>CM039119.1:40396857-40894717 GCA_022036555.1 Microstegium vimineum
TTTAAATCTTGATGATGCACTATCTATAATGTTAATGCTAAAAGGCCTCGGCTTAATGAGTTAAGTTCTACTTATATGTGGCATTGTCGTTTAGGTCATATAAGTGAGAATCGCATGAAGAGGCTCCATTCTGATGGGCTTCTAACTTCGTTTGATTTTGAATCATACAAGACATGTGATGCTTGCTTGTTGGGAAAGATGACCAAGTCGCCTTTCATAGGTTTTCCTGAGAGAGCGGCAGACTTGTTGGAACTTGTACATACTGATGTATGTGGACCAATGAGTACGACAGCTAGAGGCGGATTCCAATACTTCATAACCTTCACTGATGACTTTATTAGATATGGATATGTCTACTTAATGAAACATAAGTCTGAGACATTTGAAAGGTTCAAAGAATTTCATAATAAAGTAGAGAATAAACGTGGCAAGAAAATTAAAGCCTTGCGATCTGATCGTGGAGGCAAATATTTGAGCCACGGGTTTAGAAATCATCTAAAGAGTTGTGGAATTGTTCCATAGCTTACGCCACCTGGAATGCCTCAGAGAAATGGCGTGTCCAAGCAACGTAATCGGACTTTGTTGGACATGGTTCTGTCTATGATGAGCCAGTCAGACCTACCACTCTCATTTTGGGGATATGCTCTAGAAACAGCCGCTTTCACATTGAATAGGGTACGGTCTAAGTCCGTAGTTAAGACACCATATGAGATATGGACTGGTAAGAGTCCCAGTTTGTCTTTTCTAAAGATTTGGGGTTGTGAAGTTTATGTCAAATGACTTATTTCAGATAAACTTACACCCAAGTCGGACAAATGCTTTTTCGTGGTATATCCAAAGGAAACTTTAGGGTATTACTTCTACAACCGATCAGAGGGCAAAGTGTTTGTTGCTCGGAATGGTGTTTTCTTAGAGAAAGAGTTTCTCAATAAAGAGAAAAGTGGACAAAAGGTGTATCTTGAAGAAGTTCAAGATGAGCCAATAGGGGAGAACTCTACGAGTGATGCTAATGTAGCAGAACAAGTTGAGATACCTGTGGCAAGAGAAACACCACCACAACCACAAAGGTCAGCAAGAATCCTTGAGGCGCGTGGGGAAGTGTTATTGTTAGACGATGATGAACCTGTGACATACGCGGAAGCGATGATGGACCCGATTCCGAGAAATGGCAAAGTGCCATGAGATCCGAGATAGATTCCATGGGAGACAATCAAGTTTGGAACTTGGTTGACCCGCCTAATGGGGTTAAACCTATTGAGTGCAGATGGATCTATAAAAAGAAAAAGGATAGAGCTATTTACTTGTATGGCCCTCGAAAAATTGTCTCTTTTCTATATGGCCTCTTTTTTTTGAACTTCCTTCTATGGCCTCAAAATGAAATTATCTTACTTGTATGGCCTTCCGTCAAGTCTATTAGGGTTACCCATTAGTTTATCCACTAGTTGACACGCAAAATGACTAAGTTGCCCTTCAGCTTTTCTGTTTCTATCGAGTCACGGGAAAATCTCAACCCGAGGCCGCCGCCCCGTCTGACCAGAGGCCACCGCGGCGCCGCCTGCCCGACCAGAGGCGAATGGAGGAGGGCGACGACTGGATCTCCGGTGAGGGGCCACCGCCAGCCTCTCTGTCGTCGGATCCTCCCGATCCAGCGTCGACCAGGCCCCCTCCGTTCTTCAACCGGCGTGCGCCGCGAGCAGGAGGCACTGCCGCTCGGCTCTCCCGATCCATCGTCGACCAAGCCCCTCCCTTCTTCGACCGGCGTGTGCCGTGTGTAGGAGGTGCTGCCGCCTAGCTGGTACAGCGTGTGTGGCTGGAGCTGGTCCGGCGCGGCCAGCCCTGCGCGGCGGCCATCTCCAGTGAGCAGACCGGCGCGGCCACCACCTCAAGCGGCTAGCCCGGCACGGCTGGCCAATCCCGAAGTGACGCAGGTGAGGCTCCAGGTAGCTCCTCTCGTGGACACGGCCAATCGAGTGGTCCCTCCTGCGATCGTTCTCAGCATGGCATGGCGTACCCCTCCCCTGGTTGTGGCCATCCCAATGCTTCTCTGACCCGCCACTCCCAAAGCCAAGCAGAGCTAGCGTAGATGTGCAAGCTGAGCAGGGTGCCGCCGTCCAGGATCCCATCGAACAAGGCATGTTTGAAGCTGTACTTTTGTGTGACCAATGTATGTTTGAAATTGTACTTTTGTGTGACCTTATTTATGTGAAACTATGGCGAATTTGTGAACAATTTATGTGTCAATCTATGCATTTGTGCAATTTTGTATGCATTTGATAAGCTCACTTTATCGCTGAAATAGTATTGTAAATGCACATCATACAAATTGTCAAGATTTATAGTTGAAGATTTGATAAGCTCATTTTATTACTATAATATAATTGTAAAGTCTATATTTTTTTCTGCTAGGGGTACAATGGTCTTTTTATCTATGACTTAACACCGTCAAGTACTGAAAAGGGATGGAAGGCCATATGAGTAAGATAATTTCGTTTTGAGGCCATAGGAGGTTTAAAAAAAAGAGGTCATATAGGGAAGAGACATTTTTTCGAGGGCCATACAAGTAAATACCTCAAAAGGATATGGATGGAAACGTTCACGTCTATAAAGCTCGACTTGTTGCAAAGGGTTTTTGACAAGTTCAAGGAGTTGACTACGACGAGACATTCTCGCCGGTAGCGATGCTTAAATCTATTCGGATCATTCTAGCAATTGCTGCTTATTTCGATTATCATATTTGGCAGATGGATGTTAAAACATTCTTTCTAAATGGAAATTTGGAAGAGGACGTGTATATGATACAACCTGAAGGTTTTGTTGATCCTAATAATGTTGGAAAAATATGCAAGCTACAGAAATCCATTTATGGGTTGAAGCAAGCATCTCGGAGTTGGAACATTCGTTTTGATGAGGTGATCAAAGGGTTTGGCTTTCGTCAGAATGAAGAAGAACCTTGTGTTTACAAGATGGAAAGTGGGAGCGCTGTTGTATTTCTAATCTTGTATGTGCATGACATACTATTGATTGGGAATGACATTCCTATGTTACAATCCGTAAAGACTTCACTAAATAATAGTTTTTCTATGAAGGATTTTGGAGAAGCAACATACATTTTGGGCATCAAAATCTATAGAGAAAGATCAAAGAGGCTTATAGGATTAAGCCAAGATACGTACATTGACAAGGTGTTGAAACGGTTCAACATGGAACAATCCAAGAAAGGGTTCTTGCCTATATCACATGGTATGCGTTTTAGCGAGAATCAGTGTCCTTCGACAATTGATGAGCGAAAGCGCATGAGTAATGTTCCATACGCTTTGGCAGTTGGTTCCATCATGTACACCATGATATGTACTCACCCAGATGTCTCATATGCTCTAAGTGTATGCTCTAAGTGTTGCTAACAGGTACCAAGCCAATCCAGGTGAGTCACTGGACGCATGTTAAAAACATCCTTAAGTACTTGAGAAGGACTAAAGATGTGTTCCTAATCTATGGAGGTGAGGAGGAGCTCGTTGTAAATGGTTACACCGATGCTAGCTTCCAAACTGACATAGATGATTCACAGTCTCAATCAGGTTTTGTGTTCACAATAAATGGTAGTGTTGTAAGTTGGAAAAGTTCCAAGCAGGAGACGGTAACCGATTCTATAACAGAAGCCGAGTACATTGCAGCTTCTGCCGCTGCAAAGGAAGGTGTTTGGATGAGGAGGTTCCTCATTGAGCTTGGTGTGTTTTTAAATGCGTCTAGCCCATTGAATATACATTGTGACAACAATGGGGCGATTGCGCAGGCTAAGGAGCCTAGGAATCACCAAAAGAACAAACATGTACTGCGGAAGTTTCATCTTATTCGAGAGTTCATCGGTCGAGATGAAATCAAGATGTGCAAGATACATATGGATTTGAATGTTGCAAATCCTTTGACAAAGGCTCTTCCACGGCCTAAGATGAGGCACACATGAGAGCTATGGGTATTAGATATCTTCGAGATTAACTCTAGTGCAAGTGGGAGACTGTTGGGAGTATGCCCTAGAGGTAATCATAGAGATGATTGTATTTCCTTGTATCCATGACATGTTATGAGTTCAATGAATATCCATTAAAGACAACTTGTATCGATTAGAAATTATGTGAATTGTTTGTGAAACTCTTTTACTTGTATGGTTATTCTAAAATAGTCCCTGATCGGAGTTCGTGCTAGAATGCACATGAATATTAGATCAACACATGTAGGACATGGGGCTGGACAGACCCGACTTGAGATTGTCTCTATTCACATCATGTACATTATGTCCTTAGACCTGAGATTGTTGTATGTACTTAAGATGTGAAATGACCTACTTAGGGACTACCAAACGCTACTCCGTGACTGGGTATTTATAAAGGTAGCTTTCGGGTTTATCGGGAAGCATGCTGTGAGACATAGTCGATCGAGAAGGGATTTGCCACTCTCAATGTGAGAGAGATATCACTGGACCACTTGAATGATTAGATCATGAAATACATGGCCGTGATTGGGTTAAGTGTTAACCTATGAGTTGGAGCAAATATCATTGGCAAGGGAATAATAAGTATATGGTTTTGTGGTGGTTCGTCTGATATGATCATTACGTATACATAGGAGTTGACACGCCTTGCTAGAGGCCACTATCAACTATTGGTCGAGTAGGAGTACTCGGGCCATGTCTATGTGTGCGTGAGCCCAAAGGGTCGCACGCTTAAGGGTCGGGAAGCCTAATTCGGGTTGGACCCGAATTAGACTAGGTTTAGGGTTACTAATGGGCCTCCAGCGTGGGAGCTCGTTAGGACGCCTATATAAGCAAGGGATGGGCGCGGGGCGAGATCAATCCACGCCTTTTGGCAGCCGTTGTCGCCTCCCCACGCTCGCGCCTTCTGCTCCTCGCGGACCTAGCAGTCCGGAGGCGCAACGCTTCCTCCCTGCACGAGTGGGATTCCTCGGAGGTGCTGCATCTGGAGCACAAGGACGAACCGCGTGAAGGGGACGTTGAGATGGACGACCTCGCAACTGCACGACACTGGTATGACATGCACGACTACATCGAGTCGCTTCCACTGCACCTGCGCGTCTAGTGGTAATCCCGTGATCTATAACTCGCACTAGTTCCTGGTTTATGGGGTAGAAAAATTTTGTTTTCCGGTTAGCGTAGCAACCTCATAACCCTACAAATATTTCTATCCCTAGCTCTTTCATATTGCATTACATTCTGCAATTGTTCTTAAATTCATACTAGAATTGTGTAGGGTGTTTTACCTTTCTATGCCTTGCTACCGCTTTCTAGCTAGGACACACTTTCGTAGGCACTAGGGGGTGATTGGCATTTGTTTAGGATTTCATATTTGCTTTAGAAATTTGAAATAAGCCCAATTCACCCCCCCCCCTCTTGGACATCTTGATCCTTTCAAAGAGTTACAAATATAAATAACAATAAGAGTAAATGCTTACTTGAACCAGAAGTCAAATACCAGTGTATCTCAGAATATAGATCCTAGGCGAGAGGAATCTGATCCCAAAGAATACAGTAATGAAGAAGAACCGACAAGCTGGAACTCCTCCAAAACTCTACTCTCCAACTCTAAATCTCTAATCTCTAAATAGAGCTAGATCTACATAGATCTAATATCTCTAGAATTGTTGGCCTAGATCTACTAGATAGGAATTAGGGTTTCATCTCTTGAGCTTCTGATCTGGCTTGGCTCCAGGAGGGGGGGTACAGGGCTCTATTTATAGCCCAGTGGGATGCACGACGGTCGTTGGATCAAACCGACTTAACATAGGGCCTAGATGACTCCTCAAAGGCGGTGGAGGAAGCTTCCAGAAGGCGGCGGCAAGCGGGCCCAAGGGGTGCCGCCCGGCACAAGGTGGGGCCGGTCGGCCCTCTAGTTGGGCCTCTCGGGCCCCGCTTCCTTCGGGTGCCTTCTGGGTCCTTCCTAAGTCCGATGGAAACTATTTCCCTATGGATTTATTCCGATATTTTCTCTGATTTGCTTTCCTTTATATGCTTTTCTGGAATAGCCCCTGGAAAATAATGAAACACCAAAACTCATGGAATTTGTTAGATAACCCCCTATATTTCTATTATTCCCATGTGATTGATCCATTTATCTTGATTAAAATTGCATAAAAAGTTGACGCTAACGACCGTCAACACGGACCCCTTGGATCAAGAACTGGTTTGGATTCTAACCCTTTGATGAGAGGTCGGGAAGAACAAATGGGTAGATAATCTTCACCTATTCTATAACAAAGCTTCTCATTTCCCAACTCCAAGATTCTCATGATTGGCCTTCCAATAAAAGTGAGATGAAAGGAAAGTCCGGGAAGGTCAAAGATATGGAAATCTAGTAAGATCTTGAGATAATTAATGACCACAAGAGCATCATGGAGGACTCCTAAACAATCAAGGATTTGACCATTGGGGAGTCTAAGGTGCTTTTGTGATTGGAATATATGATCCTTTGATGATGTTGGAACATGGAAATGCGGAATGATATTTATCCCGAGGCTAGGATCGTAGCAGATTTCGCCATTAATGCCCAACACTTGATAGGATATTCTCCTTACATGTGTCAGCATTTTAGCAACTTCTTTTGAAGATTCAGCCTCATCCAACCATTCTTGGTTACAACGGTAGATAGAGGCTCTAACCATAGACTAGGGCCTCATACTCCGCCATGTTGTTCGACGCGGGGAAACTAGGTCGGCATCGGCCCTTGTCTTCATCAACGAGTGGGCCTCATAGAGTCCAGTACTCCTGGTTCGCCGGAGTGGGGGGCATTTGGACCTCTGTCCACTCGGCGACAAAGTCGGCCAAAACCTGAGACTTGATGGCCATGCGAGGGGCGTAGATGATAGCCTTGCCCATGAGTTTGACCGCCCACTTCGTAATCCGCCCTATGGCCTCGCGGCTTTGTATCACCTCCCCTGGGGGGGTAGGACAATACGACAGTGACGGGGTGGTTGTCGAAGTAGTGGGCTAGCTTCCTCCGCACGATGAGGATCGTGTAGAGGAGCTTTTCGATTTGTGGGTAGCATGTCTTTGTCTTGGATAATACCTCACTGATGAAGTATACCAAATGCTGGACTGTCAAGACGTGTCCCTCCTCCTCCCTCTCGACGACGATGACAACGCTTACCACATGCGTGGTGGCGGCGATGTACAGGAGGAGGGCTTCGTGCTTTGTTGGAGGGATGAGGACCGGGGCGTTCGTCAGGACGACCTTAAGCTTATCAAGGGCCTCCTGCACCTCGGGTGTCCATGTGAAGTGCTCTGCTTTCTTGAGAAGCCAGTAAAGGGGAGGTCTTGTTCGCCAAGGCGTGAAATGAAATGACTCAGGGCTGCGAGGTAACCCAAGACATGTTGCGCCCCCTTAGCATTCCAAGTCCGTCCCATATTCGTGATGGCAGAGATATCAAGGTTGGCTTCGATGTCACGCTCAGAAACAATGAAACCCAGAAGCATGCTGCGCGGTACCCGAACACGCATTTCTCAGGCTGGAGCTTTACACGCTTGAGTTTCAAAGCTTTGAGGTCGATGATCATGGTGTCCGCCGGCTTGGACTTCACTAGGATATCGTCTACGTATGCCTCAACGGTCCGCCCGATGAGGTACCCAAAAACAGAGCACATGCACTGTTGGCACATGGCTCCCGCGTTTCTGAGGCTAAATGGCACGGTTACGTAGCAAAAAGAGCCAAACGGGGTGATAAAGGAGGTAGCGAGCTGGTCGGACTCCTTCATCTGGATCTGGTGGTAACCGGAATACACATCAAGGAAGGAAAGGGTTTCGCACCCCACAGTGGAATCAATTATCTGATCGATACGAGGTAATGGAAATGGATCCTTATCACAGGCTTTGTTCACACTAGTGTAATCTACACACATTCTCCATTTTCCATTTTTCTTCTTAACTAGTTGATGACGGTAATTTCACCATGTTTTTACACCTTCAAAACCGTCAACAAAATATCATTCAAAGAGCTAACAAACAAATGTAGAGTAACTTGTGTGCAAATAACATGGTTCCACATGTACACGTCATTATTTGTATGCAGGAGTGTAAACCAAGCAAATGGGAGTGCTAGAGGCCCCATATGTAGGTCGGCCAACCTGCATATGAGCCAACCAGGCTTAGCACCTATGCCACTACACTCTACACTTGTCCAGGAGGTCCCACAGGGGCCAAAGGGACCAATCATGGGTCGACCGACCTATGTATGGGAGCCTCCTAGCTTGCCAAGTCACCACAATCCAAGATAGTGTGGTCTAAGCCAATTTCAGCCCTTGGATCAAGTGGTGATCAAGATCAACGCTCCAGAACCTTAGCACATGGATCCAGGGACCCACACCAATGGATAAACATCACAAAAGTGACCAACAAGCTCTATAACATGTGGGCCAGCCTTCTAGAAGGCTGAGGTAGCTCAGAGGAGTCATAGGAGGGTCGGCCGACCCCCCCTATGAGGGCCACTTCCTCCCACAAGGTCCCTGACTAGTGGGGCACCCTCTAGAAGGCCTGTGTGGGCCCTAAGACCCATAGGGGGGTCGTACGACCTCCTATAGGGACCCATGGCCTCCTAGCTTGGTCACTGACCAGTGGGGACCCCTTCTAGAAGGAGTAGCAGGGCCCACAGCTCATAGGGAGGTCGGCCGACCTCCCCTGGTACCCAAAGTCTCCCCCGAGCTCTCCACCGCCTTCCTATATGCTGCCATGCATCCACTTGATTTCCATCGTTGACTTAAGACGGCTACAAGGACGGTTTGAAGTAGGAGTCTGTTTTGGAAAGATACAAGTCGTGTCTGTTTACAACTCCTATTGCTGGAGTATAAACATGTACCTAGGGGTCGTGAGAAAATACAATCAATCTATCAAAAACAAATCAATTACTCTTACTTACTTTTACTGCAATTTAACCTTTTATTGTATTAGTCTTAGTCTATTTATGAGTTCTTCAAGCTTCGACGGGCTACATCACTTTGATCTCCGTCAAACCCTTGCAAGTTCCACGTGGGAGTAATCTGAGCTTTGACATCCGAGCGCATCGTTGTTGTCTCGTTCGGCTCTGCTCTAATTATCCTGATCAAGTTTGAGTCTTGACATCTGGGCGTATAGCCATTGTCTTGTTTGAATCTTGTTCTAGTTATCGTCCTTGTCGATTAACTGGTCAAATCGACTGGCACACCTTCGGATATCGAATTCGGGTAATAGCCCGAGGTGTTCGCAGATCCTGACGCTTTTTGTGTCAACAGATTAATTTTTGAAAATGTCATAAAACCATAATGTCACTACTCCTCTATAGTAAGAAATTCCTACCAAAGCCATACATGCTCTTATAAGATATAAGATTTCTACATAAGCTGCTTGCTTTGTGTTGAGTTTAGTCAAGTTTTGTGACTCTTGTTGAGAGATTTATCATGCTCCCAAGATCAAGATCACGTACACGCCACATATACATGCTGCTTCTACACTGAAAGTACGCAAAAACATGCCTTACATTTTCCACATAGTTCAAACTCCATGCTTTAATAGAAAATTCTCTCTCTAGTATGTTGCTAGTAAATGAGACATAGACTATGCAAAAGTATAGGGGCACATAAATTCCCAAGTTTTAGAAAAAAATGATGAGCACATCAAAGATCATTCAAAAAAAACTGAGCATTCCAAAGCTCATAGAAAAATAAAAAGATAGCTATGTCTCAAAATAATAAGTTAGGAAAGAAGGATCATATAAAGGAGTTTTGATCATTTGCCATGTTTCCACACACTTGCACATCTTGATCTAAGAGTATGACATTTTTCTCCTTAGATCCGGAATTTGACTTTACAATATATGCAAGGTAAGTATGCTACATTGTTTATCCCTACCTAAGCTCCACATAAGCCTTTTAGAAGTAGGAAGATAAAAAGAAGGCAACCTCATGTTATGCCTTGGTAAGGATTTATACACCTTGAGCGATCTAGAGTGCTATATGAGGAGTAAGTTGACTTATGAGCTTTCTTTTGAAAAACTTATCAAAAACTCCAAGTACTAAAATATGATTTGGGAAGATGACTTTGCCTTGAGAACTGTTCCTTTTCTCAACCTCTCAAGGATATATGTTAGCCAATACCACATATCCCACTTGTATGACAAAATGTCTTGAGTGAATCTTTATGCTTGCTTTATACTTTGAATAACATAGTCATGTTTACTTTTATCCTTTACTCGAGGACGAGCAAAGAGGTAAGTATGGGGGATCATGTTGACGGTAATTTCACCATGTTTTTACACCTTCAAAACCGTCAACAAAATATCATTCAAAGAGCTAACAAACAAATGTAGAGTAACTTGTGTGCAAATAACATGATTCCACATGTACATGTCATTATTTGTATGTAGGAGTGTAAACCAAGCAAATGGGAGTGCTAGAGGCCCCATATGTAGGTCGGCCAACCTGCATATGAGCCCAACAGGCTCAGCACCTATGCCACTACACTCTACACTTGTCCAAGAGGTCCCACAGGGGCCAAAGGGACCAATCATGGGTCGGTCGACCTGTGTATGGGAGCCTCTTGGCTTGCCAAGTCACCATAATCCAAGATAGTGTGGTCTAAGCCAATTTTAGCCCTTGGATCAAGTGGTGATCAAGATCAATGCTCCAGAACCTTAGCGCATCGATCCAGGGACCCACACCAACGGATAAACATCACAGAAGTGACCAACAAGCTCTATAACACAAGGGCCAGCCTACTAGAAGGCTGAGGCAGCTCAGAGGAGTCATAGGGGGGTCGGCCAACCCCCCTATGAGGGCCACTTCCTCCCACAAGGTCCCTGACCAGTGGGGCACCCTCTAGAAGGCCTGTGTGGGCCCTAAGACCCATAGGGGGGTCGTCTGACCTCCTATAGGGACCCATGGCCTCCCACCTTGGTCACTGACCAGTGGGGACCCCTTCTAGAAGGAGTAGCAGGGCCCACATCTCATAGGGATTTCGGCCGACCTCCCCTGGTACCCAAAGTCTCCCCCGAGCTCTCCACCGCCTTCCTATAGCCCTAACTAGTCCTCGTAAAGGTAGGGCCTCAGTACAACATGATGACGCGGTCTGGTTAGAGTTTTGTCCTCTTTCTGATCTATCCCATCGCCTCCTGCAAGAGAAGGGCTGATAAAGCCAGTATAACTAGTTATACCTTGTTAGATATCTTTGCTATATCGAACCTCTCAACTCAATTATCATAGTCTCTCTTGATCCATCATAGGACATATCTATAATCCTAGTTAACTCACTTCTCGTTCCCTGTGGAAAATATGATACCTGGAATATTCCCGGTGAAAGCTACACTTGACAGCCGTATGCTTGCGGTCTTTTCCCGTTTGCCACTTCTGGTGTCAACAAGCTTTCTGGCGCCGTTGCTAGGGAACAGTAGCTATTTTAACTAGAACCCTTTGGTCCTATTATCCTTGTTTGATTTAAACCTTTCTTTCCACATATACACCTATGGATCAAACACCTCTCTTTGAGTATGGTGCTCCAACAGGCACTAGGTTGGAGCCACCTAGTTCATCTCAGGCCGTATTGGCCGTTCCTTATGAGCTTCACCCAAGTCTCATAGCGATGGTTCAGAACAAACCTTTTTCTGGGGATGAAGATGAAAATCCCTACACTCATCTATGTGACTTTGAATAATTATGTTCATGTGTCCACATCCATGGGATGAGGCAAGGTACCCTTAAGTGGAAGCTATTTCCGTTTTCTTTGAGGGGAATAGCCAAACGATGGTACTTTCGCCACGTAGATGACGCAAACGGAGAATGGGAAAAGTTACAATCCAAATTCTGCATAGCTTTCTTGCCCACCTCTTGTGTTGTTCGTCTTCGAAAAGAGGTCATCAACTACTCACAAAGGGAGAAAGAACCTCTTGGTGCGGCATGGGCCCGTCTCTTAGATCTAGCATCATCTGGCCCTGATCTTGCTATAACCAAGCCAACCTTGTTACAACACTTTTATGGAGGTCTTAGCAAAGATTCTGCACAACTTCTTGACATGACTTCTAGGGGAGTCTTCCTGTGTTTACCCGTTAGTGAAGGGAAGAGTCTTCACATGAAGATTCTTGAAAACACCCCCTACACTAATGTTTATGATGAAGGACCCATAGAAGAAGAAAAACTAGCCCCTAGAAAAGAAATCTTGATAGCCGAATCACCACTACTTCTATCCAAAGATTCTGCCATCGATCCTAAACCACAAATATCATAAATCTCAAAGGAATAAGAAATCCAACACATAAACCATTCTTTCGAGTTCGTGGCCAACCTCTCATCTGATCTTGCTGATTTTGGGAATGCCCAAAATTATCCTATCCAAAAGAGACCTTCTAAGAAACATCTTTCTAGACCTCTCATGAAAGGATCTCTTCAAAAGCCTCCCAAATCAACATCATCTTGCGCCTCGACTTCCCACATGGCACATCAGGAAAAGCTTGGGATTCCTAATAAAGAAATATCGAGTGAGCTTATAAAAGGAGAACTAAAGTGTTTAGAAGCCAAATCTACCCTCTCCTTCTCTATGCCCACATTTGACTTATCTTACGAACCCATCCTTGATCCTGATGATCCCCATGTGTTCCTTCATTCAAGTCTTATGATGACCCACTTAATGACTTTGGGAATTCATTAAGACACCCGAGGCATAGAAACCATGAGGGCCATAAATCTGACCAGGAGTATGATAATCAACGGTTAGAGCCTCTTTCTACCGTTGTAAGTCAAGAATGGTTGGACGAGGCCAAATCCTCAAAGGAAGTCACTAAATTGCCCACACATGTGAGGAGAATATCATGTCAAGTGTTGGGCATTGATGATGAAATTTGCTATGATCCTAGCCTCGGGATCAACATCATTCCTCATTTCCATATTCCAACATCATTAAAAGATCATCCATCCCAGTCACAAAAGCATCTTAGACTTCCCAATGGTCAAATCCTTGATTGCTTAGGAGTCCTCCATGATATTCTTGTGATGGTTGATGATCTCAAGATCTTCCTAGATTTCCATATCTTTGACCTTCCTAGACTCTCCTTTCATCTCACCTTTATCGGAAGGCCAATCATGAAAATCTTGGAGAACACTTTAGGAAATGAGAAGCTTGGTCATAGAATAGGTGAAGATTATCTACCCGTTTGGTCTTCCCGACCTCTCATCAAAGGGTTAGAATCCAAACCAGTTCTTGATCCAAGGGGTGAGCTTATGTCAATCTCGCTAGCAACCATGACCCATTCAAGCCTTGAGGATGACTTGAAATGTCATGAGAAAGAAGGTTCTCACCCATTCCTACAATTGGGAGATTCGACAAATGAGCATGGAAGTTATTCCCTGATCTTCCCAGCAAATCCATGCTCAAGTGAGAAATCTCCCAGATCAATCCTTCCCTCAACCATGACTACACACTTGATCTACAACCTTTTCATGCCTCTTGTTTCTAAAATCTTTGCAAAGTTGGTTGTAGATGTGTTTTTCTATCATAAATTTTGCAAATCTTTTAGTGGTTTTGGTCTTGAGGATAGGTTCGAAAATGTTGGAGTTGAAGGGGAAACCGCTTCATCGACATGAGTTGCAACTTGAAGGTTTCCCAAAGACAAGCTTGTGTCTTAAAAATAAGCACTTTTGGGAGCTAACCCAAGTCTTCTTCTTTTCTATTAAAGTTTGCTTAAAAAATATATAACAAAATATTTTTTAAAAAAAAAATCTAAAATAAATAAAATAACTTTGTAAAATGAGATTAAGGGAATATGTGTGAAATTGTTCCTTCGGGTATTTTTGTCACTAACCATTTCAGGTTTGAACAAAAAGAATGATGAAGCAAAACACAAGGTATGTCCAACCAAACATCCTTCAATAATGAAGCACATTCAAAAGAAAATTCCGCATCCTAGACTTGGATTTGTTCATTATCAAATGTTGCAAAATTCAAGTGTGGGGGAGTGGATTTCTCTAGGAAATTCATGTCATGCTTCATTGTTTAATTTTGTTTGATTGTCTCTACCTTGCTTTCTCTTTATACCTTGCTCGTCTTGCTAAGTCACATAAATAAAAAAAATGCTCATCTAGTTCACCATCCATGCTCCTGTCTCCTTTTGAATCTCTTTATGCTTTTATGCTTCCTTGTTCTGTTATAAGTATGCTTTGGTTTGGGATATCTTTGAATTCATATTCCCATAGGCTCTTTAAATTAAGCATGGTGCTTAGGTTAAATAGTCTTCTTTAATCAAATAAGACATGGTGTCAAGTTTGATTATTGAATCAAGATATACTTGTATGGAACTTGGCTTTACTTTTGGACTAACCCATGCATGATAACTTCCAAAGTTTGGTGGATTAGTCAAGAGACCATTCATAGAGACAAATCAAGGGTTGAGATAGTAATGAAATAATCTTGCACATCTTTACCTCAACCTTGCTTAACTTTTAAAGAATTGGTGAACAATGATGGAACATCTCTTTCTATGCTAAAATGTTAAAACCAACTTTTCTACAACATAGAAGATGCCCTTCATTTCTATGACAGCATTGCCCTTGCTTCAAAATATTTGTGCATTCCTTTGGGTATGTGTCGTCCACTAATCCTTCGTAGGAGAGAAGCAGTGAATGAAGGAAAGGGTCTGAGTACAATGCGATGATTCACATGAGAAAGATCATTCTTCATCATCAATGTCGTGACACATGGAATCGTCACGCTTCAAGATTACGGCTGCAACACATTTAAAGGTAAATGGTCAATGTCTTAAAGTTTTCATGAACATGAATCACCTGAGCATAAAATTAACATGATAGATTTTGTCCTTCATCCAACTAAGAACTAAAATCTACATGTTTTAATTTTTGTTCATTGTTCGTGTTTGACCCTAGAATTCGCATGTACCTAGCCTTGTCACCTCCCACACAAAATTTGGGCCCATTTCGCCCCAATAGGAGGTCGGCCGACCTCATCTTGAGGCTTCTCAGCCCAACGTTGCACGGCCTGCCTAACCTGACTCATGGGACCTTCAATCCCTGCTCGGTCGAGCCAAACCTTCCAAAAAGCGGTCGGCCGACCGGGGTTTTGACCCTTCAGTCATGCCTGTTGCTCCTGAACATTGGACCAACAGTTCTCTCCTGTTTCCGGCACAATCCAAGTGAAAATAAAGGCGAACGATGTTGGATTCTCTCTTCTTAACCTCTCCCTCTCCTTCTTCCTGCTCTTACCTTGTTCTTATTCACCACCAGTAGAAATTCCATCTCCTCTTGTTTCTCTTCTCACCTTCCTTGACCTCACCATGGCTCCAGCAAGAAGAAGATCAAAAGAGCGATATGGGAAAGCTCCTACAAGTTGTTGCTAAAGAGAGCATTACCAACTTAGAAGAAAGGGCTTCTGAGGAGAGAATGGCACATCTAGGTCCGGAAGATAGCTTTAATGATCTTCGCATTATCACTAATGCAAAGCTCAAGCCCTTATCCAAAGCCATTGAGAGAGAGGATCTCCTTACCTCTCCCTCTCCTTAGCCATCCTCTAGAGCCATAAAACTTACATCATGCCTCTGCTAGAAGAGAGCATGACAAGATCCTTGTTGTCCCTTATGCTAAGGCCACAGGACTTTCTCTCTCTACTTTCTCCCTTGGCGCACCTTAGCCCTTCATAGCTACAAGATACTTAGGCTTGATAGTCTATCACTCATGAATCAATGAACACATGCCTAAGCTATCAGTGACAAATGAAACTCTTGGTTTTGCTGGTATCTTACCCCAGCAGAACCCCTGCATTTGATCTCTTTCTGTTCTGTGCTCCACTACGCAATGAAACAAGTATGGGGGGGTATCAGTCGACACCCCAACATACCTTTTAACCAGATCGACCACGAAATCATGATGTACACGGTCATGACACGTCCCACGAAAAAATTGGACCTCATTGGCCACTTTTGTGCATCGGTCGATGCTCGTTCGGGGCCAAATAGCAAAACTGATAGAGCAGAAGAACATTCAGAAGGTAAGATATCTATTTCAAGGACTGAAGTGGTGAAACGGCTCTGAAGTGGGGTCGGCCGACCTCACCAAGTATTCCCAAGCCCACCAGCCAGCATCCATTCAACATCCTGATCAACTCTGACTGGTTTGCCACATCTCCTTCCCTTTTTCTTTTATGTTTTTATTTGCGTAACTCATTTCCCTTATAAAAATAAAAATAAAATTTTATTTCTTCATGAAATTAATCACTTAGTTTATTTCCCTTTTTAATATTGAATAAAACAAGAAGACTGCATCTGAACTTAAAATTTTGAAAAGTGACATGATCTATGACGTTTAAAGGGCAACAGCGTCATAAAGACAAATTCTTGCTTTTTGCTTATGCTAGTGAGAAAATACTTTGATAGGAAAATCATATTGACTAAGTTGTTGATTAATGGGATATAGTTCTCGGCTTATGATTCATACCCTATCTATTTAAGGTTCTTGGAGATTGTGTTGACACCGTTTTTCGGCACGTGTCAAATGAGCTAAAACTTGCATTGATCGGAAGCCGTTTTTCCATCGGCATCGGAAGGTCGTCGGTTGGTGTTGCCGGTTGGGGTAAATGCTGCGAAAAGGATAAGTCTGTTGCCGATGGGAGTTGGACGATTCTTGCCGATAGGGGTTAATTGATGAACACAAGTTACCAGAAGTGCAAGGTTGCCGATGGGGAAGTATTGCCGATGCCGATGGGCATGGAGTAACGATGCCGATGGGAACAGGATATTGTGGCAGTTGACGTCAGCAAGGGATTGCCAATGGCAATAGATGGAAATTGCGGATTGAAGAGTCTGCCGATGGAAAGTTTCATCGAAGGGAAACATAAGGAAACTGGTGATTTCGTACCAGTATTGCTATATAAGTTTGAGTCCGACTCTTGCACGAGTCATTTGTTTCCTTAAAAATAGAAGTGTCTGTTTAGGAAAGTAATATTGTTATTTGGGTCCGACTCCTGCGCGAGTCAGTTATTTCTTTTAAAGTAGGAGTTTGTTTTGGAAAGATACGAGTCGTGTCTGTTTACAACTCCTATTGCTGGAGTATAAATATGTACCTAGGGGTCGTGAGAAAATACAATCAATCTATCAAAAACAAATCAATTAGTCTTACTTACTTTTACTGCAATTTACCCTTTTATTGTATTAGTCTTAGTCTATTTACGAGTTCTTCAAGCTTCGACGGGCTGCATCACTTTGATCTTCGTCAAACCCTTGCAAGTTCCGCGTGGGAGTAATCTGAGCCTTGACATCCGGGCACATCGCTGTTGTCTCGTTCGGCTCTGCTCTAGTTATCCTGATAAAGTTTGAGTCTTGACATCTGGGCGTATCGCCATTGTCTTGTTTGAATCTTGTTCTTATTATCGTCCTTGTCGATTAACTGGTCAAATCGACTGGCACACCTTCGGATATCGAATTCAGGTAATAGCCTGAGGTGTTCGCAGATCCTGACGCTTTTTGTGTCAACACCTCTTTTGGCACACCCGGTGGGACAAATTATACATCTATCATGGGTGATAACTCCGACGTTAACCAGAGGAACGTCATCGAAGTCTCCGAGGCCGATCTGAAAGATGATCAAAGGCTGGCTATGGAGCGGGCTATGGAGAAGTACAAACAGTTGTATCTAAAGTCCTTCAGCCTAAGCAGGAGCGGCGAAGCCATCCAGAAGCAAGATCCGCCATTGCCGCGGCAGGTCACGTATGATGCCAATCCTGGTAAGTTACAAGATATGGTTAATTCTGCCTTAAATCAAGCATTAATTAGCCACTCCAATGTGTTGTCCAATACTGTGTACAATGCTGTTATGCAATCATTCAAAGAAGGACATGCACCTCAGTATGTTGGTCCAGCGTATCATCAACCTGGATCGGCATCTATAAACCCATCGGCAACCCCAATAGCATCTTCCACTCCTGTGGATCCGTCTGCCGATATGGTTACACCACCCAGGCCAAGTCCTAAAAGCGTCACCAAGCTTAGTGCAGATCCAGTGGCGTCGGCAATGTTGGGGCCTGCTATCCAGAATCATCCAGCTCCTGCCAACTGGTGGGGATACGGTATGTCTTCAAATCCATCTGCTGGTTCCAATCTGGTGCAGGGAGACAGTTCAGCTTAGAAGGGCTCTATGGCACCGGCAATGCAATCACAACCGATGATCCCTATGCATTACTCTACGTCTTCTCCAACTATACAAGTGCCTTCGGAAGACTTCCAGGTGGTGATTCCTAAAGTACCTCTGATGCCACCATCGGCAAACTCTGTGCCGATGCAACACAGTATAGCAACTGGAAGTCAACCTGTGGTTGTAAATCCTCAAGCCGGAGTGCTAGCACATCAAGTTAACCAATTTGTTGATTACTCTAAGGTGCAGGAGCAGCAGGTGCCAGTCAGCTATCAGCCATCGGTAAGTCACATACCGATGATTTATAATCCTGGATGGACTAGTCAGCCGCCGGTTCAACAGCCTGGCGTACTAATGTATCAGTATGGAAGTCCAGCAAACACTCAGAGTGGACCATCGGTACAGCAACCGATGAATATGATGACTCAACCTAATCCAGTAAATGTGTAAAACTATCCATCGGTAAATCAGCCGATGCATAACGTCCAAATGACTGGTGTTGCGCCCATGACAATTACTCCGCATCATCTTCAACCAAGACCTGAAGGGGCGCATCAGCCGGCTCCACCAGTCAACAACCAGCCAATGAGTCGGCAAGATCAGGATGCATATTGGACCGATAAGATAGCCAAAGTGATGAAGGAATAATTCAGCATTAAACCCAAGGTTAATACATATTCTTATCAGACACCGTATCCTCTAGCATATGATTTAATTCCTCTCCCAAATCGGTGCAAGGTCCCTGACTTCACCAAATTCTCTGGCCAAGATGACACGTCAACAATGGAGCACATCAACCGCTTCATTATCCAGTGTGGAGAAGCGGCCAGCAGAGAGGAACTGAGGGTGAGATTGTTCTCATCATCATTGTCTGGATCGGCATTCACATGGTTTATATCATTGCCTTCAAACTCTGTAATCACATGGGTCGATCTAGAGAGACAGTTTCATAAATACTTCTTCGTTGGCATACATGAGAAGAAGATTACCGATTTAGTTAAGCTGAGGCAATGTAATGACGAATCGGTGGAAAACTTTGTTCAGAGGCTGCGAGACGTAAAGAACAAGTGCTATAGCCTGGTACTTGATGATCGGCAACTGACAGATTTGGCTTTCGAAGGACTACTGCCGCATATCAAAGATAAGTATGCGTCTCAAGAATTTGAAACCTTAAGTCATCTGGTGCAAAGGATTGCCGATCAAGATGTCAAGACCTTTGAACCCAAGAAGACTTGGAATAAGAAGGTTACCTTTATTGGGCAAGAAGAAGATTCTGGGTCAGATGAAGAGCTAAGCATCGGTGCGGCCGAATGGGTGAAGGATAAGAAATTTGTGTCTTGTCCATTTGGCCAGAAGGAAGCTGAAAGGTTCACCTTTGACATCACTAAGGCCGATAGGATGCTTGACTTATTACTTCAAGAAGGGCGGATCAAGTTGGCGCCTAACCAAGTAATTCCATCGGCCGAAGAGCTCAGAAAGATCAGGTATTGCAAGTGGCACAATGCGACTTCGCATAGTACCAACGACTGTAAAGTATTCAGGCAGCAGTTGCAGTCAGAAATTGAATCTGGACGAATCAAATTTGAAAATTCTAAAGTCCAGAAACCGATGAAGATTGATCAGCATTCGTTTCGAAATAATATGGTGGAAACTAGTGGAAAAACTAAAGTGCTGACATCGAAAGCTACCAGAAAGAATGCATCGGTAGATCCTAACCATCAAGTAGCTGAGCGTGACGAGAGGAGGTTTGCCGATGACAGAAAGGGCAAGAAAGTTGCCGATGAAGGTAGCAATGCCAACAGGGCTCCTGGTGTTGTAATCACGCATAAACAGCCAAGGCGAGAGTATCGGCAATCGCAAGAGGAGCGGCATCGGCAGGAAGAAGAAGAGTACCAAGAATGGCTTCGGCATAAGGACCATTGGAAGTGCCCCTTCTTCTTTCACTGCTGGGAAGAAGGCATCAAGCTACCTACCGCCGATAATTGTCCTGAATGCAATGGGTACTACCCTACCGATCGGTCAGAAAAGAAGCCTCGCTTTGACGATCGGATATCCAGGTATGCTAGGCCGCTCAGAGAGAAGAAATCGGCACATGACCGACTGGGGGGCAAGCTCAGCGCGCATAACAGGCTTGGCAAGCGTGTTGATCAAGAAGAGCTTGAGGAGATGGCCAATGCAAGAGTACCTGACGAAGAAATATTCTCCAGAGATCCAAACGTTAGGAGTGGTGCCAACACAAGCAACGAGAGGCAGCATCAGCCCGTTTGGAAAACCAAGCTTCCTCAATGGTGCCCTAAGGGTCTGACAAAGACTCAGAAAAGGAGAATTCAGCGCGAATGCCGAAATGACTTGTATGACAATGAAGATCCTTCAAAGGAAAATCAGTGGAGGCCAAAGCACAAGGATAGGGATCCATCGGTGGAAATTAATATGGTCGTCATATTGCCGATGGAGTTCATGGCGCCTGTCAGTGATGATGAAGAAACTGCTAAAATGGAGCAATTGGTGTTGGATCCTATGGCAGCTGTCTTTGAGAAACCTGCTGATGATGAAAGGAAGCACCTAAGGGCTCTGTTCGTTAAGGGCAAAGTAGATGGACAACCTGTAACAAAGATGCTGGTGGACGGTGGGGCGTCAATCAACATAATGTCATACGTCATGTTCAGGAAGCTTGGAGAAGGTGACCAAGACTTAGTCAAAACGGACATGAAGTTCAAAGACTTCGAAGGCAATGTGTCACCAGCCATGGAAGCCGTATGTGTTGAATTAACCATCGGCAGTAAAACTTTGCCGACAACATTTTTTGTGATCAGTGGCAAAGGCACCTACAATTTGCTCCTAGGAAGGGACTAGATCCATGCTAATTGTTGTATTCCTTCTACGATGCACCAAAGCCTTGTGCAATGGGTCGGAGACAAGATTGAAGTCGTCCGAAGTGAGGCCCCATCGATTGTTGCATCGGCGGAATCGGAAACTTATGAGCAAACCAGGTGTATATCAGGTGAAGCTTGGGACACGGAGTTCCTCAAAGTTGCCGATTACCGCATTACACCAATCCAAGCAGTCGGTTCTGAAGAAGAGTTTTAATGGATCGATTCGCCGATGATGGAAAAATGGGACAGGGGTTCACATCGGCTCATGATTTATTAGAAGTAGACATCGGCGATGGCAATAAGTCCAGGCCTACTTTTATTAGTGCTAAGTTAGATTCTCAATGTAAGCAGCAATTTATTGACTTATTAAAGGAATACAAAGATTGTTTTGCTTGGGATTATACGGAGATGCCTGGTTTAGACCGATCTATAGTCGAACATCGGTTGTCTATTAAATCTGGTTTCCAACCGCATCGGCAACCTGCTCGCCGATGTAATCCTATGGTGTTGCCTGACATTAAAGTTGAAATTACAAAGTTAATTGAAGCTGGGTTTATTCGGCAGTGTAGATATGCCGATTGGATTTCTAATGTGGTTCCTGTGTATAAGAAAAATGGAAAACTTCGTGTTTGTATTGATTTCAGGAATCTCAACAAGGCCACGCCGATGGATGGTTATCTGATGCCCGTTGCCGATCTGCTGATCGATGCTGCTGCTGGACATCAAATCATTAGCTTCATAGATGGTAATGCAGGCTATAATCAGATATTCATGGCCGAAGAGGATATATCCAAGACTGCTTTCAGATGTCCAGGTCACGTCGGTTTATTTGAATGGGTTGTAATGACTTTTGGCTTGAAGAATGCCGATGCTACTTATCAAAGAGCAATGAATTTTATCTTTCATAAGTACATCAGCACGATAGTCGAAATCTATATTGATGTTGTGGTGGTTAAATCCGGAAATTTTGAAAAGCATCTTGCCAATTTGCGAAAAATTCTGGAATGCGCAAGGGAGCATGGGTTGAAAATGAATCCTAACAAGTGTGCATTTGGTGTATCGGCAGGTCAGTTTTTGGGTTTTATGGTGCATCAAAGAGGCATCGAGATCGGCAGAAAATGTATTGATGCAATTAATAAGGTGGTTGCTCCTACAAACAAGGCTGAGCTCCAATCCTTGATCGGCAAGATTAATTTTATTAGAAGGTTTATATCTAACTTATCTAGTAAGATTAAATCTTTTAGTCCATTGTTAAAGCTGAAAGCCGATCAAGAGTTTACATGGAAAGAGGAACAACAATTAGCCTTGGAGGAGATCAAGAAATATTTGGTAAACCCTCCGGTTTTGGTTCCACCTCAACACGGGAAGTCTTTCAGGTTGTATTTGTCTGGTGATGACGGTGTTATTGGATCAGCCTTAATTCAAGAATTTGAAGGAAAACAACGTGTGATTTATTATTTGAGCAGAAGGTTAGTGGATGCTGAAACCAGGTATTCGGCCATAGAGATTGTGTTTATGTTTATATTTCTCTTGCATAAAATTGAGGCATTATTTATTGTCGGCTGAATGCACTGTTATCTACAAAGATGATGTGGTTAAGTATATGCTGTCGATGTCGATATTAAGTGGGAGAATCGGCAAATGGATTTTGGCACTTTCAGAGTTTGATCTGAAGTATGAATCGGCTAAGGCAGTTAAGGGTCAGGTAATGGCCGATTTCGTTACTCAGCATTGCAATGTATTAAGCTCTGTAGAGATTGCTCCTTGGACTTTGTTCTTTGATGGGTCTACATGCAAAGAAGGAGCAGGTGTCGGCATTGTTTTAATCTCACCCCGTGGACGGAAATATGAAATTTCACTGCCGATTGTTGCTACTTCAACAAACAATCAGGCTGAGTACCAGGCTCTACTAAAGGGGTTGGAATTACTCAGGGAGGTACGTGCCGATGCTGTTGAGATCTTCGGTGATTCTATGTTGGTAATTAACCAATTGATTGGGACGTACGAATGCCGAAGTGAAGCTTTAATTGCAACCCATGAAAGGTGTTTGCAGTTATTAAAAGAATTCAAAGAGTACCGCCTTGAGCATATTCTTAGGTTGCATAATGAAGAAGCTAATCGGTTAGCACAGAATGCTTCAGGATATCAGCCGATTCAAGAAGTCATGACATCGGTAATGGTTGCCGATGACTGGAAAAAGGAAATCGCTGATTACTTAAGAGATCCGTCTAAGAAGGTTGAAAGATGTCTAAGGTTCCAGGCTACTAAGTATGTGCTCCTCGACAATGAATTGTATTATCGGACGATTGATGGAGTTTTGCTCAGATGCCTTGGTAGAGAGGAATCAAAGGAGTTGATGGGCGAGATCCATGAAGGTGTGTGTGGAGCGCATCAATCGGCATTCAAGATGAAATGGATGATTAGGCAGAATGGATATTATTGGCCGACAATTCTTGAAGATTGCTTCAACTATTTTAAAGGGTGCCAGGATTGTCAGAGGTTTGGTAATGTCCAGAGGGCACCTACATCGGCGATGAATCCTATAATCAAGCCTTGGTCGTTTAGAGGATGGGCTATTGATCTCATCGGCCAAATTTATCCGCCATCAAGCAAGGGGCATAAGTTTATACTTGTTGCTACCGATTACTTCACGAAATGGGCTGAGGCGATTCCTTTGAAGAAGGTGACATCGGCAAATATGGTGGATTTTGTAAAAGAACACATTGTTTACCGATTCGGTATTCCTCAAACTATTACTACCGATCAAGGAACCATGTTCATATCGGGAGAGTTTGATGAATTTGCTGCTAGTATGGGGTTCAAGGTATTAAACTCTTCTCCTTATTATGCTCAAGCTAATCGTCAGGCTGAAGCAACTAATAAAGGAGTCATTAAGCTTATCAAACGCAAAATTGAAGAAAACCCCAGAAGGTGGCATGTAGTGTTAAATGAAGCCCTATGGTCGTATCGGATGGCTTGTCATGGTGCAACCAAAGTTTCGCCGTATCAGTTGGTCTATGGGCATGATGCTGTCCTGCCTTGGAAAATTAAAACTGGTTCTAGGCGATTGTCTTCTCAAGATCAATTGACAGCCAATGAATATGATACTCTTATGAAAGATGAGTTAGAAGACTTAGCAGGTCATCGGTTGAGGGCTCTAATCAACATTGAAGAAAATAAGAAAAGAGTTGCCAGATGGTATGATAAGAAGGTGAAGGTGAAGCAATTTACCGATGGCGATCTGGTATGGAAGTTGATTTTGCCGATTGGGACTAAGAGTTCTAAGTTTGGAAAATAGTCTCCTAATTGGGAAGGTCCTTATCGGATAAAACAATCTGCTCCTGGTAATGCTTATATTTTGGAAACACTCGAAGGAGTTGCATTTTCCAGAGCAATCAACGGTAAATACTTGAAGAAATATTACCCTAGTATTTGGGTAGACGCATAGCGTACCCGTTCAAATGCCGATGAGAATAAAATATATGGCATCGGTAAAAAGCGTACTGCCGTTATATTACGAAGCAAAATCAAGTATCACTGTTACACTTGCCGATATGATGAATTACAACAAAGATTGAATGGCTGATATCACACGCAGGAGAATTTGTTCTATTTCTTCCATTTCCCTGGCATCATCATCAGCAGACCCTTCAACTGGCTTGATTTTCTTTTTCAGCAGAATAGCTTGTCGGGCGTTTCTTTCTCTTTCTTGTCGCAGAGCCTTAATAGTGTCGGGCAGTTGGGCTTTCTTTTGACTGGCTGTGTTCAGGGCTTCTTCAACCCTTTTCAGTTCAATCAGCAATTCTTCCCTCCTTGCCGATAAATGAACGATCTCTTGCTCAAGATTGACGCCGGAAGCTTCTACTTGGCCAATGTTCATGTGCTTCTCATCGGTAACTTGTTTGAACTTAAGCATTTCTTCTTCAAGCTGTGATCGAGCAGTCCTATCGGCTATGCGACGAGAGAGTCTCTGAACTAGAGTTGCTTGCTCTCGAGAAACGCTGCCTGGAAGAGTGTTTCTTCTATATCGGCAGACAGGTGGCCTTGGATGTCTTTAAAAGCTATCTTTACTGCAGTGGAATCTTGAACGAGATGGGATGTGTCTTGTTGCAATAAAGATAGTAATGCTTCAAGCTTGAGTTTGACATCTGCCGATAAAGCTAGAGCGGAGCTTTCTTCATCTTCGTCTTCGTCGGGAAGGTTGACAGCGAAGGAGAACAAGCTGTTCACTGGAGCAGAACCTTCATTGTCTTCGTCTTCGCCAGCGAGGTTGACGCCAAAGGAGAACAAGCTATCGGGGGAATCTTGGGCCTGAAAAGGAGAAAATTAGAGTTTGCCGATCATAAGTTTATACTGCAGGTCTTTAAATAGTTGGCTTACCATCTTGAAGCGGATTTCTTGCCTGGGACTTGAGAAGGCTGCCGGTATGGCTTCATCCTGGAGATCGGCAACAGTTCCCGATGAACACGCTTCCGTAGAAGGAACGGTCGGTGTTGTTGGTATTGTTGTTGATGCTGCTTCTGCTGTAGTGACTGGCTCCTGTGGCGATGATGTTGTTCTCTGATTGGGGATTTCGGCTGGTCGTGCCGATGCCGATTTGCCTCCACTGTCACAGTAGGCGCTGGTGTTGTCTCCTAGTCGGAGATGTCGTTCAGTGGATGATCGGGAATAGACGCTGATGATGGTTCTGTCATTGGTACATCGGCGGGGGTTGGTGGTGCAACTGAAGTGGCCCGCCTCAGGCGTTTCTTCTTCGGAGCAGCGGTTGGTGAACCGGCCCGTTTCGGTTGCGAAGCTTGGGGGGCATCGGCAGCACGAGTTGGAGAGGTCTGCACATTTGGAGCAGCTGCCAATGACCTCACTGCCTAAAAATGTTTGGTGCAAGTTACATGGAGTAAATATTGTCGATGAGTAGTTTGTGATCGGTATAAGTAAAAGTGAAACTTACTGCGAAAGCTCGTGCCAAGATGGCAGCAACGGCCGATGGAGTAGCAATGATCTTTGCAGGCGTCGCCCTGGGCTTCAGAGTGACCTTAGGTATCCTCTGAGGTATGAAAGCAGCCAATGTGGGAGCCTTGTTGCCGATGATTGATACAGGGCTCATCCTTCGAAGGTGGAAGGGCTTGCCACTTTTGCTCATTTGGGGGATTGGATCGTCAACCTGTTAAGCAAAAGGTTAGATACCAATGGTAGAAGTAAATAATAAGAAATGTATTCGAATAAACTTACTGCATCATTGGGAATGACGTGATCGGCGTCGATCAAGTGCCGATAGTAGTGCGATGACTTGGCGAATAGTTGACTTCTCCATTCTTGTCACCAAGATTTGTATAACTCTGTCATGAACGATGTTGGTGCCCAAGAGGATAGATCAATGTTCGATGTATCGGCGTCGGGAGGCAGATTGACAACCTTGTTCCAATCCATGACACTGGAGATAATTTCTCTTGGCTTTATCACATTGGCGAAGCTAAGTTTGATCGGTAATTGGCCAAATGCTAGCTACCTTGATGCTGCCGATGGATAGTAGAATTCATAAGATGGAGGAGAGTTCTTTCCGGTTCCAAAGATGTTGACTGGAATGGCTCGGGGAACAATACTGGCCTTCATGATGGTTTCATTTTGTGGCACGTTCCAATTGGTAAGGTTGAATAACAGCGGGAATTGATTATTTTCATCAACATAGGGCCACCAAAGTCGTTCTGCGACGGGGATTCCATAGTAAAGCTTTTGGAAGAACCTACAGAATTGGTCTGCATTGGCATCGGTTCCTGGTAGCACTATGATAGCCTCCCCAAAATTGAGTGGGGGACGAGTTGCCGATTCGTCATCACCAAATACATAGTTTTCCGATATATCCCTCGGAAATTGCTAAGTGAATAAGTCGAATTGGAGGACCTTGTACATGTGTGCGTTTAACCACATATTTACAAACCACCAAGGACCTCCGAGGTTGCCGATGGATTCGCCTAACAATAACTTCTTGGACACTTGGTGTAGGAGATGGTATACCGATCCAAGGAGGTATCGGCCAAGAGGGAGTCTTGTTCCATCGGTCAGGAGCTCTGCTGCAGGGAGGTACATGGTAGTAGTTCCGACGGTTCTGCCACAGAAGATAAATTTTCCAACCACATATTCAAGAAGATGGCGTGCTCCCTTTGACCTACCGATCCAGTCTTTTGATATTCCTGGATGTAACCAGTCCAGCTGCCGATATTGCGTGTGTTCACTTTATACTCAGCCTTCCTATTGAACAAGGCAGGGGTATCGGCAGAGGAGACATCAAGGCTGGTAAGGATATGCACATCGGCAAGAGTGGGAGTGGCTGGCCCGTGTTTGAATAAGAAGGCATTCATTGTATCAGACCAAAAATAAGATGCAGTCATCATCATTTTTTCGTTCTTTTCCATATTGGCAATGGAAAGTCTAATGCACTGGTCTAGGTTGCGCTCTGACCAATAAACTTGTTGTGTTCTGATTACCCTAAGGTATCAGTTCTTCCATCCCTTGGTGTATTTGGGTCATGAGCGAAAAGCATCCTTCCATAACCCTAGGCTAAAGCATTCAGATCTGAAGGGGATGCGGTTGGTCTCTGTGTTTATCACATTGGTAGGATCAGGATTTCCCATTGGGCCCAGGCAGTTGAAATTGGATTGTTCAATGGGGATTACGACCTTGTTGTACATTTCCTAGGTTTTAGAAAAATAAAGGGGAAAAGAGATTATGAAATTGATACGGAAAAGGAACTTGCAGAAGGTGAAGTGAGGAGGAAGTAGATTTACTTTGGGGACGTCGAAGTGGATCGCCATTGGAGCTAGAGGAATCCTTGCGATTTGTTTTCTGCTTGAAGAGATTACTGTTGCTTGAGCTCACGGAGCTGTTCTTCGGAGTTGCCGCCGGAGTCGCCGCCAAGGTTGAAGACAAGGGCAGGTGAAAGTAAAAGTAGGCTCAAGGTAAAAACAGATTGGATGGTGGTAACTTTTATAAGCCTGGTCAGGGGTATTTTGGAATTTTCTTCATACTGAGCGGGAATGTAGAGAGGTATGCGCAGCAATTGAGGAGATATCATTAGGTTTGCAACTGTTCGCGCTGTGGTCGCGGGATTTTATTAATAAATTGCGGTTTTTGCGCGCGATAATCGAGGAAGTTGTGCAGCTATCTTAAAGAGAGCAGTTGCAGTGGAGAAAATTTCGGCGCGTAAAATATTCTACACTCCGAAATTGGGGGGCATGTGTTGACACCGTTTTTCGGCACGTGTCAAATGAGCTAAAACTTGCATTGATCGGAAGCCGTTTTTCCATCGGCATCAGAAGGTCGTCGGTTGGTGTTGCCGGTTGGGGTAAATGCTACGAAAAGGATAAGTCTGTTGCCGATGGGAGTTGGACGATTCTTGCCGATAGGGGTTAATTGATGAAGACAAGTTACCAGAAGTGCAAGGTTGCCGATGGGGAAGTATTGCCGATGCCGATGGGCATGGAGTAACGATGCCGATGGGAACATGATATCGTGGCAGTTGACGTCAGCAAGGGATTGCCAATGGCAATAGATGGAAGTTGCGGATTGAAGAGTCTGCTGATGGAAAGTTTCATCGAAGGGGAACATAAGGAAACTGGTGATTTCGTACCAGTATTGCTATATAAGTTTGAGTCCGACTCTTGCACGAGTCGTTTGTTTCCTTAAAAATAGAAGTGTCTGTTTAGGAAAGTAATATTGTTATTTGGGTCCGACTCCTGCGCGAGTCAGTTATTTCTTTTAAAGTAGGAGTTTGTTTTGGAAAGATACGAGTCGTGTCTGTTTACAACTCCTATTGCTGGAGTATAAATATGTACCTAGGGGTCGTGAGAAAATACAATCAATCTATCAAAAACAAATCAATTAGTCTTACTTACTTTTACTGCAATTTACCCTTTTATTGTATTAGTCTTAGTCTATTTACGAGTTCTTCAAGCTTCGACTGGCTGCATCACTTTGATCTCCGTCAAACCCTTGTAAGTTCCGCGTGGGAGTAATCTAAGCCTTGACATCCGGGCACATCGCTGTTGTCTTGTTCGGCTCTGCTCTAGTTATCCTGATCAAGTTTGACTCTTGACATCTGGGCGTATCGCCATTGTCTTGTTTGAATCTTGTTCTAGTTATCGTCCTTGTCGATTAACTGGTCAAATCGACTGGCACAACTTCGGATATTGAATTCGGGTAATAGCTGAAGGAATACGAGGTTGCTACGCTAGCCGGAAAACAAAACTTTTCGACCTCATAAACCAGGATCTACTGCTAGTTACAGGTTACGGGATTACCACTAGACGCGCAGGTGCAGCGGAAGACGACTTGATGTAGTCGTGCGCGTCGCAGCAGGCAGTGCAGTTGCGTGGTCGTCCGTCTCAACGTCCCCTTCGCGTGGTTCGTCCTTGTGCTCCAGATGCAGCACCTCCGAGGAATCCCACACGTGCAGGGAGGAAGCGTTGCGCCTCCGGACTGCTAGGTCCGCGAGGAGCAAAAGGCGCGAGCGTGGGGAGGCAACGACGGCTGCCAAAAAGCGTGGATCAATTCGCCCCGCGCCCACCCCTTGCTTATATAGGCGTCCTGACGAGCTCCCACGGTGGAGGCCCATTAGTAACCCTAAACCTAGTCTAATTCGGGTCCAACCTGAATTAGGCTTCCAGCCCCTTAAGCGTGCGACCCTATAGGCTCACGCATACATAGACATGGCCCAAGTACTCTTACTCGACCAATAGTTGATAGCGGCCTCTAGCAAGGCGTGTCAACTCCTATGCATACGCTATGATCATATCAGACGAACCACTATGACTATGTACAAGTTATTCCCTTTGCCACTCGATATATGGTTCAACTCGTGGGTTAACACTTAACCCAAGCACGGCCATGCATTTGTTGATCCAATCACATGAGTGATCCAGTGATATCTCTCTCATGAAGAGAGGGGCAAATTCCATCTTGACTGTCTATGTCTCACAGCATGTTTCCCGACAACCCAAGGGCCACCTTTATAACTACCCAATTACGGAGTAGCGTTTGATAGTCTCTAAGTAGATCGTTTCACATCTTGAGTACATACCACAATCTCAGGTCTAAGGACATAACGTACATGACATGAATAGAGACTTTCTCTTGTTGGGTCAGTCCAGCCTACATGTCTCACATGTGCCCACATTATTAGTTTGACATCTTCATGTCTATGACTTGTGAAACATAGCCATCAACTAATACATGTGCTGGTCTAATATTCAAGTGTGCTCTTACAAGAATGCCGACCAGGGACTACTATTAGAATAACCATTCAGGTAATTGAGTTCCACAAACAATTCACATAATAGTCAATCAATACTTGTTGTCTATAATGGATATTCAAAGAACACTTTATTAATCATGGATACAATTGGAATATAATCATCTACATGATTAGCTCTAGGGCATATTCCCAACAATAGCCCGAGGTGTTCGCAGATCCTGACGCTTTTTGTGTCAACAAATTAATTTTTGAAAATGTCATAAAACCATAATGTCACTACTCCTCTATAGTAAGAAAATTCCTACCAAAGTCATACATGCTCTTACAAGAGATAAGATTTCAACATAAGCTGCTTGCTTTGTGTTGAGTTTGGTCAAGTTTTGTGACTCTTGTTGAGAGATTTATCATGCTCCCAAGATCAAGATCATGTACACGCCACATATACATGTTGCTTCTACACTGAAAGTACGCAGAAACATGCCTTACGTTTTCCACATAGTTCAAACTCCATGCTTTAATAGAAAATTCTCTCTCTAGTATGTTGCTAGTAAATGAGACATAAACTATGCAAAAGTATAGGGGCACATAAATTCCCAAGTTTTAGAAAAAAATGATGAGCACATCAAAACTCATTCAAAAAAAACTGAGCATTCCAAAGCTCATAGAAAAATAAAAAGATAGCTATGTCTCAAAATAATAAGTTAGGAAAGAGGGATCATATAAAGGAGTTTTGATCATTTTCCATGTTTCCACACACTTGCACATCTTGATCTAAGAGTATGACATTTTTCTCCTTAGATCCGGAATTTGACTTTACAATATATGCAAGGTAAGTATGCTACATTGTTTATCCCTACCTAAGCTCCACATAAGCCTTTTAGAAGTAGGAAGATAAAAAGAAGGCAACCTCATGTTATGCCTTGGTAAGGATTCATACACCTTGAGCGATCTAGAGTGCTATATGAGGAGTAAGTTGACTTATGAGCTTTCTTTTGAAAAACTTATCAAAAACTCCAAGTACTAAAATATGATTTGGGAAGATGACTTTGCCTTGAGAACTGTTCCTTTTCTCAACCTCTCAAGGATATATGTTATCCAATACCATATATCCCACTTGTATGACAAAATTTCTTGAGTGAATCTTTATGCTTGCTTTATACTTTGAATAACATAGTCATGTTTACTTTTATCCTTTACTCGAGGACGAGCAAAGAGGTAAGTATGGGGGATCATGTTGATGGTAATTTCACCATGTTTTTACACCTTCAAAACTGTCAACAAAATATCATTCAAAGAGCTAACAAACAAATGTAGAGTAACTTGTGTGCAAATAACATGATTCCACATGTACATGTCATTATTTGTATGTAGGAGTGTAAAACAAGCAAATAGGAGTGCTAGAGGCCCCATATGTAGGTCGGCCAACCTGCATATGAGCCCAACAGGCTCAACATCTATGCCACTACACTCTACACTTGTCCAAGAGGTCCCACAGGGGCCAAAGCACCCAATCATGGGTCGGTCGACCTATGTATGGGAGCCTCTTGGCTTGCCAAGTCACCACAATCCAAGATAGTGTGGTCTAAGCCAATTTTAGCCCTTGGATCAAGTGGTGATCAACATCAACGCTCCAGAACCTTAGCGCATCGATCCAGGGACCCACACCAACGGATAAACATCACAGAAGTGACCAACAAGCTCTATAACACGAGGGCCAGCCTACTAGAAGGTTGAGGCAGCTCAGAGGAGTCATAGGGGGGGTCGGCCAACCCTCCTATGAGGGCCACTTCCTCCCACAAGGTCCCTGACCAGTGGGGCACCCTCTAGAAGGCCTGTGTGGTCCCTAAGACCCATAGGGGGGTCGTCCGACCTCCTATAGGGACCCATGGCCTCCCACCTTGGTCACTGACCAGTGGGGACCCCTTCTAGAAGGAGTAGCAGGGCCCACATCTCATAGGGAGGACGACCGACCTCCCCCTGGTACCCAAAGTCTCCCTCGAGCTCCCCACCGCCTTCCTGCATGCTGCCATGCATCCACTTGATCTCCATCATTGATCTAAGACGGTTGCAAGGACGGTTTGATCCTATGGTGGCTGATGAAGGTGACGCGGATCGCTGATGTGGCACCGGAGTAGCCCCTACTCCACCTCTACTATTACCTCCTAGGCCTTCACTCTCAACTCATGCCTCATTGGAGAAACTACTTAGCTTAGCGTAGCTCTGCAGTAGTGTTATGCTAGTTGGAAGAGAGTGAGGAGAGCCGGGCCTGTTTGGCGTCTTCTCCGAGATGTACCTCAGCAGATGTGATTCTCTTGTAAGTTCAACATTTGTAAGTGATTCTTCCGAGTTCTTTATAGCATTCAATACTCTACTTCTAGCATAGCTGTTATACATCTTTTCACGTTTGTTCATCGCTTTACTTTAAGTAGAGTGTTTTAGCCTTCAGCTAGGGTTAAAGTAGTAAGAATAGTGTAGACGTGGTGTCTAGCCTAGATCTTACCTTTGTAAACCGCTTATCGCACGGATTGTTTGTGGTAGCTAGTAGGAGGTGACAGCTCTATCTAGTACTCATATTCCACCACGTGTGTAAGATATGTTCTTAAAAGGTAGGGCCTCAATACAACTTGATGGTGCGGTCCGGTTAGAGTTTTGTCTTCTTTCTGATCTATCCCATCGCCTCCTATAAGAGAAGGGCTGGTAAAGCCAGTATAACCAACTATACCTTGTTAGATATCATTGCTATATCGAACCTCTCAACCCAATTATCATAGTCTCCCTTGATCCATCATAAGACATATCCATAATCCTAGTTAACTCACTTCTCGTTCCCTGTGGAAAATACGATACCTGGAATACTCCCGGTGAAAGCTACACTTGACAACCGTACGCTTGCGGTCTTTTCCCGTTTGCCACTTCTGGTGTCAACACTAGTATAGGATTAGATAACCACTCGGGATGAAATACCTCCTTGATGAACCCGACCATCAAAATCTTGTGGAGTTCCTCGTTGATCGCTCGTCGTTTCTCCTTGTCAAAATGGTGCAACGACTACTTCACCAGTCTGGAGTCGGCCTAGATTTCCAAGGAGTGCTCGGCGACATTCCTTGGTATGCCTGGCACATCCGAGGGATTCCACGCGAACATGTCACCATTCGCGCGGAGGAAGTCAACGAGCATTGCTTCCTATTTCGGGTCTAGGGAGGCACTGATGCGCATCACCTGGGAGCTTGAACCGGATGAGTCTAGGGGGACCTCTTTGATCCCCTCGAGGGGCGCAAGTTCCCCCTGCCCTTGGAGTCGGGCTCTCCCTTCTCCACGACTTCGATGGCCACCACCAGCATCTCGGCCTAGGCGTGGGCCATGGCGCGCTCACAGCAGTCTATGTCGCACTAGTACGATAGCTTGAACCCGGAGCTAACCATGATGATGCCATTCGGCCCCGATATCTTGATCTTGAGGTAGGTGTAGTTAGGAATGGCCATGAACTTCGCATAGCATGGCCTCCCCAACACCGCGTGGTACGTCCCATGGTACCCCACGACCTCGAATGTGCGGGTTTCCCTCCGAAAGGATTCCAGGTCCCCGAATGTGATGGGCAGGTCGACCTGCCTAAGGGGTACAGTCTACCTTCCGGGCACGATGCCCTGGAAGGGAGCCCCCGACGAACGGAGCTTCGCCCTGCTTATGCCCATGGCCTCGAAAGCGTCGAGGAACATGATGTTGAGGCTGCTGCGTCCGTCCATCAGCACCTTGGAACACCAGACGTTCCCGATGACTAGATCCACCACAAGTGGATAGCGACCCGGCTACGAGATGTGGTCCAAATGATCATCACGGTCGAAGGTGATGGCGGACTCCGACCAGTCAAGGAAGGCCGGTGTCGTCGGCGCCGCCGAAAACACTTCCCGCCGCTCGATCTTCTGCCGGCGCTTGCAGTCGTAAGCATCCATGCCTTTGAAGATCATGAGGCACTTCTTCATGTGGGGATAGGAGTCTTCGCGATTTGTGTCCCCATCCTTGTCCGCCGGTTTCTTCCCCTGGTCGTCCTTCCTGGGGAGAGCCGAGGAATACATGGCCAGCATCTCACACTCCTGGAGTGTGTGCTTCACCAGCCCCTTGTGGTAGGGACAAGTCTTGGCGAGCATCTCGTCGAAGAGCCCACCCTTCTTTTCGCCTGAGGGCGGGGCGCCTTGCAATCTGTTGCTACGACCAGGTTGTCGCCGCTGCCGCGCTGTAGCTTGCCCCTCTTCTTCTTCTTTGGGTTGCGGTTGGAGGCACTTTCATCGGTGTCCTCCGCATGCTTTCCCTTCCCCTTATCGGGGTGGAAGATGACACCGACCGCCTCCTCGCCGGATGTGAAGCTTGTGGCGATGTCTAGGAGCTCTTCGGTGGTGCATGAGTGAAAGCCCAAGTTTGGTTTTGGTTAATTGATGAAACCTATGGACTAACCCTATTGCTTAAATATGTGATCTAGCAAGGGTGATCCAACTTGACATGTGAGGCTAGATGAATGATCATGATGAATCAAGTACTCCATGGACAAGGAAAAGAAGAAAGAGAAAAACAAAAATGGGCTCAAGGCAAAGGTATAACATAGGAGCCAATTTTGGTTTAGTGATCAAGACACTATAGAGAGTGTGATCACATTTAGGATAGATAGTCGTACTATCAAGAAGGGAAAAGTCGTGTCGACTGCGGTTATCTTGTGCCACTAGGTCTTTTGCATTGCATATCTAAAATTAATCTAAGTGACAAGAATTGAAATAAAATCCAAGGAAATACAAAGTAAAAGCTAACACACATGCACAAGTGTTGTAACACTTAATGTTAGCTCACATGAACTTGGAGAAGAAGTTTCAGCTCAGCTTGGCGAAAAGAAGAGGTCTGGACATTGGTTCGGACGCTGGGGCCACGGCTGTCCGGACCATCGGCTTTGCATCCGGATGCAAACCCAAGCTATGCCTTACTATGAATAGGGAGTCTGGATGGTGGTTGTTGTCCGGAGTGGAGCTTCGGACGTAGAGTCCGGAGTTTGGAACTCTCTGTACTCACTCTATGCATGGACTGGACGCTAAGTTCTGTCCGGACACAGGACTCCGGACGTGTGTCTGGAGCTTGGAAGCTCTTTGGACTGACTCTGCATAGAGTCGGGACGCTCTGACCTATGGTTCAGAGCTCCACTGTTTGGCATGTCTGGAGACACATGTCAACGCAATGAAGGTGCCAACGGGAAGATTCAAATGGTAGAGGGTCCAGACGCGTAGCCAATGGTCCGGACCCCCTGTGATCGCAGCGTCCGGAGTGACGCAGACAGTTGAAGAAAGGGAGAAAACAACTAGTTGCTTGGTGGTTGCTATATAAGTGTTTTGGCCGGCTCCTAGGGCTCTCTCTTGCATCTCCCATTCATTCTCACTCTTTGTGCTTGCTTGAGATAGCCCCCAACTCATCTCTCTTGGCTTTGGTTGCATATTTTTGAGAGTTTGAGTGATCCAAGTGCTTTGATCTTTGCATTGCATCTTAGTGGCACTTGGTCATCGTCATCGCCGCAAGATTTCTTGTTATTCTTGGTGTTTGCCAACACCTAGGCGACTTGGGCGATTGAGGAGGCTTTGGCGCGTGTTGGTGATTGTTCGCGGCCGACTTCAACGATTGTGAGAGGGCTTGTACCCACCTCGGTGGAGCGCCAAAGGGTAACTCTAGTAAATTGCTCGTGTCATTGAGTTACTCTCTCTTGTGTGATTCTTGTGGCGCCCGAGTAGTGGGCTAGGTTTGTGATTGCCTATTAGCCACCGAATCACCAAGTGAGTAGTCGACGCAACGGGGACTAGCTTGGTGGCAACCAAGTGAACCTCGGGAGAAAACCATTATGTCAACTTTGTCTCCCGGCTACTCTTGGTATTCTTATTGTGATTGGGTCTTCATATTGCTATCCTCATATCACAAGGCATTGGTATAACTTTCTCTATCCTCTTTGTATTTACATTCCTTCATACCTTGTCTAGTTAGCCTCTAGTTAGTTAGTTAGCTTATCTTGTTGATAGTTTCTTGCTAGCTTGAGTTGAGTATCTTAGGTTGTTGCTATTGCTTGATAGATACTCAAATTGACTAGACTTGCTTGGATAGGTGGCTTTGCAACCCTAGTAGAGCTAGAGCAAAAAGCTTCGCTTAGTGTTTGTCTAACCCTTTTCTCTAGTGATTTGTAAATTTTTTAATAGGCTATTCACCCCCTCTAGCATTCTAGGACCTTTCAGCGGATTCTTGCGTCCCAACTCGTGAACCAGGTCCTTGCAGGTGGTTCCAACGAGGAACGCCCTGACAATGTCCACGTCAGCGTGGGGAGCTTCGTACACTATTGGGAGAAGCGGCGGATGTACCCCCGGAAAGATTCATCTGGCTTCTGCTGGCACCTTCGGAGGTCCCAAGGGTTCCCCGGGTGCATGTAGGTGCCCTGAAAGTTCCCAACGAACGCACGTCGTTGGGAGTTCCACCCCATGATGGAATCGCGGGGCAGATGCTCTAGCCACGCTCACATCGAGTCCGATGGATGTAGAGGTAAGTTGCGGACGATGAACTCATCGTTGTCCGCACCGCTTGCCTAGCAGGCGAGGCGGTAATCGTCGAGCCAGAGCCCCGAGTTCGTCTCCCTGGAGTACCAGACGTTGTTGGTTGGTTGCCAGACGGATGGCACAAATGAAAGGCCAACGAGCCTGTCAGCTCCAGACTCGGAGACCGATCTTCGCCGCTGTCGTACCGTCCACCCTAGCGTACATGGTAGCCTCGACTCGTGCCATCTTGCTTGGCGTGCTTGCGTGCTTCGAGCGTGTTGTGCACGTTACGGTTATCCCCCACATGGTCATGGATCTAGGGGCGCTGGTGCCCTCCCGACGCTGGGGCCTGATGGGCAGAGCCCTTGCGTCCTTCGATGCTGGGTCTGGTTGCTGGCTAACGGCTTCGAGCCCATGTCTCCGCGATGTGGAACTCTCAGCCTGCTGGACCGCGACGCGCTTGGGAAGGGTTTTCAGCTCCACATGAGCTTGCTTTCCCTCGGGGGTATCAGGGACGGGCATGGAACGGAGCAGAATCGCCACCGCTGCGACATTCTGGCTCGCCCGCATGAACTGCGGCGTTCCATGCTCGTCGTTGATGATGCGCTGATGGACGTCCCGGGCGTCCCTGTGAGAGTGGGGCTCCTCGGGTGCCCGAGCCGCTTCACTCTTGAGTTTCTCCCGCTCGAGTGCCACATGGCGTTGGCCCTCCTCGAGCTATCACTCCATGTCGCGGAGTTCTTGGAGCCTTTGCTGCTGTTCCTACTGTCATTGGGGGTCAAGAGGCTGCGGAAGACATTGTGGCGGGGGCATGGAAGTACCCGCCATGTCTGCAGGAGTGTGCTGCCCTCCCCCTTCCCGGTCCTCAGGAGATGCCACGTTGGTGATGGCCCCACCATGCGGCGGGTCGCACATGAAACACCCACGCCCGTAGTCGACTCTTCCATCGCTGGAGCCAGACCTGAGCAGGTAGTCGTTAGCGTACATGAAACCGCATAAGGTCTCCTCGTCACCTAGACCTCCAAAGTCCAGGTGTTCCCAGTAGCCAACACTTCCTCGGCTAGAGTCAGAGTCTGATGTGGTGTCTGAGCTGGTAAGGAGCTCGCCGTCGGATTGAAGATGGTGGGACGCGAGCCCAACACACGTCCCCTCCGTGAGGTCGACATGGAAACCCGCAACCACCGCTTCCGAGTAGACCGAGGCGGCATTCCGCATGCCGTACGGCTGCGCCGCCGGGGCTGGCGCAGAGATGAGCTCGGGGGAGAGTGGAGGCCCTCCCGCAAGCTGTGTTGCCACGTTGGCAAACACGAAATGAGGTTGTATGGAGACCCCTGGGTTGGCTGGGGACCCATGAGTGTGTCGAGCTGGCGCTCGAAACCCTGGTAGTCAGCACCTGAGGCGGTGGACCCCTGGGAAGCCTGTTCCCCGGGAGGAGACAAGCTGAGGCAGGCCATAGACGCCGTGATGGCATCCATGGCTGCGTCGACGGGCGCAGCGGGACGTCGGAGGACAAGATCCGCCCCCTGCCCAATGCACTGGAACTCTAGGCTGCCGAAGCGGATGATGGAGCCCGCCGTTAAGTCGACGTGATGAGAAGCCATCCAAAACTTGAAAAGACGAATGGCGCGCAAAGTTCCCTACCTGGCGCGCCAACTATCGGCGTCTAAAACGGCGGTCTAGACTACCGACTAGTAATTTCTAACCGTGTCGGAGCTCGGACGGTGTGTGAGGATGACACAAAGATGTATACTTGTTTTGGCACGAGCACTCTACGTCCAGTGTGGTTCTCGATCGTATTACCAAGCACCGAGGTGTCTGTAGAGGGGAGCTACAGGCGGGTGAGAGAGGGATTGCGGCTCCCAGGTCTCGTGCGTAGGAGTGTGTTGGTTTTGACGAGAGTTCTAGCTAAGCAGCAAGAATGGCCAGAGAGCTTGGCCCGGGGGAGGCGCCCCAGGCGCACGTGGATGGCTGAGGTCGGATTGAGGCGGCCGAGCGGCGTAGAGGGCGACGTCCTGGCAGCGAGCACGAAGGGCTGGGTAGGAGAGAGGCGCCCTGGGCATCGTGGATGACCGAGGCTGGATCGAGGCGGCCGGGCAGCGTGGAGGGGCGAAGTGCGGAGGGCAGCAGGAGTGTGTGCTAGGGCGAGCGCGGTGGATGTCGGTGCTGCGATGAAAGGGCCCATGCTCGCGATTTGACGTTAGGTGAGATGGGGTGAGAAGCCTTGAACAAACTTTGACGGTGAACCATTGGATCTAATGTTTCGTGAACCTTTGATTTTAATAGAAATAAATTTCCGTGTGTAATTTTCTGGGTGCACAAAGATTGATTCTTTAGCGGAGGGCGTTTGTGTGGGTGGACCTAAATTTATTTAAGATTTTAATTATAGTGGAGATTTTGACTCTCTTAGATTTTTTTATGTCTTAGGATGAAAGGAGTAGTATTAAATAAAAAATGATTAAAATTAAAAATTAAAAAATCCACGAGACCACCGGTACCAAATAACCAAACGCCACCAAGAGTCCAAGATGATACCGATCGGGATATGATCGCCACTCGCCGGCCAATCATTCACCTCTGCGGCTCTGTGCCCCTCCACCGAAATCGCCATGCCGCATGCTCACGCCGCCGCCGTAGTGGACAGGCTGCTGCGCAGGCTGGGTTCCGCCGCTTGCCGGCTGGAGGTGCCCCCGAATATAGACGGGGACCTAGCGCATGTGTGGAGAACTCTGGCGAGGTTGCAAGATGTGCTGGTTAGCCTGGAGATCCATCCGGAGCTGCAAGAATGGATGGGGGATATCAAGCAGGTCGCTTACGATGTTGAGGATCTGGTCGATGAATTGGAAGACCACAGTAGCATGGAATCTCAGATCGGTTGCATTGCAGTTGGAGAGGTATGGTTCGATAGATCCTTAAAATTATGCCGATGCAAGTCCTTTTCCATTATTTAGAAATGGATATATTTATATAAGAAATTACTTGGACATGTTAAATTGTTTGTTCATTGGTACACTGCCTTATTAAGGGGCCCTGTTTGATGCACCCAACCAAAATTTGGCTAGCTAAAATTCCAAAGCTAAACTTCCTGGGGTGGTGTTTGGATGCTCCAGCTAATAGACTCAGCTAAGTAGCTAAACTCAGTTAAATTTTAGTTGGTCTTTTAGCTGGTCTGTTTAGATCCCTAGCAACTAAATTTAGCCAGCTAAGATTTAGTTGGTGCATCCAAATAGACCCTAAATATTGAAGGAAGACTAAACTTAGCAAGTTTTGGCCTTTTGAGGTCATACGACAACCTTTCAACCTAGTTTTATGATTGAATATCTGTACTGACTATTGCAAATGCGTGCAAATTTGGTGTAGATTTTTTAAAGTTTTCTTAAAATGTATTACTGACACGCAGGGCGGATGCATCAGTGAATCTCAGGGGCTCACATGTTTCTTCCTCCAGCACCCCACCTTTTCCCTCTTTTCCTCTCCCCTACCTCTCTATTAACTCCGTGGAGCTCCGGCGGGTAAGGGGGCTTGAGCCCCACAGCCCCATGTTGGATCCGCCCCTGCTGACACGAGAGGACACGTTCTCTACCTCCACAAAATAATTTCAAAAGAACACCTAATTTGAAAAGTACTAGAAACATAGGCGTGGCTTTGTACTAATATCTCATAACATAAAAAAAAGAACACGTTCTCTACCTCCACGTCGCTCTGTACTAATATCTCATAACATAAAAAAAACAACACGACAATAACAAAAACCAAACCTCCAATTCTATGTGTTACTCTAGATTGCCTCTCTGGCACAGATAAGGAGGGACCAAAACAAATCTGCAAATGCTCTAAAAAATGATGCAAAGGCAGTTTAGTTGGAGTTCGGTTTATACTTTATAGAATGACAAACAGTCATCTCATCACACAGACATACAGAAGAAGGAAAGAATATGAAAAAGGATTGGCAACTTTATCATGCTGACAAGTTTGTAAGTGACTACTACCAATCTAGAGCTTTCACAACACTGTAATACTTCTTGAAATCATGGAACATTTACAGCTTGATCACATTTTTGCTGTCCTATGCATTCCAGAAGTTGTTCTGTATCAAATGCATCTGCAATCATAGATCAAATGTTAATGAAAAATCAATTCAGCTCTGATCACTGCCACAGGTACTCTAAACAGAAAATGCATTGAACAAATGGTAATTTAAGAGGGATATTCTCCAAACTTAAACTAATCAGTTGCCTGAAAAGTCAATTTGAGTCTGATAGTGTTGCCATCATTAGCTGTCATTAAAGCTTTACGAGATACGAGAAATATCTGCTAATCAGGTCTGCCAAAAGGTAAGCTTCACCTTGGTGGCCACCAATATTTGGCTTCTTGTAAATACTCAAAGTCTGTTAGTGAAATTCTACCAGAGCAGTGTACGGTATATCTCTTTTTGGTAATTCCTTGTGAAATACTGAATGTTGAATGCATTATAATATTAAGGCCCAAAAACATAATAGGTGGTCAGATATTTGAATATGGAATATAACATTATTTGGAAACGAGGTACTTGTACTATGAAACAATTAACAGGATCTTCTTTCATTAGTCGATTGATACGCTGGAAGAGAGAAAATTACATGTTCGGCGAACTATTGAAGAAAAATTTAATATATATACAGAGTCAAGTCCTTTAACTGTCATATACATGAAGATGATGGAGGTAGCCCCAACCCTGGGGTGTCCAGCGGGGATGATCGAGTTGCCATGGATGCTGGCTACTCTCGTCCTTGCCGGATACTGGATCGTTCATCGTCCATCTCAAGGAGGAAAGACGGGCTGGCCTGTGCGCTGGTCGTCACCCTACTTAGTGGCCGTGGTGATTCCATTCTCTTCAGTATTGCGGGTCGGTTTGAGGTCGAGGTCTCTTTGTTGTCCCTACAACGTTTCGGGGATGCGAGGTTCCTCTTGACCTTGCCGAGCATTGAGCTGGCGGAGAGGGTCTACAATGGCGGCCGTCCCTTCATCTTCTCGTCCCTCTGGCTCCACCTCATGCGCTGGACACGTCTACTGAACTCTACGGCGGCCACATTGCCTTCCTCTGTCGAGGTGTACATTAGCGGCATCCTCGCTCATGCGTGGGACTTGGTAACGGTGGGGCTGATTCTTGGCGATCATTGCTGGATTGGAGGCGTTCTTCCGGTTACGGCTGAGCACTGTGACGTGTTCAAAGTGGTGGCGTGGTGTTCGAACCCTACCCTAATTCCATCAAAGTTGGATCTCGAGATTGTGGAGCCATCGACGGAGGAAGATGACTCCCATCATGACAAGCGTACACTGGTGTATCCGATCCTGATTTCGGTCACGCCCGCTGGTCTGCCGTCGAGGCCTGGACACCCCCCGTTCCCACCTCCGGCTAACGATGGAAGACGGCGTCATAGGGGGCGGCGCTCGGGCTCGCGTCCTAGGTCTTCGGCGTCGACGGGCGCCCCTCGAGATTCGGTGCATGAGCGACGGGCCGCGACCTGTCGGGGATGGACACGTGGAGCCACGGGTTTCTACCGCCGAGGAGCCGCGGGATTTGGTTGTCCCGGAGCCACGAGATTTTGTTGTCCCCCCCCTCCTCGGAGCCCTCCCTGTGCGTTACACCTCCCCCATGCAACGGCATTGATGACCTGGCTGCCGCCCCTTCTACCAAGAAGGCCCCTTCATCATCAGTTGGCTTGGGCACGCTTGGGTTGCGAGGAGCCCTTGCTGCATATTGGCCCGTCCGTCCAGAGGGCCAGCTTCGTGTCCGCTGCTGCCTGCGGCACACCCGAGGCCACTACAGTAATGGGGCAGTCTCTGCTTTGTGGTGAAGATGGGCCGTCTATTGATGGGGATGGCCCTGTTGGATCTTCTGATGGCAATGGTGGGCTGACACGAGGAGATGTCGAGGCTGTGACTGCTGTGTTTGCTGTGCCTCAACGCCTGGAGGCTAACAATGGGCCTCCACCTCCTTCGGCTGGTAGGGCTGAGGCCCAGGTTGATTCTGAGACTAGTGCCTGGACTCTTTTGATGGAAACGATGTGGCCCAACACTGATTCTATCCCTGCAGGTGTGCATCCTTCACCAACACCGACCAGGGGCCGAGGCCTCACCGCCGCCTCGCCGCTGGTCCCGAGCTTCCCCAGATTCTACTCACGGCGACGATTGAGGAAGGCCGAGTGCACTACCATGGCGCCTCCCAGCAAGCGCTCAAGTTTCATGGCGAAAATCTCAGCGTCGCCGCACTCCGGAGGCCCTCCTCGGCGAAGTCGCCGCATTGCTGGAATTCAACCTGAGGAGGTGGGAGCCGCGACCACAACCCGCAGCAAGATACGAGTGATGCGCGCGTAGGACATTATTGAAGAATCCGAGGGCATCAGCCAGGAGGCGCTTGACCATCACAGTAAGCTGTTTACTCAGTCCGCTTCGCTGACTGACACTCAGGCACAAGCCCTCGCTGATTTGTTTGGCTGGAGGATTCCGGATGAGGAGGTGCTGGAGCAGGAGTTGTTTTCCTAGCTCTGCTGTCTGATTGTGGTGGAGGTGGTTTTTCAGATATTATTTGTGTCAATGAATCCGGTTAATATATTGTGTTGGAATGTGTGGGGACTCAATTCTAAGGCACGGCAGGACTCTGTGCCTACTTTGGTTATTTCATCAGGGGTGGATTTAGTATGTTTTAAGAAAACCAAGATGGCCGAGATCCCTTGTGGAGTAACTCTGGCTATGCTGGGCTCTGATTTTTCTTACTCTGTTGAGCTGCCGTCAAATGGCGTGAGTGGAGGGATTTTTATTGCCTGGAAACATAATCTCGGTCCTGCTACTGTGGTTTGGACTAACAATCATTGCATCTTGGTTCTGTTATGTCCTACTAATAGTCAAGCCTGGTCGTGGTTCACTGGTGTTTATGGACCTCAAGGTGACGACAACAAGCTGGTGTTCTTGCAAGAACTGAGGGATATTCGTGCTGCATGTCAGGGCTCTTTGCTTGTAACGGGGGACTACAATCTTATTATCAGGGCGGAAGACAAAAACAATGACAACCTGAATAGGGCTATGATGGGCAGGTTTCGTCACCTAATCAACGATCTTGGTCTGATAGAGATGCCCATGCGTGGACGTAAGTTCACTTGGTCGAACCAGCAAGATTCACCCACATTGGTTAGACTGGATAGAGCCTTGTGTTCCACTGGTTGGGATCGTATTTACCCAAATTACTTATTGCAAAGTGCCTGAAACCAACACTCCATGGGCACGTGTTCGAAGAGCGGCTTCCGGATGCCCTCTGTCTACCGTGCTGTGCCTCTCTCTCCGGTACCGAAGACCTTCCGTAGCGCTCTTGCTGACCCCAATTGGCGAGCGGCTATGGAAGAAGAACACAGTGCTCTCCTGCAGAACCACACCTGGACTCTTGTGCCCCGTCCGCCCCGGGCCAATGTTGTCACCGGGAAGTGGATCTTCAAGCACAAGTTTCAGTCTGATGGCTCTCTTGAGCGGTACAAGGCACGTTGGGTTCTCCGTGGCTTTACACAGCGACCTGGTGTGGACTTTGATGAGACGTTTAGTCCTGTGGTCAAGCCTGCTACTATCTGCACGGTGCTCTCCTTGGCGCTCTCTCGCCGCTGGCCCATTCACCAGCTAGACGTGAAGAACGCCTTTCTTCATGGCAATCTTGCTGAGACAGTGTATTGCCAGCAGCCATCTGAGTTAGAAGATCCAGCTCATCCGGACTCTGTCTGTCTTTTGAAGAAATCGCTATATGGCCTGAAGCAGGCTCCCCGCGCTTGGTACAGCCGAATGACCACTTTCTTGCTATCTATTGGGTTTGTTGAAGCCAAGTTAGACACCTCACTCTTCGTCTACAAGCGTGGATCAGACACGGCCTATGTGTTGCTATATGTTGATGACATTGTCCTCACAGCTTCATCACCTAATCTTCTTTGGCGGCTCATCTCAGCACTTCAGCGAGAGTTCGCCATGAAAGATCTTGGCGAACTGCACCACTTCCTCGGCATGCATGTTCAGCAAAGTGGTGATGGACTTCTGCTCTCACAGCGACAGTACATGCTAGACATACTGGATCGCGCCGGGATGGCTGAGTGTAAGCCATGCTCTACTCCAGGTCTCCAGTTGACACCAATCCTAAGGTTGCTGCAACTGAGGGGGCCCCTGTCTGATGCTACAGACTTCCGCAGTCTTGCTGGAGCTCTTCAATACTTGATCTTCACTTGCCCAAATATTGCATATGCTGTTCAGTAGGTCTGCCTTCACATGCATGACCCTCGAGAGCCCCACCTTGCTGCCCTGAAGCGGATTCTTCGCTATGTTCGGGGCACGCTCCACCTCGGCCTCCTGCTGCGATCGTCTACTTCGACTGATCTTGTCGTCTACACTGACGCTGACTGGGCTGGTTGTCCGGACACTCGCAAGTCCACCTCGGGCTATGCAGTGTTCCTTGGTGACAATCTCGTTTCCTGGTCCTCCAAGCGCCAGAATACAATATTAAGATCAAGTGCTGAAGCCGAGTATCGCGCAGTGGCTAATGGAGTTGCAGAGGTGACCTGGCTTCGTCAGCTTCTCTTGGAACTGCATGCCCCTCTTCGGCGCGCCACACTGGTGTACTGCGACAGCATCAGTGCCGTCTACATGTCCTCCAATCCGGTGCAACATCAGCGCACCAAGCACATCGAGATCGATCTTCACTTCGTCCGGGAGCGAGTCGCCATTGATGATTTACGAGTTCAGCATGTTCCTACCACTTCGCAGTATGCTGATATCTTCACCAAGGGACTTCCTACCTCAGTGTTCACGGAGTTTAGGTAGTCCCTTCGCTCTGATACCATGAAAGCAATTAGGTCAAGGATTGATTGATTGATTTCCAAGAGTCCAGGGTACAATATATAGGCAAGGATATGAGGGTTTATAGTAATACCCAATCAATGGTGATCCTTGCCTTATCAATCTAATCTTAACCCCCAAGGCACCCAGCCGACTAGGCTATGTGCTGGCCCATTACAGCCCATTAGGGCGCCTATTGCTAACAGTGCCTCCACTGATGGGTCTGATCATTGTCCTCTCCTTCTCAGTCTGAATGCAGTCAAACCAGGAAAGGCCAGATTTCATTTTGAAGCCTTCTGGACCAAACTGGATGGGTTTGTAGAGGCAGTGGGACAAGCATGGACTTCTGTTCCAGCATCTTCATGTCCTTTTGACACCCTGGCAAGAAAATTCAAAGCAACAGTCAGGGGTCTTCAGAGTTGGAGTCACAGGAAGGTTGGACACGTTAATTCTCAACTTAAACTTGCCAGAGAGGTTCTTCATCAGCCAGAAATTGCCCAGGACAATCAAAGCTTGTCTAATCAGGAAATATGGCTGCGGAATCAGCTCAAAAAACACTCACTCGCCTTGTCCTCACTGCAGCGCACAATTGCTCGTAGTCGTTCCCGCATTTCTTGGCTGAAGAAAGGGGACGCCAACACTTCCTTGTTCCACTCTTTTGCCAGACACCGCAAACAGAAGAATTTCATATGCAAGCTCACATCGGATGACAGACAAGTACTCACTAGCCACGAGGTGAAGGAGGAGAATATTTTTTATTTCTCTAATAATCTATCTACTGGGGGAAGCTCCGAACCGTGATGAAACCATCAACCTGGAGGCTTTGGCCATCCCACGACATGATCTATCAGAGCTGGAGGCTTTTTTTTTTTTTGAGGATGAAATTTGGAAGACAATCTGCTTGCTCCCCCCTGACAAGGCCCCTGGGCCGGATGGATTTACTGACAAATTCTACAAGGCTTGTTGGCCTATAATCAAAGTGGAGGTGATGGCAGAAGTCTCTGCTATTTGGTGCAGAAAATTTGGCAATTTTGAGCAGTTAAACTCAGCTTATATCACCCTTCTCCCTAAGAAAGCTGAGGCCATGCATATTAAAGATTTCAGGCCTATCAGCTTGGTTCACTCCTTTGCCAAGCTTAGCACAAAAATTATTGCTAACCGTTTAGCAACAAGACTCAATGAATTGGTCTCTCCGATTCAAAGTGCGTTTATCAAGGGGCGTTTCATTTAGGATAACTTCATGTTGGTACAACAAACAGCTCGCTACCTTCATCAGCAAAAGCAAGCCAGGATTCTACTAAAATTCGATACCACAAAGGCCTTTGATTCCATCTCATGGCTGTTCTTGCTGGAAGTTCTGAGAAAGTTGGGTTTTGGACAGATTTGGTGTGATATTATTAGTGGTCTACTTGCGTCTTCTTGCACACAGGTGATTCTTAATGGCTCCCCGGGGGAAAAAATAAAATACAAAAGGGGTCTGGGGCAAGGTGATCCATTATCACCAATGTTATTTATCTTAGTCATGGATGTATTGGGTTTCATGATTAAAAAGGCAGAGGAGGATCTGTTATAGCCGCTAGCTAGAAGGGCATTGTAACACCGGATTTCTATTTATGCATATGATGTAGTAATCTTCCTAAGGCCTTCTGCTGAGGACATCGACATTATACTGGACATTTTACACTTGTTCGGTATGGCTAGTTGGTTAAAAACCAATGTGGAGAAGGGTAGTGTGATGCCCATACAGTGTCAAGAGGAGGACAAACTTTTATTGCAAGCTCACCTTCCCTGTCAGATGCTTGAATTCCCTTGTAAGTATCTCGGAGTGCCTTTATCTCTCAAAAAACTAACTAGGGCCCAAATCCAACCAATAATAGACAAAGTGGAGAGATCCAATAGAGATAATCCGATGATCAACCAATCACAATCACAAACACAATACAAGAGACTCCTCGTTGTAGCGATACACCCACTTAGAGGTTCACGCGCTAATAGGCATCACACGCCTAACTCATCTCCGGGTGCCGCACAACCAACACAAGATGGGGATCCACAAGCTACGAGCAATCCACTAGAGTAGCCTTTCGTGATCTCCCACGAGGTAGGCTCAAAAACCTCTCACAATCGATCCGGTGGCGGCCAAGAACAGTCACCAATACTTGCCGACGCATCTCCCTGCTCCAAACCGTCTAGGTGACAGTAATCACCAAAATCCGCAGCGAAAACGACTCCCAAGTGCCACTAGATGTAAACTCTCAAGCAAATGCACTTGGATCACTCAATCTCATTTTGATCTTCATTAATCAAGTGCCATTAGATGTAAACTCTCAAGCAAATGCACTTGGATCACTCAATCTCATTTTGATCTTCATTAATCAAGTAATCTACACACACACACACCTTCATGTTGCACCGGATGTGTCCGTCTGGTGCACCATAAGGTCTGGTTCACCATAAGGTGCCACGTGTACTAGCCGTTTGAAACGGCTACTTCCCACGCCACTGTTCACTGCACTTGCGAACTTTGCTCATGCACCGGACGCGTCATTGCGATGATTGTGTGCATGTCATTACGATGAGTTCAACAGACTGAAGTCATGGAAGTGTAGTACTCACCTTGTTGTGGCTACAGACATCGGACTGTGACTATGCAGTTGCGGCATGCTTGTCTCCATCTAATCAGCCAGCATTCTATTCCACCGGAGGTGCTGCAGGCTCTTCAGCAGTTAGGCCACATAGAATGAATCCTGCAAAATCACAAGCCCAAAATGAGTTTCTATTTGTTTTTAGAATTTGCCATTGAACTAATTTGCACGATTTGTCAAACGTAACCTGTGCTTACTGAAAAATGAAACTCTGATATACTACCTTAAAGGCTAATATTGGTTTTTACTGACAAATCATAAGAAAATGGTATACTGATACTATTAATCCCTGTGGTGGTTTATGTCTTTTGATTCAAAAGGCTTCAAAAGAAGAGCTCCTCCAACCCTTAGCAAGAAGAGCCTTGCAGCACCGCATTTCTTTATATGCGGATGATGTGGTCATCTTTCTTCGACCCACAACGAGTGACCTCAGAATTACTTTGGATATACTGCAGCTCTTTGGAGAAGCCTCTGGGCTTCGAATCAATATACAAAAAAGCAGTGTCCACCCTATACAGTGCTCGAAAGAAGACCATGTTGTCCTGCTCACACACCTTCCCTGTCAGATCTCTGATTTCCCCTGTAAGTACTTGGGTGTACCTCTCTCACCCCACAAACTTACCAGGGCACAAATTCAGCCCATTATCGACAAGTTTGCTGATAAGTTACCAGGGTGGAAGGCTGACCTCCTCAATAAAGCTGGTAGGAAGGTGCTGGTCCAATTTGTTCTCACATCCATGTTGATTTATTTAGTAATGGCACTAGATCTTCCTTCTTGGGCTTTGAAAGCTATTGACAAGATTAGAAGAGGTTTCTTGTGGAAAGAAAGGAAGGATGTGAGGGGGGGGCCACTGTTTGATTGCTTGGCCAAAAGTTACTAGACCAACTGAGTTAGGTGGTTTGGGCATATCCAACCTCCAGTACTTATGTTGGGCCCTGAGATTGAGATGGCTCTGGCTGCAAAAGACTGAACCAGACAAACCATGGGCATTCCTGCCAATCAAAGCTCCACCACAGGTTAAAGCTTTCTTTTCTGTAGCTGTGAGGTCTGTCGTGGGCAATGGAAAAAATACACATTTCTAGACTGACAGATGGGTATCTGGGAAAAGTTTTGAACACTCCTATCCACACCTTTTTGCTGCAGCGGCAACAAGAGCAAAAGGAAGAACAATTTTTGATGCCTTAAACAATAGGAGATGGGTCTCAGATTTAAAAGGAGCACTCACAGTTAACGTACTACTGGAGTACCTACAGCTTTGGGATTTACTTGAAAATGTGGAGTTGTAGCCAGAGGTAGAGGACACACATTTATGGCAGTTCTCTTCCACCGGCTTGTACTCGGCAAAGTCAGCATATGAAGCTCTCTTCACAGGCTCGACACAATTCAACCCGTGGGAGCGTATTTGGAAAAGTTGGGCGCCTAACAAATGCAAATTCTTCATGTGGACAGTGGCATACAAGAAATGTTGGACGGCTGATCGTCTAGCAATAAAAGGCCTCCCACATCCTGAAGTGTGTCCACTTTGTGACCAAGCCGATGATACACTTGACCACTTATTGATTTCTTGTGTTTTTTCTCGGCAAGTCTGGTTCGCCATCTTGCACAGTTTTGGCTTACAGAACCTTGCACCACAAACAGAGGAGACGAGGTTTGAAGATTGGTGGGAAAAAATAAGCAAAAGGGTGTCAGGTCAAGGGAAGAAGTGTTTAAACTCTATTGTTATCTTAGGAGGTTGGACCCTGTGGAATCATCGGAATCGCTGTGTCTTTGATGGAATCAACCCAAGTCTACAAACCTCCATCTCAACCTTTAGGGAGGAGTTACTACAGTGGTCTCTTGCTGGGGCTCGAGGGGTTTCTTTTCTCCTTGCCCAAGCACCAGCAGCATCTTAATTTAGGTTTTTTCTGTGTTCCTGGTCAAGTCTTTAGCAAATGTAAGTTAACTTGTTAGTTTGTTTAGCTCTGTATTTGGGTGGGTTACAGCCCCTTATCTCTGTAACATCTTGGGGCTCTTTACCCTTGTTTTCTTCTTAATATATTGACGCGCACCTCTCCTGCGCATTCGAGAAAAAAAAAACAAAGTTATAATATAGGCTAATGCAAGTTATAAATTATAATATAGGCTAATGCTAACTGCTTGCTGTTAGTAGATTAATAAAGAAAATTAGGTAATTTTGGGATCAAGAAGAGGGGGAGGCAGGCAAGTGATCCTCAGCACATTGTTGTACGTTTCTCCTCACCTATCAAGCTCGAGGACGTACCACTGAGCATGCTGATGAAATGGTCATGATCAGGGAAGCTTCGCTTGGCCGAAGACGCGCCTGTGCTACTGGCGGAGCACAACATGCACACCAGTAGTGAGCAAGTTGTTGAAACAAGCGGAGAGGGAATGTTCAAGTCACAGAGCTCTGAAGGGGTATTTCATCGAACAACCTAGGGGCATACCTCAAGCAGTTGCAGGCTTGCAGTTGCAGCAGGCAAGGTGCAATTCAGATGGCAGTGTCTTTACCAAAGATGGGGCAGAGCGAGATGCTGTACGCTGAGGTGGATCTGACCTGGGCGTTGCCCCGCGCGTTACCTCCGCCGTCGTTACCCCAAGCTGCACCGGGCGTCCATCAGCGCCATGCCGCTGCCGTGGCAAGAGCTTGCAGCAGAGGCAGCTCGTGCCGCCGCTGCCGAGAACGAGCGACCTGGAGGAAACGAAGGTAGCGGAGGGGATCGAAACCTTTAGAAACGCTAGCTGCACGGTTCGTGTAAACTCCATCAGAGATCCAACGGCTGGGAATTTTGGATGACGTGGTAGAACGAGGTGCTAGATTCTCTGGTGCAAAATTTGTCTTGTTAAAGATGAGAAAGTTATCCTTTTTTTTCATCTATCTCTGGAGTAAATTACTAAAACCTTGTTTAAACAAGGAGGATTAACTTTGAAGATATGATCTGAGTTTAAACTAATTTAGGAGGTTGTGGACCTAAATATGTTAACTGTTAAACTTATGACATGACCAAATTATCATTCAAATTTAAATTTAGGCAGTATTTTTTTCATACTTCATTTAGCAGTTCTTTGTAAAAGATATGCTCATCATGACACAGAACTAGAAGCTGATCGTCTTTGTGGTCATTTTAAATAAAATTTACAGGAAGCACCATCCTGCTGTTCATATTCATTTCTCATGCATAGTACAAGAGGAGACAGAATGAAGACAATCAAAAGAAGGTTGGACTTTTCAGTAAAAGATTCTGTCATCTTCGGTTTGATGCAGTACTCTTTTCCTCATCTTGAGAGATTTGATAATGAAGTATTTGATAGAGCTGCAGTCGTTGGAAGAGATAATGACAAAGCAAAGATAAAGGACATGCTCTTGCAAAGTAATGCAGAAAAGTTGTCAATCATTCCCATTGTTGGCCTTGTGGGGTTGGGGAAAACAACTCTAGCTAGATTAATTTTCCTTGACCAGGGAGAAGGTTGGAATTTTGATCTTCGTATCTGGATATCCTTAAATAGGAAACTAAACATAAAAATGATTGTTAGTGAGATAATCTCGCAATGTAATCATACAGAAGAAAAGCTTTTGGATGTTCATACAGACATGGAGATCCAGGAAAACTTGCAGTTGCTAAAGATTTGTTTGCAAGAGGCACTCCATGAAAAACATTGTCTGATTGTCTTGGACGACCTTTCTAGCACAGATAAAAACCAGTTGGATGAATTGAAGGAAATGCTGAAGGGTACAAATGAGTCTATCAAGGTTTTAGTGACCACCTCCAGCGAAATAACTGCAGAACTAGTGCACACCATTCCACTGTACAAGTTGTGTCCTTTATCTGAAGACGACAGTTGGAAATATTTTCTCAAAAGGCTTTTGGGAATTGCGATGGTGATAATACTGACCTTAAGAAAATTGGAAAGGAAATAGTAAAAAGGTGTGAGGGAATACCATTATTAACACATTCTCTTGGTTTAGCTGTGCAAAATCAAGTCACAAATGTGTGGTTAGCTGCAAGGGATGAAGAAATATGGAAATTAGAAAGAAGAATTGCCACTAAAATAGAATTGTTTTCACCATTATATCGAATATACAATGACTTTCCCTCAACTATTAAATTGTGCTTTCTATATTTATCCATATTTCCTAAAGGATCTGCAATAGATAAGGAAAAACTGATCCAACAGTGGATTGCACTAGAGATTATTGGATCAAAACATGACTCCTTGCCTCCTTATGTGAATGGGGAGATGTGCATTCAGGACCTTTTGTCAACATATTTTCTCCAAGTTCGAGATATGCACTCAGTAAGTTACTACATACTTGCTACCTTGGGATCTTCCTTTTCATGTCTAGTATGCCTTTAAGCCTTAAACTAATACAGTCATAACTTAAAGATTATTGTATACTTAATCATTTATTTGATGGTTAATTCCATTTTTCTTGTATGCTTTTCACAAAATAGATATTTACTGAACAACAAATATTGTTAAATGCAGTAATCTACTTTAATTTTGGAATGTGTGGCCTATGTTCTGTTGGGAGGAGGAAAGTTCCTTAATTTCTCACATGGTAATTTGGGTAATACTATTTATTTAGATGGCACAAATGTCTCTGTGATACTTTGCAGAAACCACCAAAAATAGTATAAGTTTCGAAATGGAGATTATTCCTATTGATGCACAAAACAATGTAATGACCATGAACGATTAGAGGTTTGAAACAAACATCATGGAAAAGATGGAACTACGAAGAAGCCATATGATTTAGTTGCCAAGCAACTAGACAAAATTGAATGACATCTAGCACTTTTATCACATTTATTTATGTGCTATTTATTTTCAGGTTTATGGAATGGATAACAGAATAGTTCCTACAGCATTCTACATTCATAACTTTGTCCACGAATTTGCAAGACATGTTGCTTGCGATGATGTTATAATTTTGGATGGTACCGAAATGCAAAAGGGCTGCACAAAAAGGCAAACCTTCCAATATGCACTCTTGACATGCTACCGGGGGCAGTCAACACTTTCCCACTCATTGCTGACAAGGACAAGGGCATTGCATCTCAGGAACTCTGAGGCGATAACACTTCATCATAAAGCATTTGAATTACTGAAGCACTTGCGTGTATTGAATCTTAGTGGATGTTGCATTGGAGAATTACCAGCCTCTATAGGTTGTCTAAAGCGTCTAAAATATCTTGATGTTTCTGGTGTGCAGATTCAAACATTGCCATCCCCGGTGAGTAGGTTGACAAACCTTGAGGTACTGGATCTATCAAAAACATGCATGAAGGAACTACCCTCTTTCATTGGTAATTTAGAGAATCTAAAATATTTGAACATGCAAGGCTGTGACAAACTTCAAAACCTGCCTTTATCCCTTGGTCAACTACAAAGACTTGAGCATCTTCGACTGTCATGCTGCAGAGGCATCGCTGTGCTACCAAACTCTTTGTGCAATCTTAATAATCTTCGAATTTTGGATTTATCAAGATGCACTATGCTGCAACACTTACCTGCTCTATTTGGCAACTTAGTGAACTTGGAGGATCTAAGCCTATCTAGTTGCTTCAACCTTAAGCAGTTACCAGAATCTTTTGGTAACCTTTATTTTCTTAAGTTCCTGAACCTATCAAGCTGCTATGAACTTCAGCAGTTTCCTGAATCTCTTACAAACCTTGAGAACCTGGAAGTTCTTATACTCCGGAGATGTTGCAGACTTCAAATTCTCCCTCCCTCGTTTGCATTGATTAAGTACCTTCGGATTCTTGATCTGGCTGGCTGTGAAGCACTTCATGTAAGTACTGAGATGCTAACAACCAATCTGGAGTATCTGAACCTACAACAGTGCCTAAATCTTCAGACTCAGCCATACTATTTTGAAAACTTCAATAAGTTGAAGTTTTTGAATCTTTCCCAATGCCCCCCTACCGTTGATTGCCTGAAATCTGTTAGTTACTTGTTCAACTTAGAATATCTAGACCTGTCAGAAACTTTCCTAGACATACCTATGTCTTTTGCAAGGCTTCAGAAGTTGCACACACTGAACCTCACTGGTTGTGCTCCAATGCATCAATCCTCTAATGGACACCAAACATGGCCAGGTATATTAGCAAAAATTACAAGTCTCAAGTCTGTGCTGACGACGGACCCAGTATTAGCGGCCTCTCTTCCAGGACAAGTCGAGTGCTCTGCTCACTATGATCACCACTCACTCACAACAACTGATGAGCTTGTTATTAAAGAGATCACAAATGATTCTAGAGGCCTTCGTATTGCCGAGCAGTTGAATCTGCAAGATCGACTGGAGCTTTGTTTCCTTAAGCTGGAGTGGATTCCTAGGTCCCAATCAGCTCAAGATGAACTATCGGAATACACAGATGAGGAAGTGCTGGAGAAGTTCCAACCAAATGAGACTCTGGAGCATTTTGTGCTAGTGAAATATACAGGCTATGTGTTTCCTACATGGATGATGCACAAACTGACTTCACTCCCATACCTTGTCAATCTTTGTTTGTTCCACCTGCATAACTGCAGTGCTCTCCCTCCAATTGGCCATCTAAGAAATCTGCGCTACTTGCATATTAAAGATATGCCCAACCTCATAGATCTAGAGATGGGTCTTTCTGGGGGGCCTGTGTCCTTGGGGAAATTAACTCACCTCAAACTGGAAGCACTGAATTTAGAAGAGCTGTCTATACTGTTGTCAGCCAGCAATGAGAGTCCCTGTTTCATGTTTCCCAATCTTGAGGAGTTATCTGTTCTATCTTGCTCTAAGCTTGTCTTCAAACCATCTCTGCCAAAGTGTGCAAAATATGTAATAAAAGAGAGTAACATGGTTCTGTCATGTGGGCAACCTCTGGGGCCATTGTCATCTCCATCAATAGAAAAAGTAGAGATAAGTGGGTGTACGATACCTTCTGGTTGGTTGCAGTGGCTTAAATCCATGCAGACTCTTGAGGAAGTAGTGATAGATGGTGAAGCTCTTTCATCTTTTGAGCTCCTGAAGATACAGGGAACTCAAGAATCATCTGGTAGTAAGATTTCAAATAAAACTGAAAGTTCTTCTAGGACAAATATGTCATGTGAGATGACCACTGAGGTAGTTGACCACTTGTCTTCCTATTTACTTTTGCAACATATCTATGTTTTTCTTATCATCACCGACGCTGTTAAAGAACATTTATCTCCTGCTAAATATAGGATGGTGCCCTTAAAGATATTGGTATCGACAGCTCAACAATCAAACCTTTTCCAAGGTTCAGCACCACTTCTCAACTCAAAGGTTAGTTCAACAATCTCCTACTTTCTGGAAATAAAATATTTAAATCATGGTCTTTGAAACAATATTTTTCAAATTAACTCCCAAAATAGATGCTTTTTTTTTTTGTCGAACAGCGCAGGAGAACTGCCCGTCATTTCATTAAGGTAGAAAAATGTCACACGGGTCTAAGAGACCCAACTCACACACACCACACCCTGGACACTAAGATACAGACTCACAACACAGAGAACAGAAATGACCAAATGACTCCGAGCTTTAAGCTCCAGCAGGCAGCCACCTGAATACAAGTTCCTGGAGTTTGGAAGTCCCTGCTGAGCACCAGAGCACTCCCCCGAGCTAATAGCCCTAAGGACCTCTTGAACACCTGGCCTCTTATTATCAAAGACACAAGTGTTGTGATGCTTCCAAATCTCCCAAGCCACCAAAATTATCAAGGAGTTGAGGCCTTTGCGCGCGCTTCTTTGGGGACAGCTGCAGTCACCCTTTTCCACCACCCTGAGAAACGAGTCACAGTAGGCTGTGGTACCAACTGTCAATGGCGGTAGCTAGGATTTTAGGTTAGGGTTGTTCACCAAAACATAAAACCACTGTAAATGTTGTTGAATATTTAGTCATTTTACATCAATGCTTCAATCCATAAAGACGACATAACATACCACGTGACATCTATGAACATGAGCAATGCATTTATCGCATATGCGGATCTGCTACCGAACCAGTTTGTAACAGATCCTAACCACAAACCCATCACTATATGCACGAGAGATGAGCTTAGTTTGCACCCTTGGATGGAAGGTGAGCCGGAGGCGGGGGAACACTGTTGCCAGCTCCAGGCCCAGACCGAGTTTGGGTCATGCTGACCTGCTCGAAGTAGTCGATCGATCGATGCAGGCAGAGGGACACTACGGCCTCCGTGCTGCTCGGTCACAGATCGATATGTACTCTACTATGCGTATACGCCTCTGGGCTCCGTGCTGCCCGCCAGCCAGCTGCTGCTGCTACCATGGCAACTGGCAACGAAGACGAACATCGGTGGCTGGACGTTGTGGACTTATTGTGACTCCTCAGCTCCTTGATGTGAATCATATGAGGTTGGACGTCTTGAGTGCCAGGTGACAAGGCAATCAGATGGACGCACATACAGTACATCACAGTTCAACTTGCATACAGCTAAAATTCCTAATCAGTAGTAGCCTTTGCCCCAAGATTACAGGGTGGTCCATGACCCACCCGGACCAGCCTCTAGCTCCGCCCCTGCCAACTGCAGCAGCCCTAACTGTTGCAAAACCAGGGACCAAACTCCCACTAGCAAATGATTTATTGTTTCACCCTCTTGATCACACAAGGGACAAGACTCAGGATGTGGCAGATTCCTCTTTGCTAGTCGACTGGCTGTCCAAACCCGGTTGTGAAACACCAACCAGATGAAAAACTTACAGCGCGGAGGAGCCCAGGTTTCCCAGATCCTTCTCCACAACCCAAACTTGATGGACCCCACAAAGAAGGTTGCATAGGCAGATTTACTGCTGTAAGAACCATCCTGTGTTAACTTCCAACTATATCGGTTTGGAATCTCTGGTTGCAAAATAATTCACTCCACAATATCCCAAATGTGGAGGTAATCAAGAAGGACCTCAACTGTAAGAGCTCCCTTAATATCTTGAACACAACTTCTATTATGCAGTGCCTGAGCCACAGTCCTTATGGCTGTTCGGTTTTGGACTGCTTTGAACAGGTTAGGCGCTATTTCAGCCATGGTGTGCCCATCCAACCATCTATCTGTCCAGAACAATATTTCCTCTCCATTTCTGACTATGGCATCAACTGCAACATTGAAAAGGGCCCAGGCTTTATGAGGAACAGTGATAGGAAGGCCGGCCCAAGGCCTTTCAGGAACTGTCTTTTGCCCACAACCACCGAATTCTAAGTGCCCAACCAAGAAGTTCAAGATTATGAATCCCAAGGCCTCCATATTGAAGTGGTCTCTGTACTTTTACCCAAGCTACCAGGCAATTGCCACCATTGAACTGTTGTTGGCGTTAAGCACCCATTTTGGAAGGTCCAAGGCTATTAAAAGATATATTGGGACAGCAGTCAGCACAACCTTCACCATGACTAACCGCCCAGCACTGTTCATTAGAGAAGCCTTCCATAATCCATCCAGGGAGATACTCTGCCACCTTATCCACTAAAGGTAGCAGCACCTCTTTAGTTGGTTTTCTAATTGAGAGTGGGAGGCCAAGATACTTACAAGGGAAAGCCTTTATGGAACATGAGAGGATGTTTGCGATGAGTGCCAACTCATCGGTACAATGAATAGGAGAAACTGAACTCTTGGACAGGTTGGTTCTAAGACCAGAGGCATGTCCAAACAAATCCAGGAGGTGTCTAACAGTGACCAGATCCTTATTGTAGGGCCTCAGGAATATCGCCACGTCATCAGCATAGGAGACCCGGTGCCGTGCTTGCTGAATGGCTAGAGGCTGCAACAGATCCATCAAGGTGGCAAAACTGATCAAGGAATTCAGGACATCTATAACTAGAATATACAACATCGGTGATAGAGGGTCTCCCTGAGACCGCGGTTGTGATAAATAGTGTCCCCAGGCTCTCCATTAAGACTTGTGTCGAAGTGGTGGACAGGATCAAGCAAATGAGATCCCGTCACCACTGACCGAACCCCACCTTACACATGACTTTGAGGAGAAACGACCATGAAACAGAATCAAACGCCTTGGAGATGTCCAACTTAAGAAGGATATGTGCCTCTTCTATCTAGAGATTTTACCAACTGCTGAACCAGCATAAATTTGTCATGGATCTTCCTCCCCCGCACAAAAGTGCTTTGATTTGCAAAGATCAAGGTAGGTAAAAGAGGGGCCAGCCAATTACCCAAGAGCTTATTCACCAATTTGGCAAAGCTATGAATCAGGCCTATAGGCTGAAAATCCTTCACTTCAACCGCATCCACTTTCTTAGGCAGCAGGTAATATAAACCGTCTTAGGCGCTGGAGGCATCAGACATGCTGGGAGGTGTTCCTGCAGACAAAAACTTGTGCATCCTTCCGATAGGAGGGAGCACAGGGTCAGTAATATCGTCATCAAGGAACTGGAGGTCTGCTGGAGCATGAGGACCATGTCGCTCGGCAAAGGGAAAGGCCGTTTCATCGAAGATGACGTGCCGGGAGATGATGACTCTGTTGGTGGAGAGGTCAAGGCAGCGGTACCCTTTGTGATGAGCAGAATAGCCTAGGAAGACACACAGGACAGACCGAGGAGCAAGTTGTGAGATGCGGTGGCCGACATGTTTGGGTAACATTTGCAACCGAAGACTCATAGATGATCATATGCTGGTGGCTTGCCGAACAGGGCAAGGTGGGGCGTGGAGAATTGGAGAGTCTTGGTGGGCAGGATGTTAAGCAAAACAGTGGCTGTGGAGAGTGCCTCAATCCAGTAGGATGGAGGCATGGACGCCTGAAAAAGTAAGCAGCGAGCGACATTATTTATAGAGCGGATAATGCGTTCAGCTTTACCATTCTGAGACGAAGTGTAGGGGCAGGACATGCGGAGGTGTATTCCGTGTGAAAGGAAGAACTGGCGGGAGCTAGAGTTGTCAAATTTGCGCCCGTTGTTGCACTGGACAGCCTTGATGTGTGCACCGAACTGGGTGGAGGCGTGGGCAATGAAGTGATGAAGCGTGCTGAAAGTGTCAGATTTGAGACGCAAAGGAAATGTCCATGAGTAATGAGTGCAATCATCAAGTATGATCAAATAATATTTATAACCAGAAATGCTGACAACTGGAGAGGTCCATAAATCACAGTGTATAAGATCAAACTTGCTAGACGCACGGGAGGTGGACACACGAAAGGGTAGACGAACATGACGCCCTAACTGACAAGCATGACACAAATCTGAACAATCCTGAAAATGACAAGACACACTAGACGCGAGCTTGGACAAAGCTTCATGACCAGGGTGGCCAAGACGCTGATGCCACAGTGGGGATGACGCCTGGGCGACAAGAGAGTGCGCTGGTGGAAGATGAAGAGGGTATAGCGGCCCGGAGCTATTGCACCTGACGATCTCGGTTCGAGATGGAAGAACCTTCACAGAACAACCAGCGGGATCAAACTCAACAGAATAGTTATTGTCGGTGGTAAACTGGTGAAGAGAGATAAGATTCTTAATAAGTTGAGGTGACACAAGAACATTATTAAGACGTAAAGTTGGTGACAACTCTGTGGAGCCGGTGGCAGTGATAGGTAAAGTGGAACCATTACCAACGACAATAGATGAAGGAGTAGGGTATCGTGGGAAAAGAACATGTAAAAGAGAGGACTGAGATGTCATGTGTGAAGTGGCACCTGAGTCAAAATACCATTCGTTGGGCGTGGAAGGAGGAGCGTTCAGCGTCGTCGTGCTGAAGGCGGAGGTGAGCGCCGTCGGATCCCAAGAGGGGAGGCCAGCAACGGGGTTGTAGTACCCCGGGGCAGCCCACGACGCCGATCTATCGGTGGTAGGGGCAGTGCCATGCTGCTGGTGCGCAAGTAGCGCTTGCTGCTGCTGTTGAACGAACAGGGCCTGCTGTTGTGCGTGCTGCTGCGCCAAGAGGTGAGGTGGCACCGGGATGGGCGCCAGCGGTGGTCGAGGACCCCCTGGCCACATCTGGATGGACCCTATCCAGGGGTTGAAGATGCTTGGCCAGGGCCGACCGCCACCAGCGGGCTGCTGCTGCTGGTGGGGTGCAGCAGGGGCGCGTGGCTGCCCAGAGTTGCCACCGCCGCTGCTGTTGCCTTTGCCGCCCCCGTTGCGCTTGTTCCGGCGGCTATTCTTGCCGACGTTGCCCCCGGAGGCTGCACCAGGGGCTGCAGAAGGGGTCTGGGAGGACGAAGTCGTCGAGGTGACCAGCGCTGTAGCAGGGGTCTCCTGGCGGTTCCCCATGGAGAGCTCCTCAAGAATGAGGTCGTCGTGGGCCTCCAAAAAGGAGGGGAAGGGCCGAGCGCGGCGAAGGAGAGTCCCGACGTGGCTGAAACGCTCGTTCAGTCCACGGATGAGGTTGAGGACGAGGGTGCGGTCAGTGACAACCTCGCCAAGGGCTGTGAGATCATCAGCCATCTTCTTCAGCCGGCGGCAGTAGTCGGTGGCGGAGAGCTCGCCCTGGACGAAGTTGCGGAACCGCGTCTCGAGGTGGATGGAGCGGGCTTCGCGATTGCCGAGGAACTGCGACAGGACGGCAAGCCATGCGTGCCGGGCGGTGGAGTCTTAGGCAGAGACGATCTCGCCGAGTTCGTTGGTGAGTGTGGTAATGATCCACGACTTGACAACGCAATCCATCCGAGCCCAGTCGGGAGAGACAGGAACGGGGGCGTTCTCGCGAACGTGGTCCTGGAGGGAGAACTTGCCGAGGATGAGGAGGAACTGATCGCGCCACCGGTTGAAGTTCCCCGAATTGACGTCGAGGATGGTGGTGACGTGGTTCCGGATGTTGCTGACGGCGACGGCTGGGGAGTGAAGCTACAGAAGGGCAGCGACTTCATGGTGGAGCAGGGCTGCACGAAGATCATGCGGTGGTGCCCTCCGGAAGATTCTGGCGCGAGCGCTGCTGTGGCAGCAGCCCGCTCCTTGGCAGCCCGGGCCAGGGCATCGGTGGCCCGTTGGGCGGCAGCGTCCCGTTCCTTGGAGGCGGCGACGGCTTCCTCCTTAGCCTGGAGGGCGCGCGCCAGGGCCGCGTCGCGAGCTTGGGCGGCTGCGGCATCGGCGTTGGCCTTCTCCATGGCCAAGCGCTATGCGAGCTCATCACCCTGGACGGCGGCAGAGGACGCGTCGTCACATGGAGAGGAGGGCGGCGTGCTAGGCATCGTGGGCAGGAGGGGAGGCTGGCGCGTGGGAAGCGGCGCGGCGCGGCGAGGGGCCGACGCACGCGGGGCTGGCCGCGCGTGGACGCGCGCGCGTGGGAAGGGGGCGGCGCGGCGAGGGGCCGACGCGCGCGGGGTTGTGGGCAGCGGAAGAAAAAGGCGGTTGATACCATGAGAGAAGATGTCTCAGGAAATTGTAATGTATTAGATGGCAGGAGTACATGGGTACATATATATGGGCAAGGATCACTAGGGTTTATAGGAACACCCAATTAACGGTGATACTTGCCTAATCTACCATCTAAACATAAGGCAGTCCAGCCATGGGCTTGGACGCCAGGCCCATGGCCTCTGCAAGGCGCATATTCTAACACTCAGGAAGCTAACAAAGGATCAATTTCAGCCAATAATTGATAGAATTGCGGACCAACTGCCAGGATGGAAGGCTGATTTGATGACAAGGGCTGGTAGGGCTGTGCTAGTACAGCATGTCCTAACAGCCATGTTGGTCTATCTAGTCATGGCTGTTGACTTACCCCCCTGGGCAATTAAGGCCATTGATAAAATTAGAAGAGGTTTCCTCTGGAGGGGACGCAAGGAGGCAAAAGGTGGACATTGCCTCATTGCTTGGCCTAAAGTCTGTCGGGCCAAGGGGCTTGGAGGGCTTGGGTTGCCTGATCTGAAAGGTCTAGGGGGTGGCTTTAAGAGTAAGATGGCCTTGGCTCAAGAAATCTGATCCCAGTAAGCCATGGGCAACCTTGCCTCTCCATGCAAGTAAGGAGGTTGAGGATCTTCTCTCACTGGACACTATTACTGAAGTTGGTGATGGAGTTAATACCCTATTTTGGAAGGATAAATGGTTGTCTGGTAATAGTATCCAGAGCCTGGCACCCAATCTGTATGGCCTAGTATCCAAAGAAGAGCAAGCAGGCGGACCGTGATGAATGCTCTTAATGAGAATAAATGGTTAGAAGACATTCAGGGGGAAATCTCCCGCACAGGCTCTAATGGAATACCTTGATCTATGGGATACTTTAGAGGGACCTGTTCTACAGGAAGGGATTCCTGATAAACACATTTGGAGGTTTTCTGCTTCAGGAGAATATACAGCAAAATCTGCCTATGATGTACCCTTTGAGGGAGCCATTGGTTTCGCTCCTTATGAGCGCATTTGGAAGTCTTGGGCGCCCCCAAAATGCCGCATCTTTATGTGGCTGGTTGCTCACAATCGTTGCTGGACTGCGGATAGGTTGGCTCGGCCGCTCGGCGTGGCCTCCCCCATCCTGATCAATGTCTGCTTTGTGATCAGAAGGATGAGAGCATCCAACATCTTCTTATTGGATGTGTGTTCGCAAGAGAATTTTGGTTTGCTATCTTGCACGGTGTAGGGCTGGTAGCTCTTGCCCCACAGTCTACCGACTCCTTTGATGTCTGGTGGGACAAGGTGGATTCAACAACTAGCAGAGATGTGCGAAAAGGTTTGAATTCTCTAATCATCTTAGGCGCCTGGACCATCTGGAAGCATCGAAATGACTGTACGTACCTTGGGGATCTGAAAGCTTAACCTCTCTAGAGAGATGGTGATAAGTATATATAGGGCTAGAGAGCCTCATGGGCTGAACCATATGGGACTACAGGCCTACAATATATGTCTTCACAGTTAACACCCCCCTTCAAACTCAAGGTGGAAGCGGAGGATTGGAAGCATTGAGTTTGATCAAGTGAAGCCGATGTTGCTCTCGAGTTTGTGCTTTAGTGAAAAAGTCTGCCAATTGCAATTCTGAAGGCACATACTGGAGAGAAATAGTCTTATGTTGACAATGAGACCGAGTAAAGAAGGCATCCACACCAATATGCTTTGTAAGCTCATGCTTCACGGGATCATTGGCAATTTGTATGGCTCCTGTATTATCACAGAGAAGAGGTGTGGCAACATCACAAGAAACACCAAAATCAGCCAACAACCATCGAAGCCAGAAAATCTCCGTCGTAGTAGTAGCAAGAGCTCGAAGTTCAGCCTCTGTACTAGAGCGAGACACAGCTGCTTGTTTCTTGGACTTCCATGCAATAGGAGAAGAACCAAGAAGAATACAATATCCTATGATGGAGCGTCGATCATTGGGGCCACTCGCCCAAGTGGAGTCCGAGTAAGCATGAAGCTGAAGTGGACTGTCATATGCATAGAATAAACTCTGAGATGATGTCCCTCGTAAATATCGCAGCACACGAAGTAGATGTCCAAAATGAACAGAAGTTGGAGCACAAACATACTGACTCAAGATATGGACTGCATGAGCAATGTCAGGCCTGGTGACAGTGAGATAAACAAGACTGCCCACAATATAGCGATATCGAGATGGATCCGGAAGAGGTACCCCATTAGTGAAACGAAGCTGCAAGTGAAGATCCATAGGTGTAGCAGCAGTCCTGTCATCAGTGATGCCTGAACGATCAATGAGGTCCTGAATATACTTAGACTGAGAAAGATGATATCCCTTGGTTGATCGTTTGACCTCAATGCCTAAGAAATAATTGAGAGGACCCAAATCCGACATCTGAAATTCAGCACTAAGCTGCTGCTTCACATAAGAAATGTGATCCTCATCATTGGGTGAAGAAGTCCACGCCTGGATTCTCGGCAGCGCTCGCGTGCAGAAGACCACGAGTCGAGGTCCGCGCGCTCGCGTGAGTACCCAGCCGCGAGCAGAGGACTCCGTGCGATGAAGTCCGCGCCCGCGCGATTCCGCGCGATGAAGTCCGCGGGTGCGCGTGCGAAGTAGAGGATCTGCGCGACGAAGGGCCACGAGCAGGCAAGACCATGCGATGACGTGCCGCGTGGGAACAGGATGAAACCCAAGGGAAAAAAAAAGAATGGATCGTGGGAGAATTAGAGAAGTCTAATCCTAACCCTAATCCATGGCTTTGGTACCATGTTACGTACCTTGGGGATCTGAAAGCTTAACCTCTCTAGAGAGATGGTGATAAGTATATATAGGGCTAGAGAGCCTCATGGGCTGAACCATATGGGCCTACAGGCCTACAATATATGTCTTTACAGTTAACATCTTCAATGGAGCCACACCAAATCTGTCCACAACTCTTACTCTTGCTCGTGAGGAAGCTCTGATCTGGTCTTTGGCTGGGGCCAAGGGGCTGTCCCTGAACCCTGCTCGTGGTGTCGGTTAGGGCGGGGTTCAGGGGTTCTGGTTAGGTCTTTTCTAGTCCTAGTCTTTTCTTTTCTCTAAGTGGGGTTTTAGTGTAGTCTTTTCTTTTCTCTAAGTGGGGTTTTAGTGTCCTGTGTGTGTGTGTGTTGTGTTGTGTTGTGTTTGTGTGTTGTGAGTGTCCGAGTCTATGTACGGCTCCTTTTTCTCCTTCTATTAATACAATGATACGCAGTCCTCCTGCGTATTCGATAAAATTAAAAAAAAATACTAGATGTACCTATTATAGTGGCCTATGTGGATTATTATTTAGATTCAGATTTAGGTGGTTACTTTGTGTTATTTCTTATACAATGTGACTATTCTTTTTAGAAAATAAAATAAGTCTAATGCTATTATTGTGATATTGTCAATGATGGTACAGCCTACCGAAAATTGATGGCTGATGTTTTTTTATTTTTCTGAGAATTTAGGATTTATTTTTTCTCTAAGATTTCTTGTAAAATAAGATGGGATTTTCCTAGTGGTATGTTTGGTTGAAGTATATAAAATGATCATCTCCTTCATTGTTAGCTTTATTATCAATTTGGTAATTTGTAAGTTGCAAAGTACCAGAATTCATAGGCTCCCAACCAATCTTTAAGTGTACCCTCATTTTCTTGTCCAAGACACAAGTGCCATTGATATCTACAAACATCTAGAGGAAAATTTAGTGTCAAAACGAGGAACATGTTTGAACTATTCTGCCTTATCTTTTTTTTTCAGTGGATCCTATTTCGTCCGCTAAAGTAAGCACGCCATCCAAGGAGATCCCATCAACTGTACGCAGGTTGGAAAAGTCAAAAATGCCTGCACTAATACCTGGAGATGGATCTTTAAACTTAAGCCTTAAGCAGGTTCGGAAGGTTACTCAGGATTTCTCACCTTTATTTAAGTTAGGTGAAGGGGGAATCTGGGCAGTTTACAGGGGTGTATTATCAGATAACCAGGTTGTTATCATCCGGAGAGCTAAAAAGGTTGATCCAAATTCTTTCTCTCTCCCTGTGTCCTCTCTTACCAATTGGTTTTTCAATATCATTTACCTTGGGGTTGTAGTTGATCAACCTAATTGAAATACTGCATATAATGAACTGGAATTGGCTAGATAACTACCACCTTTTCTTCTTCACTAGCCAGTAGTTACAGACTGTACTCTATTGCCAGGGTCATGTTCAAGAGGCAAAACATCTCATGAAAGTGAGGCTCCTTGCAGAAATTAATCACCGGAATTTGGTGAGATTCCTAGGTTTTATTGTTAAAAAAGATGAGTGTATTCAGATCACAGAGTATGTTCCAAATGGCACTCTTAGGGAACACCTACATGGTATGCTAAGTTCGCTATTATCTTCTCCTTTTCATTAGATAGTTTGAATTACTTCAATTCTTTTTTCTTAACCTCGTTGCAGACCAACATAAGAGAATCCTGGATTTTAATCAACGTATAGTGATTGCCCTTGATGTTGCTATTGCATTGACTTACCTCCATCTGTGTTCTGGTAAGAAAGAAGTATCTCATTGCTTGAATTTTCTTTAGATGAAATCATTGCTTGAATATTGGTTCAGTTTGCTTTCAAGAACTTGAATAGTTCTCATAGTTTGCAAATAGTAGCATGACGCAAATAGAACAGGTTGTTTCGTATGAACATTTGTTGTGATCTTTCTTCATTACTATTAACAAACTCATATGGAGAATCTTTTTGTTTGTTAATATCGTGTCAATCAATTTGTCTAAAACTAGGTGCAGACCCTTAGTCACATTTTGGAAGGGCATATTAGTTGCTATGCTTAGCTCTTTGTATTCATATAAATAAGAGACTTCACCTGAGAAAAGTAGCTCTGTTAGTTCTACACCAAAACCATCATGTGTTCATCTGCGAGCGCTCGTGTGTGTTCTAGTGTTCCTGCTATTAGCCTCACATCCAGTTTAAGCACTAGTGAGAACTCGAGATCTGATGATGTTGCCAAGGCGCACACCTCCACCTAGATCCAGCCACCGTGGTGATGATAGTGGAGAGAGTAGGAACCGTGGGCTGGTGATCCACTGTGTGGTGACTGGTGAGAGGTTTGAGGACCGGCGACTTACCTGATGCTTAGGAAGACAAACTACCCCGAGTGGTCCCTAGGCAGCTATCGTGTGTAGTAGCTGCGAACCATATCGCCGTTGGCCAGCTTGCGCAGTGTCTTGAAGCCAATGTGCCCTCCCTTGTGCGTTGTGTAGAGGGGCACACATGGTGTGTGATGTTGAGGTGGAGAGTATAGAGCCAATTGGAGGAGCGCTGCACCTGTGCCAAGAGGCGTTTCTGCTGATCCCACATGTGCGCCACCTTGCCCTTGATGTGGATGTCACATCTAATCTCATCCAGCTGCCCGACACAAGCTAACCAGCACTGAAGTGGTTGGCGGTTACACGTTGGTGAGAGCACGATGTTTGCCATTCTTGCAAGGGAAGAGAATCGTGCCACACCCTTTGATGTTGACAATCGACAAAGCGAACGCGAACGCGAACACGAACGGGTTAGTTAGATGGCTCTAGTAGCACTCCATGTCCTGGGTTCGACTTCTACGGACCGGGGGCAACTGTGCCCCGTGTATGGATGGGGCAGGGGCTTGACCTTTTTTCTCGAACACGCAGGAGAGCTGTGTATCTATATATTAAGAAAACAAGGGTAAAGCACCCAGTACACTGTTTTTTTATAGGAGGAAAAACCACTCCTACGGAAACAAACACGCAAGATCACCTATTACATCCAGGAACTACCCATGACCAGGAGGCTGCAGGGCGAGGAGGTGAGAAATGCCTCGAGCGCCAGCCAAATCCCACAAAAACAGGTCATTCCTGATAGAAAGGAGTAACCCACTCAGCTCAGGTTGCCGCCCATCAAACACACATCGGTTCCTGTGGTTCCAGATAGCCCAAGCCACCAAGATAACCAAGGAGTTCAGGCCCTGCTTCGCATGATCAACCACCATAGAGCACCTGTTCCCACCACTCATCAAATAGTAGATGACCAGGTTGTGGGGCAAGACTTTGCAGTCCAAACTGCTGGAAGACAGCAAACCAAACCTGACGCGATAACACACAGGAAACAAGCAGGTGATTTATTGTCTCCTCTTGATCACATAATGAACAATGCTCAGGATGGGGCAGACCCTTCCTTGCCAGCCTATCAGCTGTCCAACACTTGTTATGGGCAACCAGCCACATAAAGAAATTGACACTTTCCAGGAGCCCAGCTCCTCCAAATTCTTTCCCAAGGTTTGAATTGAATTGCACCTATGAACATTGCTTCATAAGCCAACTTAGTTGAATACTTTCCTGTGGATGAGAACCTCCAAATGTGAGAATCATCCACATCCAGCTGTAGCACCACCTCAGTCAACAAGTCCCAAAGATCAAGATATTCAGTCAAAACAGCCACAGTGAGCGCTCCTCTTATATCTGCCACCCATCTACCATCAGTAAGAGCATCGTGCACTGGCTAGAGACTGAGTTAAACAGATGTGGAGCAAGCATGTCAAGACTCTGCCCATGCAGCCACTTATCAGCCCAAAAGAGTGTATTTTTACATGAGAAGGTTACCTTCGTCTCCACCACGGATGACCCAAGTTTCATTACTCAGAAGCAACAAATTTACAAGTGTTTAATGAAAACTTGCATCCCTTCTTCCAAAGTGATGTCCTGTATTTGATCCAGTAATATATGTTGTGGCCATGAATGTGTTGCAGGCATTAAGAAAACCATGTTAGAAAACTGTTCACTGTAAAAGAGAAGAAGATGGAATAGGAGAGTATCCACTGGAACAAATTTTAAGTTTCAGTTGTTGGACAACTACTGAAGTATTTATATTGTTTGTTTTATGCTTGGTAGCGTTAGAATATAATTGTAACAGTCCATATGGGCATCCGGCCCATTGGCCTTGTATATTGTAACCTTAGCATAGCCTGTCTAGGATTAGTACCATACTGTCAATTGTACATGTACTGCAAGCCATACACCTATTGGGTCGAAGCTCTCTCTACCGCCGTATTTCTCACAAACCGGTGGCCGTCCTCGTCCAAAAATAACGGTATACCCTATCAACTTCTCCACCACAAGATGTCAAATTACTCCACCCTTCGGGTTTTTGGCTGTCTATGCTACCCAAACCTCAGTGCCACGACTCGCCACAAATTATCTCCTCGCTCTGCGGCGTGCGTCTTCCTCGGTTACCCTTCTTCTCAGAAGGGCTACCGGTGTCTTGACCTCTCCAATCGCAAGATCATCATCTCGTGACACGTCGTTTTTGATGAGACTCACTTTCCGTTTGCGGCCTCCAAGCCTCGACCGGATTCTTTTGACTTTTTGTTACAGGACTTACTTCCCGCACCTCCTCCGTCTATCTCCGACGGTGGGCGCCTGCAGACCGTGACTGAGCCTGCTTCGTCTGACTTCGACGACGCCGGCGATCCTGTTGGGCTCGACCCTGCCATCCTGTGGCATGGTGCTGCCCACCGGTTGCTCCAGGGGTCGGGACAAGGCATGGCGGCTCCTGCTCCTCGGTCGCCAGCAGGTGCTGCCGCCTCTGCCCCTGTGCGGCAGCGGTACGGCGTCTACTACAGCCGCCGGCCAGGTCCGGCACCTACTACGCAGCCGCCGCAGGCGGTACTGTCGGCTCCAGCACCGCAGGAGGTGGTGCAGCCGCTTCCCATACAACAGGCGGCTGTACCCCAGGTCCCAGAGGCCTCTACACGGACGACTCATGCCCAGACGGGTTCTCTGCCGCCGCCCATGCAGCGGTACGGCTTCATCGTGGCAGTCTCCGGTCTGGCCTCGCCACTGCCAGCCAACTCTCGTGCCGCGCTTGCCGATGCAACTTGGTGCACGGCAATGGCTGGCGAGTACAAGGCGCTTATGGACAATGGCACCTGTCTTCTAGTCCCTCGACCGCCTCGTGCCAACGTCATCACCGGCAAGTGGGTCTTCAAGCACAAGTATCACGCTGACGGCTCTCTGGCTCGTCATAAAGCCAGATGGGTCGTTCGTGGGTTCTCGCAGCGGTACGGCGTCGACTACGACGAGACGTTCAACCCGGTTGTCAAACCGGACACCATCCGGGCTGTTCTCAGCATCGCTGCCTCTCGCTCGTGGCCGATTCATCACCTGGACGTGAAGAACGCCTTTCTTCACGGTCATCTGAATGAGACCGTCTACTGCCAGCAGCCGCCTGGCTTCGTCGACCCGGCGGCTCCCGACCATTTCTGCCTCCTGCAAAAGTCTCTGTATGGACTTGAGCAGGCGCCCAGGGCGTGGCACCAGCGGTTCTCTGGTTTTGTCCAGCGGTCCGACTTCACTGCATCGACCTCTGATACGTCCCTCTTTGTTTACAAAGCGGGTGCGGACATCGCCTACTTACTACTCTACGTCGACGACATCATCCTGACAACCTCGTCGACCCAGCTTCTTCGTCGCATCACCGAGCTCCTTCACTCCGAGTTCGCCATGACAAATCTCGGGGATCTTCATCACTTCCTCGGGATATCTGTCACGCGTTCTGCTGATGGCCTGTTCTTATCTCAGCGCCAGTACGCTGTGGATCTGCTCCAGCGCGCCGGCATGGCTGAGTGTCATTCTACGGCGACTCCTGTTGACACTCAAGCCAAACTCTCTGCCACGGATGGCGCTCCAGTGGCTGATGTCACTCAGTACCGCAGCCTCGTCGGTGCACTGCAGTACCTCACGCTGACTCGTCCGGACCTTGCTTATGTTGTTCAGCAGGTTTGCCTCTTCATGCACGACCCGCGCGAGCCTCATCTGGCAATGCTCAAGCGTGTCCTGCGGTGTGTCAAGGGCACCCTCTCCACTGGGCTCCACATCGGCACAGGTTGCATCACCAGCTTGACTGCCTACTCCGATGCTGACTGGGCTAGTTGTCCCGACTCTCGGCGCTCCACTTCCGGCTACTGTGTCTTCCTCGGCGACAACTTAGTCTCTTGGTCCTCTAAGCGACAAACTACGGTTTCTCGTTCGAGTGCGGAGGCTGAGTATCATGCTGTTGCGCACGCTGTGGCTGAGACTTGTTGGCTTCGTCAGCTACTTCAGGAGCTTCATGCACCCATCTCTTCGGTGACGATCGTCTACTGCGACAATGTCAGTGCTATCTACATGACTGTCAATCTAGTTCATCATCGCCGCACGAAGCATATTGAGATAGATATACACTTCGTCCGTGAGAAGGTTGCTTTGGGACAGGTTCGGGTGCTCCATGTTCCATCGTCTCATCAGTTCGCGGACATTATGACCAAAGGGTTATCTGTACAGCTGTTCACTGACTTTAGGTCCAGTCTTTGTGTTCGTGACACTCTCGCTTAGACTGAGGGAGGGTGTTAGAATATAATTGTAACAGCCCATATGGGCATCCGGCCTATTGGCCTTGTATATTGTAACCTTAGCATAGCCTGTCTAGGATTAGTAGGTAGTTCTGATTTGTATATGCTTATCAACAGGGGAAGCTTTAATCTGTTACAACTTGAGGACGTCAAACATCCTACTGACAGAGAGCTACCGTGCCAAAGTATGCTGTTCTGAACTGTCTGAAAGTGGTAATGTCGTGCTGTTGACGGGAACAGGGGGCTACATTGATCCAGAGTATTTCGAGACATCTGAGGTCACTGCCAAATCTGATGTCTACTCTTTTGGAATAATACTCTTAGAAATATTATCTTCTCATGGGCCACAAGACTGGGATGTATTGATGAACCACCGGAGGAGCAGTGTTGTACAATGGGTAAGTTGGAAACCATATGCTCTCATATCCAGTTGTCTTTATCAAGATCAAACTGATGTTATTTAAGTATTGGTTGTTAAGAACAATTTTAGTGTAGTTTCCGATGAAGATATATAGAACGCTGCTACCTCCAGAGTATGTTCTTAATTCTGTATGCATGCAGGCTCTCGAGAAATTCTATGATAACCTCATGAATGAGATATTGGATTACCGTTTGGAGGATCGCGTGGATGGAGATGTGCTCAGGGACTGGCTCAGCTTAGCATTGAGTTGTGTGGCTTCGCGTGGCATTGATCGCCCAAGCATAGAAGTTGTTGGGGAGCGACTTTGGAAAATATGGCAAGATCATCGAAAAAACATAGGGGAACAGCACGAGTACGAAGGAAGCTGGGCAGAATTTGTCGAACAAGAGGGGCTTCTGAGGCATAAAAAGTCTGTGCTCAATAGAAATTGGGGCCCTTCAGCTACGGAGGAGGATTGGTCAGGGTATGTTAGGCAGATTGAATTGGTTCATGAAGGTTACTCTGTTACAGAGGGAGAGCACATTTCTCGTTCGCGATCTATTTCTCGTTCGCGATCTATTTCATTGGACAGTATCACAGTTTCTCCTCGGTAGAAACTAGAAAGTTTCAACTCATTCTATCTTCTCCGTGGTATTACATGTGTAGATTGGAAAGAGGATGATATATTTCCTCCATAACATTCCAGGTGCCTGTACGCAGACGAAATGGTTACTACAGTACTAAGGATGTCACGTGCGCTCTGTTGCGCACGGGGAGAGGGCATGGTGAACACGACTAGCTATGTGCGTGCGTTGAATTGTACAACCGAATCATGTACTCACTACTACCGAACCCACAATCAGTGCTGATTTCTAGTAAACGGGTAGCTATCACTCTTTACTACCTGTTATGTGTTGGATATAATGTGGGCTTGGTCCATTAAACATTTAATCTAATAAAACTCTATAGTCCAAATAATATAGATTGACTTATTACTTTGAGTAGTTGAGAAAAGAATAGCTGGTTGTCACGTGTGCGTGCAGTCGCCGGCCGGACCGTAGCAGGCGGCGATCGGGCGTGGCTTTATTTTTGTCACTTATTTTCTATAATGAGATAGCCTTTAATTATGGGAGTTTTCTGGTAACGCTAACGCCCTCCTTCCTCTTCCTCTCTCCGCGGGTAGCACTCGTCTCTTCCTCTTCGTCTACTCGTGGAGGCTCTTCACCTGCGTCTCCTGGTTGCTGCCGCTGTCGCCGCACGAACCTCTTCGTCTTCCTGCTTCTTGGCTGTAAGAAGAAACTTGCGTCCTCAGTTCATCTCTTTTGGCAATACCACATATCCCGCAACACTTGAAAATCATCGTTTCATCTCCTGCGCGCACACGGGATGGAAGAGTAGGCCTCCGGAATGTCTTCGTCAAGTGGTTTCACCTACTCGGGTGAGGACGACAATCATGTTTTTGGGAGTGTCCATTGGCGTTATGAATACTCGCTCCGTCCACTCCTTCCCGATGGCTTTGGTTGCTTAACGAGGCATTACTGAACATCTTCCCGGCATCACGGTCTTCACGGCTTCCAACCAGCATTGCATCAAGCAGGACGACTCGGTCTTCACGGCTTCCAACCAGCATTGCATCGAGCAGGACGACTACAACGACAAAGCACAATGTCGCTTTTGGGTGCTTCCAACTCTAGCGTGGGGTATAACCTTCTCAATCTTGTCAATTTTATTGTTACAATCACAACCTTGCTGATTAGTGGTAACAGTATGGTAGACGTCCTTGTTCTGTGTGATAATTCTTGTCATACCTTGCTGGTTAGCATTATGTTTATATGCATGATGATTTGGTTAAACAAGCACATATATGATGTCATTATATTTTTTATTATGTCATTTTTATGGATTAAATTAAACGTGAATTTGCCTAAATTTCTAACATTATGTGCTTCAAAATTAGAAAATGTTTGGGGTCCCCAAAAAACTGGCAATGTGTAAGGATGTTGGTAAAAATTATATGCAAACGAGTAAGTTAATTATCCGCAAGCTCGCAGATATAATACCGATGTAGCACTTCACCGAGAGTAACCCAATTTTAATATCGAACCCAAAGGAACGGTGTTGTGGGGAAGACTAAGTCTATAAACTTAACCCAATGCACAATCAAGCTAGAAACTAACGATACGAAACTAAGGACTATCTAATCTAGTCACTGGTAAGCTATGTCTTTTATCGATCTGCAAGAGCAATGACTTAAATAAGAATAGAAAATAGAGTTCTCTCCTACCAAGCACCTATATGCTGTTGGTGGCCACTAAACTCCAAAAATAACTATCAACTATTGCATGAAATGATAAAAAATAAACTACAAAGCATAGTTGTAGGGTTTGATTCTAACGAGTTCCACGAGTTGTGGTGTTCTCACTTGTTTTGCAGGACATTCAAGTTTTTGTTGATGTTTTACTATCGATAGCCTGCCACGGGGTTACCCGAGATAGTTGTTCATGCCTTGGCGAATAGTGAAACCTTGGTGGTTGGACACGTAGGGACACACGGTTTATATTGGTTCAGGCCCTCGACACATTCGAGTAATAGCCCTATGTCCAGTTAGGTCACTTGTTATTGCTCTGATCTCGTAATACAAGGTATTGTGTGTCGCTCTACGTATCGGGTGTTACGTAGTATGTCGTGTTGTTTTTGGGTGGTACCCTCATCAGCCTTTATAGTCCAGGGACTGACCGAGGGTTGCTTCTAGTCCTACTCGGTTACAAACTTAGAGTCCTAAGCTACGCTTCGGTCTTGCTGTTGTATCCGAGTAGAATCCGAGTTTGCGTGCTTGCCTTCCTTCATGGGCCGTTTGGTCAAGGCCCAAGACTCCAGTAGGCTAATCAATGAGTACCCTGTAGGATATCCCATCGATAAGCCCCCAAGCATCTTATGATTTTTCTTCAAAACGCCGGGTTGTTTGAAGGCAAGTCGAGTTTTTTTTTGAAGTAAAATCATGGGATGATCTTCTGTATCTTCTTCTTGTGGTCTTCCTGTGCACTTTTTGTTCTTGGGCAAAAAGTGCACTCCTTGAGTGTAGCCCCCGAGCCTATGGTTACTTGGTACAAGTATCCAGAGGATCCGAAGCTTGAAAGTTTTATAGGGTAGGTATTTTCAGCCCCCAAGCCTTCTCCGAGTTCTTTTGAGATCAAAAAACTCGACAGAAGGGTCTGAAATACTTGCTCTTGTCAGCTTTTGTTCACGGGTGGGTACTGTATTTTCACGGGTGTGCAGAATCTTGCTTTCACTATTTGTTTTGGTCAGCTTTTGTACTTTTGTTGTTTCCTTACTTTTCTTTCTCATGACCTTTGACTTCTGGTACTCCTTTCTTGCTATAAATTCCATGGTGATCGATTGTGTATTGCACTGGTACATGGACTTGAGAGTTCCATTTTCCTCTTTGATGGTTGTGCTGCTGAGTGAAACTGAGCAGCCCCCGGCCTTATGTTTGTCTGCTGGTAGTTCAGTGGGTAGAAAAATTCTTGTGAAAGGAGTTAGAGGTAGACTAACTCCTCAGTGAGATTTTCTTGGGAAGTTTGGTATGACAGGTAGAAGTCTTGTGATATGGCTTACTGAACTCCGGGCTGTCACTGTTGTCGCTCCTGAATTAGTTGATGTGGCGCGCTCCATCTGCCTAGCCATTCATGCTTGCATCGAACTCCTGCTGGAAAAGCTAGAGTTGGAGCTGTCTAATCTCATTTATTGGGAGTGGCTTTATGCCTATGAACCAGAACTTTCTACGTGTTGTGTGGGAAATCTAGATTGTTTTATCCTGTAAGGCTTTGATCGGGTGCTAGGTCTTCTTTGGTGGTAGACCTGATGTAGCCTAGGTTTCAGCCTTTAGGTTTTGTCACTTGTGGTGTTTTGTTGTAGGTTAGGCTTCTTTGCCCCTTGTATATGTAATCTTCAGATCTTTGTATATCTTTAAGTTTCGCAGCCGAGTTGTTTTTGGTGTGTTTCTTTTGCTGTAGGGTTGTTTGTAGGATGTCACTGGTTGTATGATCAGCTTTTGAATATTCCTTTGGATATTCTGTATATTGTACTAATGTACTGTCTTTATTGTAGCCGTTTGTATCTCATCAGTGCAGTCCTTGTAGAATCGTTTGCCTTTACTGCTTTCTTTATGTTCTATCACTGTTGTTCTCCCTTTATTAATGGACTTGGTGCATGTGTGTCCACTGTTTCTCTATAAATAGCTCTAGTCTGGTTCGCTTGCCGCACATCTCCTTCCCATCGACGAAATATGCATCGCAGTCTACCTAGGGGGTACCCTACGGTAGTAGATTGTAGGCGGAGGTGTGGCGACGGCGATCAAGCGTAACACAGAGAGCGTAGACACGACGATTTATACAGGTTCGGGCCGGCAAATCGCCGTAATACCCTACGTCCTGTGTTTTGGTGGCTGGATTGATCTTGCGTATTAGGTTACAAGATCTGTAGATGATCTGAGAGAGGTTGTTCGGGGCTTTTGAGGGGGGTCCCTGCTCGCCTTATATAGCCGGGGAGCAGGGTCACAATTCCCATATCCTAACAGATTATGATTGGTTCCCTATGGAAAAGGATCCGAGTCTATCTACTAGGATCTTTCTTGGTGAGCAAGACTTCTTCGGAGTCCTTGGCGAGCATGATGGGCTGGTCGCGTGCCGCAAGGCCTCGCGGGCAGGACCGTCTTCTGGTCGGCAGGTCCATAAGGTCCTTGGGGATATGCCGAGGTAATATCCCCAACAAGTCCCCAAGCACGTTGCATTCTTCTGGCGAGCCCGCAGCGTCATCCTGGGAGGTGTTCAGCTGGTCGCCATCACGCGGAGTGGTCGTTGTAGAGTCCCAACCAGGGTGGCTGGTCGAGGTGCTGCTCGAAGAAGCCTCCCAACCAGGTCAGGCTGATCGAGAACGTCATAGCTAGATGCGCGAGCTGGTCGCCTTACCGGATGCTGCGGCTGCTTGTTTGAAGAATGTGACGTGCTGAAGAAAAAAAACTTTTGGAAAGTCCTTCCCTGGTGAAGTGTACCCACTTAAGCTCTGCAAAAACAACATAGAAAATAGCAGAGTTTTGCCGAGAAGAAAATTAGTACATTCACCGCAAGGTGAAGTGTACCCACTTAGTCCCGAGCATGGTAGTAGGTGAACTATGCATGTGGTGCCATGCTTTATAAAATAGTGCATAAGGTATGTAAACAAAGACTGAAGCATAAGTTTGCAAAAAAACGACTGCATGTACCCGTAATCCCCGAGCCTGATGTAAGAAACTGGGAGCTTCTTGTATCAGGATCATATATTGAAAATTAAAGAACTGAAGTATAAGTTTAGTAAGAAACGACTGCGAATACTCGTAGTCCCCGAGCCTGATGGAAGGAGCTTGAAGAGGTTCTTGCATCGGGGTCATTTGCTTTTTGTTCGTAATCCCCGGGCGTCAGTCCCCGGGTGTTGTCCTTCGGCGCCTTAGCCGCAGTCCCCGAGGCTTACTCAGTGCGTAGTTGGACGAAGCCCTGAGCCTGGTCAGGAATGCGATCAGTGCTCGGGTGGTAGTTACTGTCGTCGGAGTCCCCGAGCTTGTTTGTGCTGTCCACTCTATGAAACTTGTCGGCCCGACTGTTGTAGTCGTCTGATGTTGCTGCATAAGAGTAACAAGTCTGTTCGTTCAGTCCCCGGGACTGTAGCGTTGGTGATATTGCAAGAAAAAATTATTAGCCGTAAATCATGTAATTGACTATAAGTGAATGTATAAGGAAGAGGAAGTAAATGGGCCGTATTCTATATGCGTGATTACCGGCCCGTTTTTGGTGCGCAACAGGGAGGTGGCGTGGTGGTTCCATATTTGATCGTTGCGGTTTCCCAAAAAACCTTGAAGTCGGAGCGCCGCGCCGCTTGGTATTTAAGGTTATCCCAGTGGTTGACGGAACGGGAAGGGTCGCGTTTCTTTGACTTAGAGCGATTAGGATTCGACTAGCCGGCGATTCGGTGCCATATATACTTGGTGATCCGAGAGGATTTCCATCCGTCTTGTTAGTAATCTCCACGCGCGTCGCCAGCAAGGTTTAGGCGAAGAGTAAGAGAGTCCGTCGGTGCTAGGGTTTGGTCGAGGAAGATGGAGGGGGACGATGCGCGCCTTGCGGTTGGTTTTTCCGCCCTGCTGGCATTGCCAGAGGACTTGGTCTTTCGGATTCTTCTTCATGTGATCGACGGCGGCTACAATGTTCGTGAGTATGCGAGGATTCGCCCAATCTGCTGCCTCTTCTGCCGATTTTGCGACGACGCTTCGACGATTCGGCTCGTTTCTCTTCGGCGTCTTCAGGACTTTTGCTGGCCTTACTACCCTTTCCTAGAGCCTGCCTTCGTGCAGCGTTTTCTTGACGTCGACCACCGGGAGGCCTTGTTCTTCCGTGGTTTGGAGCGGTTGATGTTGTGGGGGCAAGATCCTGTTGGGCAAGAGGTTATTGGTAGGGCGGTGGATGCTAGAGATGACGTTGCAATGTACTTCAGGGCTATGATGCTGTACTATGCTGATTCGGCGAATCCGGAGACGCTTGCTATCCTTGGTTGCCTCGGCGGAGGTGCCCTTCTAGATGGTCGGTTTTGTGATCGAAGCCTGCGTCGTCTTCGGAAGCGTTCCCATGATGATATGCACGGGATCCGGCGGTGGTTGTGGATTCGTGCCTCGGAGGATGTGCCCAATCTGGTCGTCGTGGTCGGCCCTCATCTGTGTGTTTGGAACGAGTGTCGTCGTTTTGGTACCAACACGCCTGGGATCATTATGTACTGTAGCCTGCAATGTCAGCTTTGGCATGACTTTGATCTCTGGACTAGGAACATTAGTGAAGTAGTCGCTTATCGTATCAGTAGGATGAGGTTGTAATCGTCAGTATGACTTGTTTTTAGGTGTGGTCGCTTCTGCTTCGTAGTCTCGACTTTATCTTTATGTTCTATTTTGCTACGGGACAACGATAATTTGTATCTTGGATACAAGTATTCGGACGTATAAATGAAAACTACAAAGCTGTAATATATCCGGGGCGGTGAGCTTTTGTTTCACTTGTATGTCCTGTCGTGCCTGCTAAGTCGTGAGCCGTAGCGACGAATCGTTTGGCCTTGGGTCTCAAATGGTCCAGGTCGTAGGGCTAGCACCACTTCACGCGTAGGATACATAAGGACTCCCAAGGAGGTACGCAACTGGCAATCCGCAACGCAGAGGGCGAACAGTTCATGCACGCTTTGGATGATACCAGAGACAGGTTTTTTTTCCGAGAGGCTCGATCGTGGCTTGACTAGGGCCTATGGAGACCGTTCCTGCAGACGCTGGATGAAAAGCCATGCTGCTTGTAGAGTCGTGGACCGTACCGTGGTCGTGTACAGATTCTAAGCGCATAGCCTCATGGCTCCTGACCCAAATGATACTGCCCGATTGTTGGGGAAAATATCACTTGGGAGGTCTGTCAACGTGGTCGTAACGATTAGGGTAGCTACTTCTATTCGGAATGACTCATTGACAGACCAGCTTCGGGAGCTTTCTGGTTATGGCCAGGCTGTTTGGAGAACGCCGTGATGCGTTTGGAGAGGTCGTCGAACACTGTGGGAGTGTTTTGGAGAGGTCGTCGATCGTTAGTAGTCGCACTGTCGTGGTCGCCGAACGTTATTGATGTTTTTATGATGATGGTGATACAACGTGGGTGTTTTTTGGAGCGGCCGCTCTGTCGTGAGCGTGTTGCGAAGATTGTCATACGCCGAGAGCGTTTTGTGGAGGTCGTCGTACGCCGAGAGCGTTTTGCGGAGATCGCCGTACGCCAAAAGCGTTTTGTTCATATAGCAGGTTTGGTTAGATGAGACAAGGAAAACAAAGCAGCTTTATTCATTGCTTGGAGAGGAAACAATACAATCTTTATTGAACTATGCTTATATTGGGACACCCTTTTGCGTCACTCGGAGCTGGCGACCTCTAAGTTTGTGTGCTGGCGGGGTTGGGAGTGGTCGCTGGCTGCTCTGCTTCCTTCTGTTTTTTCACGGCCGGGCTGTCACCGTCTTCGAAGTTGTACGTGTCTGGGGGACAGGGTTTCTCGATGACGTTTATCGTCTGCTGTTCGCATTCGTATGCGATCTTGAGGTTGGTACGGAGGCTGAGGATGCCTTGCTGCGTCGGGATCTTGAGCACCATGTAGGTGTAGTGTGGAACCGCCATAAGCTTCGTGAATGCTGGTCGGCCCAGTATCGCGTGGTAGGCCGTTTCGAAGTCGGCGACAATGAAGGTGATGTGTTCCACCCTGAAGTGGTCTTGATTGCCGAATTGTATAGGGAGGGTGATCCGGCCTACTGGTGTTGACGCCTTATTTGGGATGATGCCCCAGAAGGAGAAGTTCGCGGGCATGAGGTCCTTCTTGGAGTATTCAAGTTGGCGGAAGGCGTCGGCGAATATAATGTTGAGGGCACTACCGCCGTCGACCAGCACCTTTCTGAAGCGACACATGGCGATGGTTGGATCAACGATGAGCGGGAAACGACCCAGGGTATCTGTAAACTGTCCACTCGTCTTCCCCGGAGAAGCTGATGGGTTGCTCTGACCAGTCTAAATGGCGGGTGTTGTTCAAATCTTCACCTGTTGCTGCTACCGAGTAGACATCCTTGCTTACCTGACAGCATCTCCTTTCTGCTTCAACAACCACGACTCCTCCGAAAATGGAGTAGGTCATTGACGGTGGGCGAAACTCCGGTGCTGGTGGTTCTTGGTCTCTTCCCTTGACGGGGTCGTCCTTTCTCGCTCTCTTGTCGCTTCTTCCCTTTACCACCGATTCAAGAAGGTCGCAGTCACGCATGGAATGCTTGGAGTTCTTGTGTATAGGGCAGGGGTCGTCGAGGATCTTCTCGTAGCTGGCGTCGTAGTTCTTCTTTGGTCTGGCGTTCGTGTTGGCAACGTAGCGGTTGTCTCGCCTGTGATCGTACCTCTGCGGGTAACTCTCGGAGTTGTCCGACCGGTAGTCTTGGTAGTCACCGGCTCTTCCATCGTTATGGTAGTCTGATCGGCGGTCCCTGTCCCTTTCGCGCTCCGATGAGCGAGAGTAGCGTCGCCTGTTCTCCCTGCTTCGTGCTGCGTCATCTTGGTTGGCATAAGGATTCGCAATCGTCATGAGTTCCTCTATGGTTGTCACGTTCTTCCGTGCCAACTTGTTTCTGAGTTCGTCGACCCGCAGACCGTTGGTGAAGATGGCAATGGCCTCCGGGTCGGAGATCTCTGTGATGCTTAAGTGTTTATCGGAAAAGCGCCTGATGTACTCGCAGAGACTCTCGTTACTCCTCTGGCGGACGCTTTCCATGTCGTAGCGTGTCCCCGGCTGGACACACGTGGCTTTATATGTCTTGATGAAGATTTCCTTGAGCTGTTCCCAACTATCGATTGTGCCTTCGGGGATCTTCTGGAGCCAACTGTTGGTTGATGTCGACAACATCACCGGAAGGTAGTTGGCCACGACGTCTTGATTTCCTCCCGAAGCGTATACGGCGATCTCGTAGGTGGTCGCCCATTGCTCTGGGTTTACCTTGCCGTCGTACTTGTCCACGGACGTTACTCTGAAGTTCTGGGCCCACCGAACAACACGCAGGCGAGGGGAGAGAGGCTGCAAGTTCCCAACAGGTGGTGGCGTCAGGTCGCGTCGCCGATTATCGTCGTACTGCGGAGATCTGCGTCGGTACTCCCTCGAAGGGGTTCGTCGCGCCGAAGGTTGTCGCGGGCGTTGCCGTCGCGTGGTGGGGACCTTCGTATGTACTCCTCAGGAAGGCTTCGACGTGCCTGCTCCGGTGTTCGCTCTCGCCGAAGGTTGTCGCGGGTGTCGCCGTCGCGTGGCGGAGATCTTCGTCTGTGCTCCCGAGGAGGGCTTCGGCGTGCTTGCTCCGGTGTTCGCTCGCGTCGAAGGTTGTCGCGGGCGTCGCCGTCGCGTGGCGGAGATCTTTGTCTGTGCTCCCGAGGAGGGCTTCGGCGTGCCTGCTCCGGTGTTCACTCGCGCCGAAGGTTGTCGCGCGCGTCGCCGTCGCGTGGCAGAGATCTTCATCTGTGCTCCCGAGGAGGGCTTCTGGAGTGGTTTCTGCTGTGGGACTGGTCGGCAAATTCGGTTGGACGAGCTGCTTTATTTACCTGGACTACTGCTGCCATGAGATGGGCTTCTATCTTCTCGACCTCTGGCTTGGGTGGAAGTTTGGATAGTTCGCAGGTTGCTACGGCCAGGTTGGCGCTTGGTGTTGGGTATACCGGAACGTTGCCTATTTGGTCAAACTCGTGCTGGAGATTGCGTCCTGGCATGCGACCTCCGTTTCTCTGGTCCCGCTCGCGCTGCTCATGTGCAAGCCGTTCGCGTTCGTGGCGCTCCTCGTCTCGCTTCTCTTGCTCGATGCGCTCCCGTTCGCGACGTTGTGCGCACTCAGTGTTGTGCTGTTCTCTTGTGATACGATCGGCCTCCTACTCGTTGCCGCGGGGGGCGCTATCGGTGGAGACTTGAAAAATCATCCCCCCGAAGCCTGGGGCAAACTCTGGTCAATCGCCGGTCGATGCGGGGGAATCAGGTGTCACGGGCCTTGTGGTGGGGACTGAGCCTGACGAGATCGTGCCATCGAGGGACACTGCCTGGTCGGAGTCACTGGAGATCGGGGAGATGATGACGGTGTTCACGACGGGTGTCGCAGGGATCTGATCGGGGATGGGTCGGGACGCCAGGTCGCCGTATCCGTGAGGCCTGGTTGCGGTCGTCGCTTTTGCTGGGGCCCGGTTACGGCGTGGTCGGCGACCGTGGTGGCCGGGCGGTCGGCGTCGCGTCGCCTGGACGAGGTCGATGCAGTCGATGATGCCGTAGTTGCTGCGATCGATGGCATCGACCAGGTCGTCGATGCTGATGTCCTTACGCGGGTGGTACTTTGCCATGGAGAAACGACGTGGAGGTGGCGCGGTGAGACGACGTGGAGATGGCGGCGCGTTTGCCACGCATGGCGCGGATCCGACGGTCCAAGATACAGATCCGATCTGGAGCATGGTGCCAGGCGCCGGAAGGACCATCGAATCCGGGAAGGTGACCGCTTGACGAGCCATGAAGTCGATGCACACACCCCTACCTAGCGCGCCAACTATCGGCGAAATATACGTCGCAGTCTACCTAGGGGGTACCTACTGTAGTAGATTGTAGGCGGAGGTGTGGCGACGTCGATCAAGCGTAACACAGAGAGCGTAGACACGACGATTTATACAGGTTCGGGCCGGCAAATCGCCGTAATATCCTACGTCCTGTGTTTTGGTGGCTGGATTGATCTTGCGTATTAGGTTACAAGATCTGTAGATGATCTGAGAGAGGTTGTTCAGGGCTTTTGAGGGGGGTCCCTACTCGCCTTATATAGCCAGGGAGCAGGGTCACAATTCCCACATCCTAACAGATTACGATCGGTTCCCTATGGAAAGGGATCCGAGTCTATCTACTAGGATCTTCCTTGGCGAGCAAGACTTCTTCGGAGGCCTTGGCGAGCACGGCGGGCTAGTCGCGTGCCGCAAGGCCTCGCGGGCTGGGCCGTCTTCTGGTCGGCAGGCCCATAAGGTCCCTGGGGATATGCCGATGTAATATCCCCAACACTTCCTTCTTTTGTAAATCCTTATTCTCGATCGGTTCTGTCATGGACATTGTAGTTGGCGAGCTTGACGAGCCCCCGGATGTCTTTTTCCCTTTTCTTGTTGTAATTTGGTGAAGGTGTAAGTCTTGTGATAGAAACTAGTAGCAGACTAGTTTCGAGGTAGTATCCAGATGTGGGCGACTTTGAGGGAAATGGTGTAGGTCTTGTGATGAGATTGGTGCATGTTGTGCTGCCTCATCTTCCAGCGTCCTAGTTCCATGCCTCTGGCTGATCTCGCAGTCTTGGTTGAAGCGTGTTTGGAGTTGTTTTGATGCTGTTAGCTACAAAGCGTTCCTTGATTTGGCTTGTGTTGTGCCATTTTGGTACGTGTTGGTGCCGATCAGCATGTCTTTAGTATGGGAACTCGGCTTGGCTGCCAATCTTGAATGGCTTCTGGGTTCCACTTCTACTACCTTTGGCAACCAGGATTCGCATGTGCATTGCTCCGTTGGGCATCGGACGCGTCTGGGTTGTTTGGCTCTGCTTGACAATATTGAATCTTGGTTCGAATTGATTTAACCTCGAATTCCACTGGGTTCCTTGTTGTCAATTTGTATAAGTTCCCTTTCGTGCAGTGACTGTGTTGCTCCATGGGCGGATTTGGATCTGCTCGTTGCTCATGGGCTGCTTCAAGCACAGATTTATTCGAATTACTCACTTCCTGGTGAGCATTTGATTCCTAGCCCCCTCTCCTGATCAGTCTGTTCTGTTCCTTTCTTTTGTCTGTGCCAGCCTCTGTTTTCTTCCATCTGATTTCTTGCTGGAATTCCTTTGTTTTTATGCGGTCCAAGTTCATCATTTGTTCCCTAATGGGGTTTTGTTTCTTGCTTCATTTGCCCATTTATGCGAGGTGTTCCTTGGCATCCCTCCTTTTCTTCTCCTTTTCCGGCATTTCTTTCGCCTCCGTTTTCATGAAAATAAGCCTGCCCGTTCTTTTGGCTGTTGTGCTCTTCAGTTTCGTCAAGGACTGCTCGTTCACCCTTTATGAATCTGTTAAAGATTGGTCGGATAAGTGGTTCTACATCTCCAAGCCTGATCCTTACTTTTCTTCTGACCTTGCTGCCAAACCTACTTCTCTCCCCGTGTGGAATGAAAGTATGTCTCCTTCTGATGCTTTGGCTATTAAGCCATTGTTATCTCGAATTAGCTATCTGCTGCAATCTGGGTTGACTGGCAATGGTTTGGTGGCTAGCTTTCTTCGTCGCTGAGTTCAACCTCTTATGCAGAGGGAACACTTTGGTTTCGAGTATACTGGTTCTTCTGATTCTTCTCGAATAATTGTTGATCCTGAGTTGTCTGAAGAAGATATTTTTGATTGCTTGGGGAGGGTTCTGAGCAGCGTATCTGTTGTGCCTCCTCAAATCCCCGAGTATGATGCTGACCATCCTCCTCCTCCGGTTAGTGGTTAATGGTTCTTTTGAGTTCTTCTTCCTTTATCTCATATTTGTGCTAACTTGTCGTTATTTTTTCTTTGGTAGGAGTATGGTCGTTCTTTTAAGCTTGTCTTGCCTGTTGTTGCCGCTGAGTCATTTTTGGCTCCGGGCTCTTCTTCCAGGTTGATCCCTAGCTTTTTTATCTCTGAGGGGTATGTCCTGTATGTTCCTGATCCTAGAATTGCTCAAATCCTATTGCTTTCTAGGAAAAGGAAAGTTGAGTCTTCTACTTAGTCTGCTCAGCCTGCTCCTGCTACTCGTCGCCATTCTCCACGGCCGTTCACCCCCACAGGTAACATTATAGTAGGTGAGCACTTTTGCTTGCAATTGGGTTGTTTTGTTTGTTATGTTCCTTTACTCTTGTCTTTTGAATTTGTCTTGATAGATGGCCAATCTGTTCTTCTGAATGAAGAGCACTCTAAACACGATCCTTCTTTTGTTCGTCCTCTGTGAGTTTCTTTTACCAGCTTCTTTATTTTCTTCTAAATTTTTTCTTATTATAGAGTTGTTTAGTCGTAGGTCATCTGCTGGCCAGCCCTCTGGTGATAGTGCGTCAATTCCTTCGGCTATCTCGATCTCTTCTTCTGGGTTACTTGATGATGAGTTCTCTTTTGATATTCCTGAGCTTTCTTTCTCTCAGATTGCTGCTTCTTATAGCAAATCAGTCAAGTGAGTCATGCTCTTTGCACACTGTATTGATTTTAGTTGCCCTTGCTTAATTTTTTGATTAATCATGTTCTCCTTTTCTTTTTAGGCCCTCTTCTGATGCTTCTACTTCGTCTCATGGAGGTAGGGTTCTTTTGTCTCTTTGGTGATGATATTTGTCCGCTTTTCTTTAAACTTTACATGTTTTTTCTTTTGTAGGTCCTTCTCGTGAAATTGTTGATGTTACTACTATCTCCGAAATGGTTGATGCCTCTCCTCCTGTTGGTGTACCCCTTCTCGAGATTCCTGAGGTGAATGCTCAGGATAAAGCTCCGGCTTCCTCCCCGATTGGTCCTTTGCTTCTTCAAGGGTCCAGTGATGAGGCTCAACTTAGTCGGGTTGAGCGGACCAAGAAGCTTGCACTACTAAGTTTTAGCCCTAATGCCATGCTTTTCTTGTGCGACGCCAAGATTTGGTTGCAAGTTGGGGTGTTTTCACAACCATGGTTGTCGCAGGTTGCAATAGATGGTGTTTTTTGCCACGTAAATTGTTTCGTGGCTTCAAAAGTGGGAACGTTGCGAAAACTATGTTTTATTGCAACCAATTGTAAAACGGTTGCAATAATTTATCAGTGTTGCCACGAATATATTTTCGTTGTGAGCAAAATTATTAACGTTGTAATAAAGTTGCACATATCACAACGTAAAGTAATTCATTGCGATAAGGTGCCACTTATACCAACGAAAAGTGTCATCGTGGCGATAGCACAACCATGTTGCCATGATTTATTTGGGTTGTATATAAGAGCGTTTTAGGTTGCAAAATGGCATACATAATGCAACCATCCCGACATTGTTGCAACATATAATTTTTCGAGCATAATAAAACATTAGTAAAAAAATAAAGTTCTAGGAATCAAACCTAGGACCTCAATGTCCAACAAGACGATAGAAACCACTAGACCATGATGTCATTCTTGTATTTGTGTAGGCAAAGTTTTACTTGAACCAGTATAGACCCGACTTATTTGTATTTAATCTATTAAGTTCAGTTTGTGTAGGAACCGCGAGCCCCCGTCGTCCAAAGGTCGCGACGCGCAGCCACGATCGCGCGCGGCGCTCTCCTCTTCTGCAAGCGCTCAATCGTCGTTGCAGGTCATGGAGCCGGCCGGAGTTATTGTCGTCGTTGGTCCAGCAGCCCTTGGATTTCCTACTGCTTGACGTTTGGGCGGCATTTGGTAGCAGGCAACGTCGTCGTTTTGGTGACCTAATTCGTGCCTGGCGGATCGCTGACGAGATAAAGCAACTGATCGAGAACCGGCAAGTGTTCTGTCCTCCATCGTTGACGAGAAGAGAACGAAGTTGATTGATCTGCTGTTGGCCAACTATCATCAACGATCCAACAGGGTACGAGTATATATATGCAAGTATTATGTATCTCGATCAATATATATATATATATATATATATATATATATATATATATATATATATATATATGAATTGCACGCAAGTATTTGGGTTGTTTTTGTTGATATAGCCATTTGAGAATTATATGGTTGTTGTAGAGTAATGTTAGTAGTACTTGATGACCCAACCATAATATATATATATATGAATTACTTGCTGTAGAGTAAAGTTCTTAATTATATGAAGATCACAGTATGCATGCATGCATTATATGTATCTTCATATTCTCATATGTATTGCACTATCATGGTTGTTGATTTCGTGAAACTATTGTTAATTATATATGAATTGTTACACATACAAAAGCTGATATATACAGTATCAAGTCATATAAAGGATTTTCATTAATTAATTATTGTTTTTTCGTGTAGCTGTCGTTTACTTTACATTGCCATGATCCCTTGAATTAACATGTTGCAGATGGCACATGATGATGCGAGTTGGATGTTGTTTCCTCGGTCAACAGAGGATTGGCAGGCTGGGCTTGAGAAATTTATTGGTACTCTTTTTGAAGGCCGCTATGCATCAGAAACTGCACCATGTCCATGTTCAAGGTGTCGTGGAGTAGTGTACAAAAAAATCCGAAGTTCAAATGGATTTGCTATGTAAAGGGTTTGATGACAATTTTGTCCAAGAGAAATTAGGAAGTGTTGAAGATTGGATTGATGATATGGGTAGTATTAATGTGGACTATGGAGATGATGCATCATGTGGCAAGAATCTGCTGTCTGCATTAATCAGGGGAGCAGAGTCCAGTGGTGGTAATAAGGACGATGAGGAGCCAAATGTGAGTGCAAAGAAATTCTTTGCTTTGTTGAAAGAAGCGCAACAAGAGTTGGCACCAGGGTCCAAGCATACCAAGTTATCTTTCATGGTCAGGTTATTTCAGCTCAAGTCAATGTCTGGATGGAGTAACAAATCAATAGGGCAAGCACTTGAGCTAATGTCAGATGGGTTCCCCCCAGGACATTGTATCCCAGACACTATGGACAAAGCACGGAAGCTTATTCGTGACCTGGGACTCACATATATTAAGATCCATGCTTGTGTTAATGACTGTGTTATTTCGTGGCCCGTTTGCTGATATGGACACATGCCCAACATGTGGTGAAAGTAGGTGGAAGAACAACATAAATTCTGATGAGATTATTGGTGATGAGTATAGCCAAATGGGTGGAGCAAAGAATCGCACTCCTTGCAAAATTCTGAGGTACTTTCCACTTATTCCAAGATTGCAAAGATTATATATGTCAGAGAAAACCTCATCATTGATGCGGTGGCATGAGGAAGAATTGGTCCATGATGGGAAAATGTGGCACCCAGCAGACTCATTGGCATGGAAGCACGTGAATGAAAGGTATAAGAAGTTTGCTTCGGATCCACGTAATGTTAGGCTGGGACTTGCATCTGATGGCTTCAATCCATTTGGGATGTTGAATGTTAATTACACTTGTTGGCCTGTGATACTTATTCCTTATAACTTGTTTCCTTGGTTGTGTATGAAACAACCTTATTGGATGATGTCGATGTTGATCCCTGGTCCTAAATCTCCTGGACAGAACATTGATGTGTATTTGCAACCTTTGATAGATGAGCTACATCAGTTGTGGGTTCATGGAGTTCAAACATGGGATGAGAAGGAGAAGAAGAATTTTACTCTTCATGCAATGTTGTTATGGACAATTAATGATTTCCCTGCATATGCGATGCTATCTAGTTGGAGTACAAAATGTAAGTTTGCTTGTCCTTATTGTAACAAGGACACTGACTACCTGTGGTTAAAGTACAGTTCAAAGCATTGCTACATGGGACATCGTCGATTTTTGCCAAAAAAGCACAATTGACGAAGAAACAAGACGAGCTTCAATAACAAGGTTGAAACCAGGGAGGCTCTAGTGCCACTGAGTGGCGAGCAGGTGAAGCAGCAGTATGAGAGTTTCCAGCAAGTGGTCTTTGGAAAGGATACAAAGAAAAGGAAGCAACGTGATGAACAAACTAGGTGGCATAACTAGAGGAAGAAGAGTATTTTTTTAGCTGCCTTACTGGGAATCATTGCTTGTACGACACAATTTGGATGTCATGCATATTGAGAAGAACATATGTGAGAGCATATTAGGAACATTGCTGGAGTTAGAAGGCAAATGCAAGGATAGTTACAAGGCTCGACTTGATATGCAACATTTGGGTATAAGGACAGATCAACATCCAGTGCTTGGAAAGGGTAAGTACAGGCTACCACCAGCTCTACACTCTCTAGATGAGGATGACAAGAAAATTATGTTAAAATTTTTACATGGCGTGAAGTTTACTGATGGTTATGCCGCAAATATTAGGAGATGCGTGGACGTCAATGGTTGCAAGCTTTCCGAGCTTAAAACTCATGACCTCCATGTAATCTTGCAAAAATTATTGCCATTAGTGGTGCACAACATATTGCCTAGAGATGTGGTGATCCTGCTGATCGAGCTTTGTAGTTTCTTCAACTCACTGTGTGCAAAGGAATTGGAGTTGACAGAACTTGAAAAACTAAACACTTCGATTAGGGAGACCCTTTGTCGAATGGAGATGATTTTCCACCAGCTTTTTTTGATATTATGATGCACTTACCGGTTCATCTTGCTGAGGAAGCTATACTTGGAGGTCCTGTGTGCTATAGATGGATGTACCCAGTAGAGAGATATCTTCGTACACTTAAAGGCTATGTGAGGAACAAGGCTCAACCTGAAGGTTCAATTGCTGAGGGGTATTTATCTGAGGAGTGCCTCATATTCTGCTCTTTATTTTTTGATAATATTAGTACCAAGCTTAATCGCATGAAAGCGCGGCTGCTAGTGAAGTACCATCTGGACTAAGTATATTTAGGAGCATTGACTACAGCAGGAAAGGTGGTTGTATCGAGGTTGTGGCTGATATTGACATGCAGCTAATGAGACATTACATATTAACCAATTGTGATGAGGTCGCTCCATGGATAAAGTAAGCTATAGTTTAATTTTTTTGTCATCATTAATATGTATAATAAATAAATATGCATGCAACTAATTAACTGATTTTTCAATTCATATGGAAAGCCTGCATATGGATGAGCTGAAAAAATCTGACCCTCGGCGACATGTTGATAAAAGACACAAGGAGGAGTATGTATCATGGTTTGAGCATGAAGTAAGTAATTTATTTATCATTTTTAATTTGATTACTTTGCTGAACCTACTTGTAATTTTTTTGGTTCCCTAAATTTATTTTTAAAATGATGTCAATTGCAGATCAACAAGTTGCATGCACAACGGGAAATAGATGACATGGTTTATTATCTATCTCGCGGTCCAGACCAAATAGCTCGTGTGTTCACAAGGTGTTTCATAAACGGCTTTCTTTTCCGGGTTTCATCCATAGAGAACTCCTTAACTACTCAAAATAGTGTTGTGTTTGTGAAGGGCGATGCAAGTACAGGAGGCATGGACTGGTATGGGGTGCTAAGGAAAATCATCTGCCTTGACTTTCCTGGTCAGAAGGAAGTAATGTTGTTCCAATGCGATTGGTTTGATGTCCCTGCAGCAAGTACGAGCAAATCTAGAGGGTACAAAAATGATGAATATGGGGTGATTGATATTATTATCTCTCGATTTAGGTATTCAAGTGAACCTTACATCTTGAGCACTCAAGCGGAGCAATTGTTGTATGTCAAAAACATACAAAAACCAGATTGGTGCAGTGTCCTTAGGATACAACCTAGAAACTTATTTACCATGCCAGAAGGAGAAGATGCTGACACCGTGGAATTGGACTCAATTGTTGTAGGAGTACAAGATATAAATATTGAAGATCAAAATGAAGATGTGGCAAGTTGGAGTAGGTCTGGCCTTGACGGAGTTACTGTGGATGCTAATGTTATTCAAACGGCTGCGCCGATGCCTGAACCGGATCACGATGACCTATTAGATGATGATGAAGATCTAGATGACACTTACATTGCTGGAGTCATCCCTCCATATAGTATACCTGGGGAAGATTCGAACGATGATTTTTTTGTGTAAACTTTGATCTTATTGCTATGAGAAAATAGTGAACTTTGAACTTGTAATGCTGAGTTTCAGTTAAATTTACCAAACTGATGTCAATTTTATATGTTAATGCACTTGTTTGGTTGAAGTTTGTTGCCTAGAAATAATTACATAGCAATCTCTCCAAGCAGGTTACTATAATAACCAAACAAGTGACAGCTAGAGTGCAAGCTTCATACAGGCAACATGCGCCATCAGCCATAGCAGGCACCACCGGCCAGCAGCAGCACCATCAGCACGCTAGCGCCCAACAGCAGCATGCGCTAGCAGCACCCATTAGCAGGCAACAGCAGGCAACAGCAGCAGCGCTAGGCCAGGCACCCACGACCAGTAGTAGCGTGCGGTCGGGAAGAGTACGTGGGCAAAATTGGCCCCTGCTTGGTTTCAAGGCTGGCTCCGCCACTGCATACAGGCACTTGCACATACACATAACATATAACCAAACAAGTGACAGCAAGATCTCAAGCTTCATACATGCACTTGCACATACACATAACACATTACTAGGTATGAGATACAGATATATAGCATGATAATTCTCCATTAACATCATAACGAGGTTCCCACCATCATGGCACTTGTACATACCTAATAACACATTACTTGTTCACAACTAACTAGCAGCTCAAACTAAGACTGACTTACTGGTTCACATTAGATCGACCATCAAGTGGTTCACATACCACATTACATGTTCATAGGTAACTAACAGCACTGCATGCATACATGTGTGCAGAAAAGAGGCCTCCAACATGGACACAGACAACTAGAAGCACTGCATGCATACATGCGTGCACAAAAGAGGAGACCACCATCATCAACCACATCATTTTTTCTTGGAGGACCCTTTCTTTGGCTTGGACTTTGGTGGTGTCACTTTTCCAGTGGAGATGTCATGGTAGAGCGTACACAGGTCATCATGAACTCTCAGCTTTGCCCTGTCTGCATAGGTGTCAGCTTTAAGCTTTGACTTCCCTCCATAGTAATCTATGGTGCTAAATGCTTTGTCCTGGCATTGCTGTACTATCCATTTGAGCTCATCCTTGCTTGCATCGTAGTAAATTTCCTCATCATCGGAATCAGTAACAAAGGCATACGAAGCAGAATTGTCTTCATCATCAGTGTCATGTGCAGCCTGCAGAAACATAAAGAATAATTCAGTGGCAACTAAAAGAAGGACTTGTCTCTAAAGTTACTCTGCACATATTGCATTTATTTAGTGATAATTTAGTTGCATGATTACAGCTGGAAATCAAACAACCAACAAATATTCCAAGCATACATTAAGAAAATACTTGTAATTCATGCAAAGCTGAAAGCCAAAACAAAATTGCTCCAGTACTATAGCAAAACAACAGCTCAAAAGATATGCACATACAAAAATATCTCATGCAGGAGATCTGCACTGGCACTAGATAAATTCAAATAAAATTGCATCTATACTGGAAGATCAGCACATGTGAAGCTATACTGAATGTGGTTGTGACCAAATGATCTTTGCTAAATGTTCTCAAAGTTAAGTAAACTTGTAAATTGAAATGGATTCCGATAGCTGAGAATAATCTCAAAATGTTTATTGGATTGATTCTGAATGCTCAAATGCAAATCCAAATCTACTAACTGAATATTAGAATGTGCTGCTGCTGCATTGAGAAGTATTCTAAGATTCAGCATATCTATCGTAAATAGCTCTGAAACGGGCTTGCAAAATGGCAAAAGAAAGCTATACATATATACATCACAGAGTGCTGTCAATTTGATGACTTAACATTAAATATTAATTATCAGTTTGGTTTTATATAATTTTGGTGACAGTGTAGCTAATTCAGGAAGACCAATCTCCCAATAGTTCTTGCTTCAAACACACACTTCACATCAAAGACCTATTGTACATCAATCCCATTTGAGTAACTTCATCCACCATTTAAAAGGAATGAAATGTGTGCATCCATCGGTAAGAAATTAAACGGGACAGGACACGGTAACGAACCAACCGATGTACATTCAGACATTTACCTCTTACTACGAGATAAAACAACAGATTGGGAACAAACATGAGGTACTGATGACCATCATAATATCTAGAGGGAATCGAAAGCTACACAAAACAAACCCTAACGTGTTTCAATCGAGAGGGAATGGGATCGAAGGAGTACCTTCTTGATGGACGAGGTTTGGACTGCCCCTTTCCCGGCCCTCGCGCGGGTCATCACGCCCCTCCCCTTGCTGCTGCAGTTTCCGCCACCCGCGGAAGGAGATCCGAGCTGCAAGCAGTCGCCATCGGAGTCGGAGATGACGAGCACATCGGGCGTGGGGGTGAACTGGCCACGTGCGTTCCTCGCTTGGCTGCGGGAACTGTGGCCGTGCTTGCCGGCCATGGTCGTCGAGGGATTCGCCACCGTCGCCGAGGGATTCGCCGCCGTCGCCCGTGGGAGTGAGGGAGCTGGGGAGCTGATGGGATACGGGCAGGGAGGAGCACGGTTGGAGAGCCACAAGGGTTTTGATGACCAACGTGGGCCGGCCCAGTAACATATTTTTGTTGGCCATCCGGTGAAGCAAAACAACTGTTACCAACTTTGTACCACCTCGCCAATCCTCAGAAGATAAACGCAAGTTAAAAGCTGAGGCCACCGGTGTTGTTTCGAACTTCCTGTACTACATGACACTCTCCTTTGTCCGGTCTGCTTGGGCCGGTCTTGCATTGCTGGGCTCCCCTTGGGTTGAGCCGGGTATGACGATTGGCCCTATGCCGACCTTACAAATGGCAATTTTTTTTATGGAATAAATTTGTATTTATTTAACACACATTTACATTTCCATCTTTGTTTTGAATTGTATGATACTTTTTAAAAATTTTACTTTTAATACTCCAACAATATGTAGTACACCTATAGTGTTGCTTAGTTGTCATGGTGTGTACTTCCAAAAACCCATGTTCAATGATAATGCATCTATTTTACCATGATGACTATACAAACTGGATCGAATAAATTTGTATTTATTTACCACACATTTACATTTCCATCTTTGTTTTGAATTGTATGATACTTTTTAAAAATTTTACTTTTAATACTCGGACAACATGTAGTACGCCTATAGTGTTGCTTAGTTGTCCTGGTGTGTACTTCTAAAAACCCATGTTCAATGATAATGCATCTATTTTACCATGATGACTATACAAAATGAAGGGGTGTAATCCTTATCACGATATAGTGTAACTTCGGCGATAACCTATGGACCATAGATTATCTTATATCCCCTAGACTATCATTAACAGCTGGACCAGTGAGACTTATAATTAACTTTGTAAAGGGGTGAAATCATTTGCATCTTTCACACTATGAATTTGAGGTAGGCTTATAGTTAACTTTGTAAAGTGGTGGAATGTCAAATTCCAAGGCAAATAGCCTAATTAACTATTTAGATTTCAATTCCACCAAATGAAACGATCCAAACAGCCCCTAAGTTTTTCAATCTTTTATTTGGGCCACTAACAAAATATTTAGTAGAGAACCATTACAATTACGAGTGGTCAAACTTGAGGTTCAAACAGTCAAACGAACTATAGTTTGGAACGGAAGTAGTATTTTTTTTAAAAAAAATAGAAATACAACTATGACACACATGTATTATTATAAGTTTTTTCAAACTTTTATTTGGGCCACTAACAAAATATTAGTGAATTAATGCATTGTCATAAGATAAGACTTTTATAGGAATATTTGGACATCATTTATTGGAATTTTTGGACTCATGAGCTCTAAAAATTTCCCTCCATTGGAAATTTTGCCCAGCCCACCACGCGCGCCTAATTTTGCCTACACACGTACAAAAGAACTTCCCCTTCCGGATCTACAGAACCCTTGAGGACCATGGCGCCGCCTCCCGCCAGCACGCCGCCCCTTCCCTCCATCACACCACGCACCACGCCTTCCCTCCGGCACTCCTCCCTCCAGCACGTTGCCGACGCCGCCTCCAGCCAGGACGCCGCCTCTTCCCCAACGCAAGACCGCCAACAATGAGATTGAGTCCATGGCCGTCGATAAATATACTGAAGGAACCCTAGAACTAGAGGATGAACATGGGTTCTCTCAGCCATTTTCAACTGGGTACATGGTGATGCTGTTATTTTTTTTGTAACTTATTATTTATTGTAACTTGATTGGATTGGATGAACATGTGCCCCAATTGGGTTCTCCCTGCCGCCTGTGGCTTTTAATCTGTTCGTGCTTTCTGTAACTAGATGTTTGTTGTGCCATATCTATTTACAAGTCATAGTGAATCGTTCAGGGCCAATTGGGGCACTTTGCTGACAATTTCGGATTGATTGCATATATAGAATGTTTAATTTTCACATTATCTGAATCAGGGGCGGAGGTACAGGGTGGTCCCTGTGGGCCGCGGACCACCCTGCGCTTGGCCCAATTAAAAGAGACCCATATGATTCAGGTTCTAAAAACTTAGTATCTGCTGTTTTTTGTTAATTTAATAGGCCAATCACGACATGAGGCAATCAGATTAGGTGATCAGTCTGTTAGTGCTTTCTCGGTTTCTCTAGCAATCACGTTTCTGCAATATATGTTCCTTTTATTTTCTCTCATATGCCTTTAGTCACGTTAAGAAAATCAGATTCAGAGAGTAGAAGCCAAGAGGCATTAGGCATTGATTATTACTTGATTAGCGATCCACATGGATTAGACAGATAGAATATTTTCTGCAATGTCCTTTTATCAAGAATATGTCAAGAAACTAGATGGTGCTAGTCTTTTGGATGTAGGATATATTTTCTACAATTGAGTGAGCACAAGAGATAATTAACACTTTCATGGATTAGAAAGCGCATGCCAAGTACAATTGCTTAACTATTATGGGTATCTACTCTTTCAATTGCCTAGTCATAAATCCAAGTACAATTGCCACTGATCTGAATGTTTATGTATTTAGCGTCATTTGATGTGAAAAGTGAAATTCAAGAATGCTATATATTTGAAGGTTTCAGTCCTTTTTAAATAAAGTTGATCTGAAAATTAAAAGAGTTGCTGTCAAGATCAGCATGCCTCTTAATGTTTTTTTAAGACCGTCAATGGTTAACACATCAACTTTTTTTAAACATGTTAATCTGTCATGACCTCTCATATTTATGTTATGCAGTGCAACAAGGACAGGAGAAATTTGGACTGTATATGTTCATTGCAAGAATGGACTTCCAGATACGGAGTATGTAAAGTTCAAGCTTGATAGGGCTGATATAACATTGTCAACCTTAACAACACTTAAAGATCATCTTGGGTATGCTATCCATGACTTTTTATACTACAAGAAAAGATGTGGCAGAGATGTAGCTACTCTTCAGGTCATCGATTACACCAGACATGCAACCAATATGGTGCAAGATAATGAGAGGGAGAAGCAAATCAGATTGGTACTCTCAAAGGACCAAGAATCAACACCCCAGGTGAGCATAACACCTCTCAAGCGACCAAGGCAACATCCAGAAGAAGATGAGAATCCCATTTATGGAAGATCCATTTGATGCATACAAGGGTTGGCTAAAGAATCTGACAAAGGAGAAATCTACAAGTATACCATATTTGTATTCGTATTGTTTTGAATCTTGTGACATTATTTTTTAATCTTATCACCTTTATATGAACTACGACTAATGAAATGTGTTTTTGTGACATACAGAGTTGGAGGATGACTTTAGGAAAGCGACAGTCAAAACGTACAAGGAGTGGTTAATGCTGAAAGGGCACATTGAAGAAATTAGTAATTATTTATCCTTTGTCAATAAATACATAGACTTCTATTTTTGTGAATAAGGCTTTCAACTATTCTTACAGTGGCATATGTAGAGCAACGTGACAGTAATGACATTGAAGACGAAGAAAGTAATGGAAGCAATACGACACCACCGTCAAATAGGACAAGTCATGCAAGGAAGAAAAAGGACCAGGGAAATGGTTTGTGATCATTAATATAGTGTTTCTTAAATAGGCCGTTGTTGTTTCTTAAATATGGTGTTTTGCAATTGTGCTGCCCTGTTATTGTAATTTTGTGCTGGAATAATTAGGTGAGGTGGGAACACCTCATAATTATGTGATGCCCTGTTATTATATCTTGTCAGGCTTTCATAACATGCTGTAGATTAAAATATTACTGGTATGCCCCTTTCAGATTATTAAATTATTAGTATTCAAATTATACTCTGCCTCTGTAGTACTATGTTTAACATTTGTAGCATGTAGATACATGTGTATGTGCAGGTAGATAGCATCTGTGTGTGCATGTAGCTAGTAGGTAGAAGATGTATGTGCAGTGGCTATTAGGTAACAGTTGTATGCGCGGCGCTGTTTTAGTCTTCTAGTTTCTCCTAACTTATGATCATAATAGCTAAAGTTCAATTTTTTTGTGCAAGGCGATGACTCAAATGAACGCAAAAAAAGAGGTCGTGGCACTGTTAAAGGACTAGCAATAGCGACCAAGAGAGTTAGGGAACGAACCCAAAATCTCCCAATTGAATTTTCAAAAAGGCTAGGAGGTCCAGTTGGAACAAACGCACGAACCTTTGTCGATGAGGTTGTTCTGTATACAAGGAAAAGGGCTCCACTAATTGGAGTAAACAGTTGGAAGGATATTAAGGACAATGTCAAGGAAAAAATTGTTGAAGATATAATGGTATGCATCGTATTGCATTTGTATTCCTACTCGTGTGATGATAGTTAATTGTGCTAACCATTTGATGGTTTTGTAAATTGTTAACAACTTAGGTGGAACTTCATTAACCTTGCCACAGAGGATGAAAAAAACAAAAAATCTGGAACATAGCAAAGGAACGCTACAAAGGATGGAGATCAGCTTTTAGTGCAACATACAAGGCTTACAACAATTATTGTGAGAGAATAAAAAATAAGCCCGAGGAATTAGACATTGTTGAGTGGCACTACTTGATATTGTATTTTGGATCTAACAAATTCAAGTTTAGTTGTACTAAATGCTAATGCTGCAATTAAGCTTTATTACCAACCAACATTACATTGTTACATATTACAAGTTCATTTTGTAGAAAGTTAGCAACCAGAATTCTAGCAACCGCCAGCAGCAGAAAACCAAGCATCTGATGGGTTCAAAAAACTTCTCACAGTGTAGCTATGAGCAGGTATTCATCACATACACTAATCTGAACCTTTCAATGTATGAAACATTTCACCTGAGTTGAATTATGTTTTGGCATGCTAGAGAGACCAAGAAACCGGATTAGAGCCAAATGATCTTGAACTTTGGAAGTCCACTCACACAAAATAGGGAAAATGGTCAGATACCATGTCATCTGATGAGTACTACTGAACAAAAGAGTACTTACATATATTTGCTTAGCAGCATCAGAAGACCATCGGGCTTCCTTGCTGCGTGTACTCCTCCAAAGTGCCAAATCATCTGGCTCATCACCAGTTTCCAAGTTTCTCTAAGATGAGAAAATTGAACAATTTAGCTTCTTTGGTAAAAATTAAAAGAAGAATATTAGGTCCATCTCATTACCTGCTCATAACTAACTTGAGAAAAAGGTTTTGATCCTGTAAGATGAAGTGTTTGTCGATGCTGGGAATTGCTAGAGTTTTTGGTGCTTATTTGCTAATGTAAACACAGATATGTTAGTTGCACTACACAAATACAGTGAATGAACACATATATGTCAGAGGCTTGGAACCTGAAATTTGTCACTTCCAAAATATAACACCAGATAGTGCCACTCCACAATATCCAAATCTTCTGGCTTATGTCTCATTCTTTGATGATAACTATTGTATGCCTTGTATGTGGCACTCAATTGAGCTCGCCATCCTTTGTAACAATTCTGTGCAATCTTCCATATCCTAGCCTTCTCATCATCATTCTCCTCAATGTTCCACCTTGCCTGTACAAAAGGAATACCAACAAATTGTGAACAAATAGAATAGTACAACAGAATTAATCTATCATGTACACAAGCATGACTGTAACATACCATTATATCTCTTGCTATCTTATCTTTAACAATCTGCTTGACATCTCTCCACTTTTGAACTCCAATAAGTGGAGTCCTTTTTCTTGTAAACCGAACTATTTCATCAATAAACGCGCGATAGTTTTCTCCTATAGGACCACCTTTCGTGGATGAGAAATCTATACTAAGTTTGTGACTACCAAGTTTAAATCTCTTAGCTTCGACCGATAAACCTTTCATGGTTCCATGACCAATCTTTCTCTTGTCGCCAACCCCTACTATTAAATTGATGTTGTAAAATTGAACTATGTTAACATTAAGAATCAACATTTTTATATTATAGTATTGCATGAACACTCTGAACCATTGTATACCTTTCTGAGAAGCCCTTGGCCTGTGAGCATGAGCTAGAAACTGCATTGATGTTGGGCTATTTTCACCACTTCCGTCTTCATCAATGGTTTCATCATCTAAATATGCATCTGCACATACAAACAAGTGAAAGTGCACAGTTACAATTGAGTTGGAAATATATTTGTATATATAAATGCTTGCAGTAATGCCAAGATAAAACAAAATGAGATTACGAATATCTCGAAGAAGCCCTTCCCGCCTCAACCATTCTCTATATGTTGCAACAGTATTTAGGCGGGTATCATCCTTAAATTCTGCGAGATGCATACATAGGTGTTATATATAGTGTCAGCTTTACATCAGTAACTGAAAATCAATGAGATGTATTTTCTAGTACATTAGTACCTGGGTTGTTTTCATCCTGTGGCAGCTTCTTGAGCCACACCTTGTACGCATCAATGTCTTCATCGTCATTTTATTTTCCACTATCTTCCTCATGTCTACTACGTCGCTTAATTGGTGTTATTGTGTATTCTCCTTCCTGATCTTCCTCAGTTTTTGAATCTGCTACCCTGATTATCTTCTCTTTTATACTATCTTCTATCATTTTTAATGCATCCTCTGCATAATCTATACGCTGCAACAAAGTTGTATCGTTGCCACATCTCTTCAAGTAGTACATGAAGTCCCTCGCAGAATAACCCATCTTAACTTTAAACTTTACTAAGTTGCCAAAGTTAATTTTAGCACGGGCAATGTTCAATATGGCACGTTGCTGGTCCATGGCCCCGCCCCAGAAATCAACATATACTTGCCATCTATCTCCCGTTTGTTCACGTGTTGCCCTACAAAATATTCTTACTTTAGTGAACATAGGTTCAATTTTATAGTCTCTACAACACTTACAACTGATATGCTTATATTTATAAAATTGTAAAGAGATAAATTAATGTATGCAGAGGTGTACTTGTTAAATAAATAAACATTGTATGAATGTTGAAGATATGTATCATATATGAATGTTCAGGCTATTAAAAGGGCGTACCCAGTACTGTAGGCTCCCGCATTGCGGGGTCTGGAGAAGGGAAATAACCCTCAGCCTTTCCCGCACAAATGTGCAAAGGCTGGGGCTCGAACCCTGGACCTGTTCAGGCTATTGATTAAAAAAATACCCTGAACTAAAAATGGATTTATGGCAACTGATGATGCATGATTGGAGACTTTGAACTGTAGGTGACAACAATCTGGTCTGTACTGATGATGCATGCTGGTGCAATTCAGTTACTTAATCATATGGAACTCAGATTGACCATGTCAACTACGTACTAATGATTTATTTTCTTTGATTATCACCTGCAAAAAGGTATAGCCTGCTTTAATTAAATGGTATATTATATATTCTTGTTAACACTGGATTTTGGTATGCTCACAAAGATGACAGGTGGGCTAGCGCGCAGCAAATTTGTGGAGATGGGTGTTCGGAGCGTTCGGCAAGTGTCCATACGGTCGGCTAGTTTCGGAGCATTCGGCAAGTGTCCGTGCGGTCGGCTAATTTCCAAGAATTCGGCAAATGATCGTGCGGTCGGTTATTCTAAGGAGGAGCGGTTTTCCGTTGAAGAGGCGACGAAAACGGCAAGTAAGAGCTAAATCGGGCAACAAAGATTGCGACAATTGAGGAAATAAAGACTCCGAAGGGAAAACTAGAGTTAAAGATATCGTGTTTTTCCTTTAATGTTTTGTAGTTGTGTCCTTTTAGGACTCATGTCATGACCAGGGTATAAATATAAACCTTTGACCATTGTAAAAAATTGTTCATAACCAATACAATACAACCGGCCCTGTGCAAATTTCGAGTCCTTTGTCGTGTCATCAAGTTCTTCGAGAGGAACCATCGATCCATCGACCTCCGTAAGTCCTGACAACCTTTTCATCATGTCTAGTATCATGCAAAGGATTTAGATGTTGATGCAAGTAGTCTTGTTTGTTTTCAATTATCGTGCGGCAGATCCTTGCTTGACAATCAAGAAGTCTTCGCTTATGTTTTGTGTATGAGTAGATACCGTGCGATAGGTGCTTGCTTGATATGCCTAGCAAAAGCAAGATAGTTACCAGCTCTATTATATTAGATTTGGCAAGATCTAGTAGATTCATTAAGTTACCACGTGTTGCATGTTTATATATATTTTATATATTTGTAACACTCTTTTGCCCAATCTAGATTGATACGGTTCGGCTTCATCTTTTCTCATAGATTTATCTATTCTTTTGTAATTGCTTATATCCATAAATAGATCTTATATTCATAATAGCCGAATTGGTTTCATCTAGATTGTTACGTGTTGCGGGTTCATGCATGTTAACTACGTTTGAGCTTTTATAAAGTTAGGTGCCGTGCGGCGGATACAAGCTTTAGATTAGTTTGATCATGTTTGCTTACGTGTTCCTTCATCATGGACCCCAATTCGGTTGGATAGCCGAGTTGGTTATGCTTTAATTCATAATTAATTATGATTCGTTCATACGTACTTTTCCCATGCATGCATATTCGGCAATCAACTTTTTACGTGCTTACGTTTGCTTTAGCCGAATGATCTATAAAACCTGTTGGCAGATAGCTTCTATAGCTGTATGTCGTCGTAAGTGGCTTCAGGGTCGTATATATGGAACTTTCTGGTCTCACCCAGCATGTTCCAGTTTTATATCTAATGATTTTCATCCTTTGTTAGTTTCAGGTCAAACTGACTGGCACGTTTCTGGATTTCGAAACACCCGGGCACCCGATTGAAGCCACGCTTTTCCGGCTTGCTGTGTGTTAGGCACAGTGCGTCACATTTTGTGTCAACACCTAGATTCTGGACATCACCATGGATGATTTGCCAGAAGATTTGAGGAATACGGTCCAGGAAGCATGTGATGAATTTCAACACAAATGCTTGATGTCGTTTTCCAAGAATAAAAGCAACAAGGTTTTTCAGAAACAGTAACTCCCAAGGACTCCCCTTCATCATCAAACTGTTTACACTGAAGAAGAAGATGCTCGAACGATGACTGAGTTGGTTTACAAAGCAATGAGCGAAACTATGAGGAATCATCATACAACTTTCCTGAATACCTTTCGCTCGATCATGGTCAGTACCTTCGATCCATCCGCTGATAAATGCTTTGAGGAAACCATTGGTCCAATGCAAGGGCCGACATTGTTCAATATGCCAAAACGCCAGGAAAAAACGGCTGAAGATGGCGAGACGTCTGGCATGAACCAAGGTGGGATGGCTCCTCACCAGAAACAACAACACCACATGACTTATGGCCAGCTCACGTTCGGTGCAACGGGGAACGTCCCACAATCGGCTTTCAAGGTGTCTCCAGCTGCGAACAGGTTGCAGAAAAATATGTATAGAGACGGATATCAAGAGTTTGCCAATTACAATGCTATTGACTCTTTCCCGAATCCAGGGTATAAGAACTCTGCAGGTTTGGCTTTTGAAGGGCAGACACATGGAGCTCCAAATTCGAATATTGACCTTATCATGAACAGGATGGCGGATATGATGCAGAATCAGTTTGGCCTAAAGCCAAAGAGCCAGTCCTATGCATACAAGTCCCCTTATCCAGAGTGGTATAACCGAGTTGCACTCCCTCCGAGAGTAAAACCTCCCACAGACCTGACCAAGTTTTCTAGTCAGGATGATACTAGCATCATAGAGCACAGAGCCGATACTTGATGCAGCTTGGAGAGGCGTCCACTGATGAAGCTTGGAGGATTCGGTATTTCCCGTTGTCTCTGACAGGGCCGGATTTCACGTGGTTCATGTCTCTGCCGGCTAATTCCATTGGTACATGGGCAGAATTGGAGCAGAAGTTTCATTCATATTTCTTTACAGGCACTAATAAGAAGAAACTAGTTGACCTTATGAGCTTGAAGCAGAGAGCCAATGAAACACCCCAGGAGTATCTCCGCAGGTTCAGGGAGACTAAAAACCTCTGCTATTCCTTAAACCTGCCAGATGACCAGTTGCCAGGGATGGCAATAGCAGGCATGCAACCGAATGTCAGAGAGAAGCTGTTCGGCATGGACTTCGATGACCTTGGTCAGCTGTCGTAGTGGTTGGCCATGATAAGCAATCAGGCTCAAGGGTTCAGGAGAGACAACCGTTTCCAGAAAGGTGATGTGGCTAATGAGATGTATCAAAGTTTCCTGGAAGAAGAAGCAGAGTACGATGATGAAGATGAAATAGCCGCAGCCGAATTGGTCTGGGGGAAAGAACCGACTCAGTTTAGTCAACGCTGGTTGAGGCAGTAGAAGGGCACGTACGACTTTGATGTCTCCAAGTCAGACAAGTTGTTTGAGATGTTGCTCAAAGAGGGATGTATCAAGTTGCTGGAAGGGCACCCCATCCTGCGCCCTGAAGGGGTAAAAGATAAAAAGTTTTGCGGTTACCACAATACCAATTCTCATTCCATCAATGATTGCGGAGTATTCAAAATGCAGATTCAAAAAGCTATTCAGGAAGGGCATCTGAAATTTGATGGTAAGATGAAAATTGATGCTAATCCTTTTGCACAGAACACAGTATCTTTCTCCGTGAACATGGTTGCTATAGAAAACTCCAAAGATAAGGGCAAGGTGAAAGTGTTAACCTCAGACAGAGCTAAGAAAACTGGTGTTGTTGACCCTAATCGGCAAATTACAAATGAAGAGTTTTGACAACATGCTCGGTTCCAGAACGGCCGAACCGAGAGAGGGGAAGCTTCCAAGCCTAGAGTCACGACACGGATTCTTTTGAACAAATGGCGACAGGAGCAAGAACGGTATCGGGAGCGAAGGTATTACGAGGAACAAGAGTTTATGGAGGAACATCAGAGTTACGAGGAAGAGATGTACAAGAGGGAGCAAGAGTACATGAGAGAGCAGGAACAATCTCATTGGGGATGCTCGTTCTTTAAACATTGTTGGAATGAAGGCTTGAAGCTGCCTACTAAAGATAATTGCCCTGAATGCAGTGATCAATATTTAGAGTACAGGCAGTCTCGGGCCAACCGCCATCCGGTCCATGAAAGGCTTGGAGCACAATTTACTGAGGATGATCGGCGTGTAAAAATGGATAGCTCTGGAAATCGGCGAGGCAAGAGATTTGCCGATCAAGGGTGGATCCATTATGAAGAAGGCGCTGAGGAATAAGAACACCGTGAGTATGTGTGGCAGAAAGGACAATGGTGTCCACTAGGGCTGAGGAAGAGCCAGAAAAGAAGGGTACAACGCTTGAGGAACAAAGAGTTGGCGCAAACAGTTGCCGAAAAGAAACAAGTGTGGCGTCCTAAGGAAAAGCCTGACAAGCAAGACCAGTCGGCTGAGGCATGTATGGCTTTCTTTATTCCATCAGAGTTCTTAGCTCCGGAAAACCAGGATATCCAAGAAGAAGTGTACTCAGATTTTGATGAGAGTGAGTATCATGATCTGATGGCCCAACTTGTCCTAACTGAACGGGCAGTTTTCGATAAGCCGGCCAAACATCGACATTTGAAGTCACTTTATGTGAAGGGGTACGTCAATGGCAAGCCTCTGACCAAGATGTTTGTTGATGGAGGAGCTACCAACAATATTATGCCTTATACCACCTTTAGGAAGCTTGAGATGACCAATGAGGAACTACTAAAAACTGACATGGTGCTCAGGGACTTTGCTGGCCATCCTTTTGGCACCCGAGGAGCTGTGCACGTTGAGTCGATGATTGGATCAAAAACCTTGATTACTACTTTCTTTGTCATTGATGGCAAGGGGGCATACAATCTGCTCTTAGGGAGAGATTGGATCCATGCTAACTACTGCATACCTTCAACCATGCATCAGGTTCTTATTCAGTGGATTGGAGATGATGTTGAAGTTGTTCATGCTGATGATTTGGTAAGTGTTGCTGTTGCAGAGCCTACTTACTGGGAATATGATGGCTTCGATTGTTTCTCTGGAAGAGTATGGGAAGAAGGTCCTGTGAATGTCTTCAACAAGGATCAACAGCGGATCCAAGCAGTCGCCTCTCAAAGTAATTTTTAATGGGGAACCCAAGCGATGGCAACAAAGGAAAGTTGGGACGTGGCTTTATGTCGGCCGATAAGCTAGAAGAAATAAATGTTGGTGATGATGTCAAGCCAAGGCCGATGTATATCAGTGCAAATTTAGACCCAGAGTATAGATTGAAATTGATAAATCTTCTGAAAGAGTTCAAGGATTGTTTTGCTTGGGATTACACAGAGATGCCCGGACTGGATCATTCTATTGTTGAGCATCGATTGCCGATCAAGCCTGGGTATCGTCCTTACAAACAACCTCCTCGGAAAATTTTCAAAGAGGAGGTGCTGGCCGATGTGAAAAAGGAAGTTGAAAGATTATTAGAAGCAAATTTCATTCGGCTATGTAGATATGCAGAGTGGATTTCGAGCATAGTTCCGGTATACAAAAATAATGGAAAAATGAGGGTCTGCATTGACTTTAGGGATATTAATAAAGCTACGCCAATGGATGGTTACCCAATGCCGGTTGCCAATTTGCTTGTCGATGCAGCAGATGGTTATGAAGTCATCGACTTTATGGATGGTAATGCTGGCTATAACCAAATCTTTATGGCAATAGAAGATATTTCAAAGATAGCCTTCAGATGCCCTGGTCATATTGGTTTGTTTCAGTGGGTTGTCATGACATTTGGTTTAAAGAATGTCAGTGCAACTTATCAGAGAGCCATGAACTTTATTTTCCACGTGTTGATCGGCAAAATTGTGGAGATCTATATTGATGACGTGGTGGTCAAGTCTAGAGATCACATGGGACATTTAGCCGATTTAAGAAAGACTTTGGAGTGCACTAGGAAGCATGGTTTAAAGATGAACTCAAACAAGTGTGCCTTTGGGGTCTCGGCTAGTGAGGTTTTAGGGTTCTTGGTCCATAAAGGAGGGATCGAAGTCGGTAAGAAGAGCATGGAGGCAATAGACAAAGTCATCCCTCCAACTAATCTCACAGAGTTGCAATCATTGCTTGGCAAGATTAATTTTGTAAGAAGATTCATATCTAATTTGTCAGAGAAGGTGTTGCCATTTTCTCCATTGTTAAAGCTTAAAAAGTATCAGGAGTTTGTATGGGGCGACGTACATCAAAAGGCTTTCGATGAGATCAAAGAATACATGAAGGCGCCACCTATGTTGGTACCTCCACAACTTGATAAGCCTTTTAAATTGTACGTGGCGGCCGATAACCTGACGATAGGATCGGCCCTCATGCAGGAGTTTGGAGGAAAAGAAAGAGTAATAGCTTATCTTAGCCGAAAATTGTTAGATCCCAAGACAAGATATTCGGCTACAGAGAAGCTTTGCTTGTGTGTGTACTACTCGTGTACCAAGTTTCGGCACTACTTGTTAAATGTCGAATGTGTGATAGTTTCTGAGTTTGATGTAATAAAACATATGTTGTCAATGCCAATTTTGAATGGAAGGATTGGCAAGTGGATTTTAGCGTTGTCGGAATTTGATCTAAAGTACGAATCGGCAAAAGCAGTAAAGGGTCAAATTATCGCCGATTTTGTCACCCAACATCGTGATCCTTCTGCTAATATGATAAGCATTGCACCTTGGACTTTCTTTTTTGATGGTTCATCCTGCAGCAAAGGTGGTGGTGCTGGTATTTTCTTGATCTCTCCACGAGGAGTAATTTTTAAGTATGTCATCCCTATTGAATTCTATGTCACCAACAATCAAGCAGAGTATGAAGCATTGCTTAGAGGGCTTCGGCTTCTTGTTGAAATAAAAGCCGTTGCTGTTGAGATCTTCGGAGATTTGGAATTAGTAATTAACCAACTGATCGGCCAATATGAATGCAAGAATGATGTATTGAGAGAATATTATGAAGAGTGTCGGGAACTTTTGAAGGGTTTTCAGGTAGCAACCTTGCATCATATCCCTAGGAGACATAATGAAGAAGCAAATAAACTAGCTCAGGCTGCCTCAGGATATCGAGAGAATCAAGAGATTAGCGCTTTGTATGAGAATCAGGTAATTGATGACTGGAGAAACGAAGTTACCGATTACTTAAAGAATCCATCACAGAAGGTTTCCCGAAAGCTCAGATACAAAGCCCTCAAGTTTGTGCTCCTTGATGATCAGTTGTACTATAAGTCTATAGATGGGGTACTCCTTAAGTGTTTGAGTAAAGGAGAGGCCAGAGAGCTAATGTATGAAGTGCATGAAGGGGTGTGTGGTGCACATCAATCGGCTTACCGAATGAAGTGGATAATTAGAAGGACTGGTTATTTTTGGCCGATCATGCTTGAAGATTGCTTTGAATATTACAAGGGGTATCAATATTGTCAGAGATTTGGCAACATTCAAAGAGCTCCAGCATCGTCTTTGAACCCAATTATCAAGCCTTGGCCATTTAGAGGATGGGGCATGGATTTAATTGGTCAGATTAATCCTCCTTCTAGCAAAGGACATGAGTTTGTGCTGTTAGCTACTGATTATTTTACAAAGTGGGTTGAAGTTATTCCTTTGAAGAAGGTTACATCAGAAAACATGATCGATTTTGTTAAGGAGCATATAATTCACAGGTTTGGAATTCCTCAAACTATAACAACAGATCAAGGAACTCAATTTACTTCATCTGAGTTTTGTGATTTTGCCGAAGATATGAGAATCAAGTTATGTAATTCTTCTCCTTATTATGCACAAGCTAATGGTCAATCTGAGGCATCAAATAAGATCATGATTAAAATTATTCAGAAGAAGATTGATGAAAAACTGAAGAAGTGGCATTCGGTTCTTAATGAGGCTTTATGGGCTTATCGAATGGCTTGTCATGGGTCTACTCAGGCGTCTCCCTATGAGTTGGTTTATGGGCATCATGCTGTGTTACCATGGGAGCTGCAATCGGGTTCAAGGAGAGTTACATTGCAAAATGATTTGAGGAAAGAAGATTATAAGGACCTAATGATGGATGAATTGGAGGATTTACATTTGGTTTGTCTCAAAGCATTCGAAAGTATTGAGAAAAACAAATTGAATGTTGCCAAATATTATAATAGAAAGGTCAGAGAAAAGCAATTTGTAGAAGGAGATTTGGTCTGGAAGACTGTATTGCCGATTGGGACAAAAGATAAGGCCTTCGGCAAATGGTCTCCGAATTGGGAAGAACCTTTTCGGGTAGTAAAGTGTGCACCTGGTAATGCGTATATTTTGAAAACTTTGCTGGGAGAAGAGTATACTAGAGCTATTAATGGAAGGTTTCTTAATAAATTTTATCCCAGTGTTGAGGTTGGTGCATGAGCAAACTTAAAGAATTCTGTGCGTGAAATAGCCGATGTCGAAACATCGCCTTTAGCCGAAAAATACTCTAAGGATTTGGAGAATAGCCGACGCGGTATGTGTCGCCTTTAGAGCAAAAAAAAATTAGACGCAATCAAGGCAATGTCATACAAATTTAGGCAACATTCCTCAGATTTATAATTCTCAGAAAGATTCATGAAGGAAGAAACAAGTGAAAATCATAGATAATATTTTACAAGACAGGTAGTTTTTACATGAAATTGCTAAGTACAAACTACTCATCAAACAGCCTGTTGAGGACTGTCTGGGCATCTGTGGCCTCAGCGAGGGCAGTAGCATTATCCTCATAACTATCCAAGAGATCATCAATGTCTTCGACGTCTTCTGGGGGCACGCCACCACGGAAGCCGACTGGCATGAAGGAAAGGTCTTCATTGGTCTGGGTGGACATTGCCGCCAGCCCCAGAGCTACGCCATGGTGTACGCCTTGGATGACGGCCTGATCTATATGACCGTCCACATCATCAAGGCGTACCTCGACGGTTTCTCCCTGGGCGTTCACCTTGTCGGCGATCTTGTTCCCCGCAATCTTCAGGCGCTCGACTTCTGCAGAGAGCGCTGAAAAGGTGGAACACCAATCGAGTGAACAGATGAATTAGAGAAAAGGAAAATGAAGTGGATTTATTTACACTAACCTGTGATGGCGTCGCAGAACTGCTTCTGCTGGTTCTCCCACTCGAGTTGGTCAATGCCGTATTGCTTGGAGATCTTCTCCAACTCTCCTCGGGCCTCATCCCTTTCGCCCTTGAAGGTTACCGCCTCTGTGTGGGTATAGGGGATGTCCATGGCACCCGAATCCAAATCCCAAGGTTAGGAGTGGTAGGAGCCTGAGGACCCAGAAGAATCAGATGATGGAGTCTCGGTTGGTCTGCTGTCGCCGAAGGGAAGGGAATGCTATGGCTAGAGGAGATGACCCTTATCCTAATGAGTAAGGGCAAAGATCAGGCTAGAAAGATGGACAGTGAGCAGGAATACAAGGGGGCAACGAAGATGATTCTCACCCGCGCTGCCGATTGCGCCATGCTCGGCTCCCTTCAGCTTCTCCCTCGGCAGGACGCTTCCCGCGATTGTCGCCTCCGGCCATTGCTACTATGGAGGTTAGGGTTTCCTCTGGATTGGTGCAGACGGAGAAAGTGGAGAGACGGAGACAAAAATGCTTGACTGGAACTGTTGACAGAGGTAGAAGAAGGAAGATTTATTTATAAGCCGAGTGGAGATACCAAACGACGAGTTAGGGTTTTTCCCACTCAGATGGGCCGTTACTGGACTGGGCTAGGCTCGGATAAATCTAGAGTCGATCGGCTATTTCCTGAATCGGCAAGACGAGGATAGTCGGCTATCGGAAAACTAGAAGCAATCAACTATATTCCACTCGGGAAAGAACTGATTATATTCCCATAGAAACAGGGGTGTATAAAGATGAAGAACAGAAGACATCCAAGTGTTCAGAAATAGAATGTGTTGTGCTTAATCTATTACAAGCCATGTTGCTACTAGTTCAGGAGTTGGTTAATGACATCTAAGGCCTCAGTCCTGATTCGACCAACATTATCCAGCACTTTCCGGTCTTCATCTTCGGAGCTCTAGATGCTAGACAGGTTTGCTTTGAGCTGTTGATCTTCCTTCAGGATGATTGACATTTTTTATGAAGTTGCTTCTATAGAGTTCGGTAAATCTGTCATCTTGGCTTCATGAGACTAAATTTTGGCATTCAGTTCGGTCAGTTGAGCCTCTAATCTGATTTTCTCATCCTTCATAATCTTCAGCTCAGACTCTAGAGTCACCAATGAATCTTTAGTGATTTGAATTTGGGAGTGCAGGGCTTTAGCTTCTTGCTTCTTCAGAGACCTGTTGTTCTGCAAGACAGTCCTGGAGGCTATGTTTTTGTTTGCCCTCTTCACCACAGCAAAATAATCATCAAGATGGGCTGCGGATTCCAGAGAAGCCTTGAAGACAGGTGGAAGGTCTTGGTTGATAAGCTCAAGGAGATCTTTTATCTGATCTGAATCCTAGACCAGAGTATTGATGTCCTTGTTCAGCAGATCAGCTATGTCCTTCAGCTGAGCTTGATTCTCCACTGATAGAGTCTGCTGAGATGTGACTTCTTCACCTTTTTCATTGATCTAATCATTGACGGTGAAGGAATAACTGGCAGTCGGCTTGATGGTCTTCTTAAGAAAAGGGGAAGTGTTAGTCAACTGAATAAGTGTACTAAAAAATAGCTTGAGGCAGAATATTACCTACTGTGTTGGATGATCATCAGTATGGGTGGTGTACTGCTCCGGATGGAGGCTTGATTGGGCACCCAGGGATGGTGAGTCTGGAGCTGGACCAGAAGAGTGCTCTTCTACTAAATCTTCTAAAATTTTATCTATTTCCAATAGTGTAGATGATAAGGTATAAAGGACAGGGAATAGATATCATATAAGAAGAAAGAAGTGATTAGCCGAGTGGTGTTACCAATGTGTTCGACAGCTTCACGAGCTTCTGTGCTTTTGTAACACCCAAATTTTGCATCAATTTGAAATGCATTAAAATGATTAAATTTTTGCAATTCTTGCTATGCATATCACTAAATCGAAAATACATATCTAGTAAGAAAATAAAAATGTCATGTAGAAACATGAGTGAGCTTTTCATGCTGTAGCATTTCTGTTTTTGTGTTGAGTGAATTTGAAAACTTACTTAAGTATATTTCAAATTTGTATTTGAAAACCCTTTGGAAAATCAAGTTTGGAAAATTGAAAAGCTTTTCTTTTTCTCTCATTCCTCTTTCTCTCCAATCAGGCCCAAGGCCTCTTCCCTTGCCCTTCCCCGCAGGCCCAGTTCCCCTCCTCCCTCTTGGGCCGACGGCCAAAGGCCCAGTCCAGGAGCCCCCTTTCCCTTTCTCTCTTTGTGCCACTGACAAGGCCGGCCCGCTTGTCATCCTCCCCTTTCCCCCTTCCTTGTTCTCCATGGGTCGCTGACCTCCATGGCCCACGCGTCATCCCTCTCCCCTTTCCTTCTTCTCTGCGAAACGAAGCCGAGACCTGGCCGAACTCTTGCCCCGAATCCCCCTCCCTTCCGTTTTGGTGGGATTCATTGCCTTCCCTTGCGGATTTGGCTTCATAAAAGGCGCCGCGCACCTTCCCGTCCCCGGTTCCCATCTACTCAGCGCCTATGCCTCGCAACCGAGCCCGCAGAGCCGCCGTCGCAGATGAGCCTTTTTTATAATTTGTCAATTTATGTGTGCGACTATTCCTGGGGTGCACATGAGCCTTTTATGCACTTGTTTTTGTTCTTAATAACGGGTGTGACAGCTTTCATCAAAACATGTGTTGACTGTAGGACGCAAGCCTAGTAGTTCTGGTCTCTATATAAAGTTTAGTTTGCTACAAAAACTATTTTCTTCAACCTTGTCCTTTGAATTGATTATCTCTCCATCCTTGTCTGATTATCACCTCCTTGATAGCTTCCTTTGAGCTACTATTTCTTAACACCTTGTATATTTTGAAGTGATAGGCCCTTCTTTTCTTGTCTCCCTTTTTCTAGGATGTCCACCGAGCAGAAGTGCGAGTAGTATCGCAGTTGAGTCTAGTAATCGAGTCTTTGGTGTAGTGTGAAACCTGTGTGCTTGAATTATTTGTGTTTATGTGAATGTGTGATTTGGATCTTTGTATTGCTTGCTGGAAATCTTGTGGTTATACCTACAAGTTTCCAAAGTTTATAATAAATAGGTAATGCCATACATATAGTTGGGTTGGGTTTTGTCCTGTCTCTGTCCTTGCTGTTTTCCGGAGCAGTCTACAGTGTTTCGGTTACATCTCAAGATCTTTCCAGAAAGTCCAGAACCAACTCCATTAGATATCTGTAACTTGAGTTATGGCCGTTTTACTGCAGTGTTGATAGAATCTCTCATCTAGAAACTTTCATATTTGCATATAATATGGTTTTGATGGTGTAAGAAATGTTCTAAACATAATCATTTATGTTTTGGAGCACAGATGCCTCATTCCAATAGGAATCCACCGCCACCACCTCCTCAGGCACCCATGACCACAGAAGAACTGATGGCAATGCAGGGGCAACTCATGCAGGCTATGATGCAATTTGTACAGAACCTGCCTAACCAAGCTGCAGCTCCTGTTAACAAGCACCGGGAGTTCCTTCAAGGTCATCCCCCGGTGTTCTCTCACGCTGCTGATCCCTTGGAGGCAGATGATTGGTTGAGGGCAGTGGAGAAACAACTCAACGTTGCTTAGTGTAATGACCGAGAGAAGGTCCTGTATGCTTCTGGTCAGTTGCAAGGTGCAGCTCAGACTTGGTGGGAATCATACCAAGCTGCACGTCCTGTCAATGCTCCTTCGGTCACTTGGGATGAATTCTCCAGAGACTTCAAGGCTCGTCATATTCCTGAGGGAATTATCGAGCTCAAGCAAGAAGAGTTCCGTAACCTCAGGATGGGTCAAATGTCAGTCAGTGAGTATCATGATCAATTCTCTCAGCTGGTTCGCTATGCTCCTAATGAAGTGAGAGATGATGCAGATAAGCAGCGCCACTTCCTGAAGGGAATATACTATGATCTTAGACTGCAGTTGAAGGGTAATGTGTACCCAAACTTTCAGACGCTGGTGAACCGTGCCATTGTGCTTAACAATGAGCGCAAGGACATGGACAAGAAGAGGAAGATGAGAGCACAATCATCTGGGAGCAATACTCGTCCCCGCTTCAACTCTCATACAGGTTCTCAACAGAGGTACCAAGGGCCTGTTAGCCAGTGGAACCGCAACCCGGGTCAGCAGAGGCCTCAGTATCAGCAGGGGAATGCACAAAACCAGCAACGCTCACCTTATCAGTTTCAGAGTGGGCCTCGTACTCCTCATCAAGGTACCCCTAGCTCTACTCCTGCTAAGAATAGTGCACCTCAGCCCAGCACTCCAAGAGTATGCTACCGATGTGGAGATCCTGGACACTATGCTCATAGCTGTCCCAAGAAGCAGAACCTGAACAATAATAGCGGTAGCAGAGGAAGACCTCAAGGGACTCCTAACTCGGGAAGGGTGAATCATGTATCTGTCGCTTCAGCTCAGGAGGCCCCAGAGGTCATGTTGGGTACGTTTGACATCAACTACATCCCTACATCTGTTCTTTTTGATTCTGGAGCATCGCATACTTTTATTTCGCAAGCATTTGTTACCATACATAGCATACCCATGATAGCTATGAAGAACCACATGTTAGTAAGTTCACCCGGAGGACCTATACAAGTTTCTCATAAATGCCCCTCAGTTAATCTAACCTTAAGGGGGGTAGACTTTGTGATTAGTCCAGTTGTGCTGAGAAGTTCTGGTATTGATGTGATTGTGGGTATGGATTGGATGAAAGCACATCAGGCAGTGATCCAGTGCAAAGAGAAGACGGTATCTCTTGTTACACCAAAGGGCGACCAGATCAGTGTTGATGTAGTTATGCAGCAGCCAGAGACAGCCGTTGTAAACCAGATTGATGATGGAATTAATCAGGATGATCCAGTGGTGAATGAATTCCAGGATGTTTTTCCAGATGAACTGCCAGGTATGCCACCTGACCGAGATATTGAATTTCTTATTGAGTTATTACCTGGTACTGCACCCATAGCTAAACGACCATATAGAATGGGGGTAAAAGAACTAGAAGAACTTAAGAAACAAATAGAAGAATTGCAAGAAAAAGGTTTCATTCGTCCTAGTTCGTCACCATGGGGTGCACCAGTTATTTTTGTTGATAAGAAAGATGGTAGTCAGAGGATGTGTGTTGATTATAGATCACTCAATGAGGTTACCATCAAGAACAAGTATCCTTTGCCCAGAATTGATGATTTGTTTGATCAGTTGAGAGGTGCTTGTGTGTTCTCAAAGATTGATCTTCGTTCTGGATATCATCAACTAAAGATCCGTGCTAGTGATATTCCAAAGACAACTTTCACCACAAGGTATGGTCTGTATGAGTATACTGTTATGTCCTTTGGATTGACCAATGCTCTTGCATACTTTATGTACATGATGAATAAGGTGTTTATGGAGTATTTGGATAAGTTTGTGGTTGTGTTCATTGATGATATACTGGTGTTCTCTAAAACCGAGGAAGAACATGCCGAACATCTGAGATTGGTATTGCAGAAGCTTAGAGATCACAAGTTGTATGCTAAGCGAAGCAAGTGTGATTTCTGGTTGAAGGAAGTTTCTTTCCTTGGTCATGTTGTCTCTAATGGAGGAATTTCTGTTGATCCCAGCAAGGTGAGAGATGTACTGAATTGGAAACCACCAACTAGTGTTACTGAGATTCGCAGTTTTCTTGGTTTAGCTGGTTACTATAGAAGATTCATTGAAGGCTTTTCAAAACTCGCAAAGCCTATGACAACCTTATTGGAGAAGAATGCCAAGTTTGTGTGGTCTGATCAATGCCAAGCCAACTTTGAAGAGTTGAAAAAGAGGTTCACTACATCACCTGTGTTGATACTGCCAGATCTGTCTATCTATTGTGATGCATCTCGTACTGGTTTGGGATGTGTTCTTATGCAAGAAGGTAAAGTTGTTGCTTATGCATCCAGGCAGTTGAGGAAACATGAATTGAATTATCCTACCCATGATTTAGAACTTACATGCCTTGAAAATATGGAGACACTATCTGATTGGGCATAAGTGTGACATATATACTGATCATAAGAGTTTGAAATATATCTTCACCCAGTCTGATCTGAACTTGAGACAACGCAGATGGTTAGAACTGATCAAGGATTATGATCTAGATGTGCATTATCACCCTGGAAAAGCTAATGTGGTTGTAGATGCTCTCAGCAGGAAGAGTGGAGTTCATGAGTTGCTTATGTCAGCCATGTCAGATGAGTTTTGTGATGAGTTTGAATGTTTGAACTTGGGGTTCATTGGCAATGCAGCAGAGATGGTGATGGAACCTACACTTGAACAGGAGATCCGAAAAGGTCAGTTGTAGGATGAGAAGTTGAAAGAGATAGCAGAGAATCTAGTAATTGGTAAGTCACCTGGTTTCCGCATGGATGATAATGGAACTTTGTGGTTTGCTAATCGTTGATGTGTACCTGATGACAAAGCTTTAGGGCAAATGATTTTGCGTGAAGTTCATGAGTCTGCTTATTCTATTCATCCTGGTAGTACTAAGATGTATATGGATGTGAAGGAGAAATTTTGGTGGGTTGGATTAAAAAGAGATGTAGCTGAGTATGTAGCTTTGTGTGATACTTGTCAGAGGGTTAAAGCTGAACATCAGAGACCTGCTGGATTGTTGCAACCTATGAAGATACCTGAATGGAAGTGGGAAGAAGTTGGTATGAATTTCATTGTTGCGTTACCCCATACCCAGCGAGGTTATGATTCTATTTGGGTAATAGTTGATCGTTTGACCAAGGTAGCTCACTTTTTACCAGTCAAGACAAAGTACAATGGTGCTCGGTTAGCAGAGTTGTATATGGAACGGATAGTATGTTTGCATGGAGTTCCAAAGAAGATTGTGTCTGATAGAGGTACTCAGTTCACTTCAAATTTTTGGCATAGTGTACATAGGGCTTTGGGAACTAAGTTGAACTTTAGTACTGCATATCATCCTCAAACAGATGGTCAAACTGAAAGAACTAATCAGATATTGGAGGATATGTTGAGAGCTTGTGCATTGTAGTATGGTACCAGTTGGGATCAGAGTTTGCCTTACGCAGAGTTCTCATACAATAATAGTTATCAGCAGAGCATCAAGATGGCACCGTTTGAGGCACTGTATGGTCGTAAGTGTAGAACACCATTGTTTTGGAATCAAACAGGTGAGACACAAGTGTTTGGTGCTGATGTACTCAGAGATGCTGAGGATCGCGTGAGAGTGATCCGGGAAAATTTGAGAATAGCACAGTCGAGACAGAAGAGTTATGCGAATAATAGAAGAAGAGACTTGTCTTTTAGTATTGGTGATTATGTCTATCTCAAAGTATCACCAATGAGAAGTGTAAAATGGTCTAATATGAAAGGTAAGCTAGCACCGAGGTATGTTGGACCGTTTAAAGTTTTAGCCAGACATGGTGAAGTTGCTTATCAGTTGGAACTGCCTGAGCATTTATCTGGAGTTCATGATGTGTTTCATGTGTCTCAACTTAAGAAATGTTTGCGAGTGCCGGAAGAGCAAATACCTCTAGATGATCTTAATGTTGCTGATGATTTGACTTATGAAGAATATCTAGTTAAGATTCTTGAAACGGCAGAAAGAGTAACCAGAAACAGAATATTTAAAATGTGTAAAGTTCAGTGAAATCGGTACTCTGAGGAAGAGGCAACATGGGAAAGAGAAGATGAGTTGAGAAAGTCATACTCGCAGTTGTTTGAGTAAGCCAGCTAATCTCGAGGACGAGATTCTTTTAAGGGGGTAGATTTGTAACACCCAAAATTTGCATCAATTTGAAATGCATTAAAATGATTTAATTTTTGCAATTCTTGTTATGCATATCACTAAATCGAAAATACATATCTAGTAGAGAAAATAAAAATTTCATGTAGAAACATGAGTGAGCTTTTCATGCTGGAGCATTTCTATTTTTGTGTTGAGTGAATTTGAAAACTTACTCAAGTATATTTCAAATTTGTATTTGAAAACCCTTTGGAAAATCAAGTTTGGAAAATTGAAAAGCTTTTCTTTTTCTCTCATTCCTCTTTCTCTCCAATCAGGCCCAAGGCCTCTTCCCTTGCCCTTCCCCGCAGGCCCGGTTCCCCTCCTCCCTCTTGGGCCGACGGCCAAAGGCCCAGTCCGGGAGCCCCCTTTCCCTTTCTCTCTTTGTGCCACTGACAAGGCCGGCCCGCATGTCATCCTCCCCTTTCCCCCTTCCTTGTTCTCCCTGGGTCGCTGACCTCCATGGCCCACGCGTCATCCCTCTCCCCTTTCCTTCTTCTCTGCGAAACGAAGCCGAGACCCGGCCGAACTCCTGCCCCGAATCCCCCTCCCTTCCGTTTTGGTGGGATTCATTGCCTTCCCGTGCGGATTTGGCTTCATAAAAGGCGCCGCGCACCTTCCCGTCCCCGGTTCCCATCTACTCGGCGCCTACGCCTCGCAACCGAGCCCGCAGAGCCGCCATCGCGAGCTCGAAGCTTCGCCTATAAATCACGAGACCAATTAAGTCTAATTAATTAATTAATTATTAACACATGTGTTACCATATCAACTAGTAGTGTCTAATTATGAACTAATTAAGGTTAAAAATTCATCTCATAAAATATATATAAATTATATAATTAGTTACTTTTTATCTACATTTAATATTTTATATATGTCTTTAAACATTCGATGTGATAAACTTTTTACCTAAATGTGGCCTTAAGTAGGTGATAATTCAGGATATGCAAGGTCCATGAATAAATTCGGATTCCATCTTGGCAGCACTCAAGCACATGAGAGTGAGAGGGGTTTGCATGCATCCTCGCGCCGTCCATCCACGTACAGGAACGGGACGTGTACCGCGTACCCACCGGAATCGGGCCTGGGTTCACAGCACCCACAACCGCTCGCCGCACTGCACGCATGCGTGTCCCGTTCCGTTCGGTCCCGCAACGTTTGCTCCCGTCCCAGCAGTATACGTCGCCTGCCCCCGCCCATATGCAGCGCACTTGGACGCCCAAGCCCGGGCTTGTGGGCCCTTTGCACTTTTTTGTTTCTTTATTATTATCTTCTATTCTAGGAGTATTTATTACGGAGTATTAGTTAGTTGGCTTATATATACTCCACAGAGAGAAAGTATAATTAATTAACAAAGCAAAGCAAAGCAAAACTGGATTAGCATCCCATTCCCACACTAAAAAGAGAGAGCCGGCCGGATCATTAGCGAGCAGCCCGGTGCAGCGCATCCTTCCGCCGTACCAAATCATCTCGTTCTCATCTAGTAGTACATCAGCGGCAGTAGTATCCTGCTGCCTCGCCACAAGCCCACAACCTATATACATAGTGGTTTGTAGTGGTTTAATTTTATTTGGTTTATTTATGTTTCTTATTTTCTAGCGTCTTATTCGTTTAGTTTATCAGTAGTTTATTCATAATAAAATAATTAAAAAATACTAGTCGACTTATCGGCCACAGAATTGATTAGCCGAATAGGCCGTAGTTACATATACAAGATGACATCTAGAAGAAATGTCACGTATCTTATCTTACGTGGAAAAGAGGCAAATTAAATAGAGAATAAAATGTTATCGTCTAATAATTAACGAACGGTTTTGAAGCATTAAGGAAATCTGTTATAGACAACAGTGTTTCCATGATCAAGGTATTCCAATGATATATATAGTCTATGCTCGACATAAAATCATATTGTACACAACAATTGCCACAAATCAGCTGTACTGTATATATAGTCCAAAATAGTCCACGCGGTTCGCGGCTTAGCAGCCAGGAATGGATAGGAATCCTATAGATGGCTACCTACCTAGCTCACACTTACACGTGGGGTGCAAAGGTTCCTGTAGCGGATTGTTCAGCGATGGCTTTCGAATTTTTTTTGGTACGTACACATACAGTGGCAGTTTGATGATCATGCAAGGGGGCCCTAATTAATTGGCTGTCCCGTGGGCCGATTTGGTACAGTGAACCATGCATACATATATGAGCATATGGCTAGCTAGCTACTTAGCTAGTATATGCCGATCTCAGTGCATATGTGCTTATCAGTTATGGCACAAAACAACTAAAATAGTACCAGTCTGTTTAAATTTCTACCTTTAAACTTTAGATACCTTTAAACTTTAGAGGATTTTAGTTTACTTTTGATGTCTAAAATTCTAATGTGAGGTGAGTTATAATTTAGAATTAATTTTAGATCATCTATTTAGAGCTTTAGCTCTAAAGTTTAGAGGTGTGAAGTTTAGAGATGATATCCAAACATGAACTTATCAACAAGAGACAACTGGATGAAGAGGTAAATGGCAGACAATTCACGCACCCATCTGACCAGCCGGCCGGATTTTGTGGACACATATACGGTAAATTAAACATACTCTAGTATCTAAGGGAGTCTGGCTCCGTTCATCAACACTACTCCAGGGCCTATGGACAAATATATCATGAACTATATTATCCAGGTTGAAGATACGGCTATATGTCTCAGGTATAGTACCATATTTACAGACTTTATTAAGGGCTGTACTTTTTCCTTATGAAAATGAACTGATTCCTATAAAATTTCTGTGTAATTTTTATGAAATTCTTGCGTTCCAAACATGCCCTAAGTTGTTGGATATATCGGGTAAGAGCAGATCGATACACGCGAGTGTAGAATATATATACACACACATTGTACTTAGGGTAAAATATGAATCATTATATTTATCATATGATATATTTACATATATAGTATACAATTGTACTTACAAACATTAATATTATTAGTCATAGTTAAGATAGTTTCTTTGACAAAACCATGAATTGCATATAGTATAGAAAATTTAGTCCCATGCTATAGCGATGCCCAACTAAAGTTTTTTAATTGAGTTGGCCACTTTGAGCTCGACAGACAAAGTAAATAAATAAAATGTTGAAAATAAAAAAAGTCTAATGATAAGAGTACGTTTTAACTTTTAAGGGACTAATAATAATAAGGCCTTAACTAGTAGTTCCTCTTCTCTAGATTACAAGATGTTTTGGCTTTTCTAAATGCATTGTTCTTGCTATATATATATATCTAAGTGCATAGAGCCTGTTCGGTTGGCAGGATTATACATTGTTCTGACAGGATTAAGTACTGTTGGCTGATTTCTTGTGACAGAAAAATACTGTTCTGACTAGATTTAAGCTGACTGAAAAGTCAAATGAACAGGCTGATAATATATAGAAGCTATGTAGCTAGAAAATCCAAAACGTTTTATAATTTGGAATAGAGCGATTACTTGCCAATAACCATTTTGCACTGAAAGTCTGAAATCTAATGCTGGTAGAGAAGCTATATACTTGATAGGAAAAACGCAAATATGCAGCATGCCCCCTAAGAGCATTATTCAGTTCATCAGGGTTGGTCCTCATAAAAATGCTTTTCCAGATTCATAGTACCAGAGCCGTCCAAAAGTTTGGACTGCATCATCGATACGACTAATGAAACTACATCGACATATATACAAGGCTAAATTTTCTAAATCTTAATTTCATCATAATAAGTGTTGCTGATGGTCACGTGCATTCCCTGACATATATATTTCGGCAGCAAACTTGGTCATCAACATCTTATTTTCAAAAAGACTTGGTCATCAGTTTGCTAATGTCATACCATACTTAATCTCACTATTGACAACAGGACATTGTATTACCGTTTTGTCAGTATCGTTGATGTGCAAGCTAATAAAGATCCATTGTATTTGCACCCGCCCCGTCAGACGACCCATCCAAAATGACTGGTTAATTTGACAAAATGTCGTTGTTGCATATCAACTACTTATATACAGTGCTTCGTTGACATGTTCCAATGCATCAACCAACAGTTCACGGACTTTCACAAAATATATATATATATGTACATGCAGATTCAGCTCATTAATTACTGTCTAATGATATTGTTCGATCAAAAGTTGATGATAGATCTCTATGGGCATTGACATAAATCATTCAATGGGACTATGAGGAGAATTGGTGAGCTAGCATTATCAAAGCACCCAAATTCAGTGCATGCACCATCATACCAAAGCTTGTACGTACTAGAACAACACAAGTTGCAGCTCTCATATATTTTTTTCCTCCCTACGCCCCCACCAAGCATCCACTTGGGTTTTATTTGTTGTTTTTTCTTGCCCTTCTTGCATGCTCTTGGACCAAAGACCTTTACGTTGCGGTGGGGAGCTGAATCCAGGCCATATGGGATAGATCTTGTACAGGAGTACTACAATGATGACCAAGGAACCACTACTTGATCCAGTCCTAAACAATGAAATCTGAGCTGTTTCTCAAGCTGTGCACTGCATGCTGGCTTGCAAGTTGCTCCGAATAATACTCCCTCTGCTCCCCGAAAGACGTCGTTTAGTGTGTGAAAACGATCTTTACTATTTAGTCCTTGATGATGACCACCTTTAATTGTGTGTATCCCTTATTATGTTGGTATGGTCACACTTTGGGCGCCACTACTACATAACACGCTTTTAACCCTGGTCTGTAAGGGTCTTTAGCCCCGGTTTCTGAACCATGACTAAGGATTTGAGACTAAATGTCCCACCTTTAGTCCCGGTTCGGAGGACCGGGACTAAAGTCTGACCTTTAGCCCCGGTTGGTAATACTAACCGGGACTAAAGGTCCTTTTTTTTACTGATTTTGGTTTTACAATTAGATTAAGTATTCAAATGTGTATTCTTCGTTGTTAATACATGTATTCACGCATTTATAAGTTAGTTTCAAGCATTAAACACACAAATAAACTATGAAACTCTACATTGGCGGATCCAGAATGAGATCAAGTGGGGGCTAAGTAATGAAAATAGTGATTGAAATGAAGATTTAGTGGTAATTTAGGACTAATACTACAACGATTTAATGGAGAATTGAGGCTCACGAGGGAGGCTACAGCCACCCCAGCCCCCCTCCTGGATCCGCCACTGAAACTCTATATATAAATATATTATGGAGCTATATATACATAAGTATAATATATATATGCACATAAAATTTACATCATTATCTATTCATATTTGACTTAGGACACAACCGCTCTCGTCACTTAAATTTCATACAGATGTTTGAAAGGATCAAGATGCCCAAGAGGGGGGGTGAATTGGGCTCTTTTTAATTTCTAAACAAGAATTAAACCTATAAAGAGCCAATTAACCCCCTAGTGCCTACCGCTTGTGTGTCCTAGCTAGAAAGCGGTAGCAAGTCAATAGAAAGCGAAAACTTCCTACACAATTCTAGTATGAATTGAAAGACAAGTGCAGAAAGTAATGCGGTAAGAAAGAGCTAGGGAAAGAGATGCTTGACACGGTGATGTTTTGCCGAGGTATCGAGGAGTCGACACTCCCCCCTAGTCCTCGTTGGAGCACCTCGCAAGGTATAGCTCCCCCTCAATCCCGCGCAAAGGATGAGTGCTCTCTATGGGTTGATTCTTCGCCACTCCGGCTCGGTGAATCGCCCACAACCGATCACAAACGTCGATGGAGAAGGGCCGCCGACAATCCTCCAGCGATCACCTTCCTCCAAGCACCACCGGACCGTCTAGGTGATGTCGATCACCAAGAGTAACAAGCTTCGATCTTCGCTTGACTCACTCAAGCTTCACAACTAGAGGATGCACACTTGAACTCTTGGATGAACTAGAGGAGAAGATGGATGGATTCACGAATCACTCTCTCTCTCTCTCTAGAGCTCTTGCTCTCTTCCCAACCTTCTCAACAAACTCAGCAACTCAAATGAGCAAAGGCAAGGTGGGAGAGAATTGTGAGAAGCTATAAATAGCCCCTCAGAAAACTGCCTCGGGTTGGCAACTTAAGTTGACGACGGACGCTCCGTCGACTAGGCGACGGACGCTCCGTCGCATGCCCCAACGGCTAGTTCTGTTCATAGTTTGGGCGACGAACGCTCCGACGCCCTGCCCAACAGCTAGTTCTGACACGCTTTTCCCAGCGACGGACGCTCCGTCACAGGGGCGACGGACGCTCATCTCAGCGTCCGACGCAACACTCTGGCTCGGGCTGAAAAACACCCTCTCTGGAAGGTCGACGGATGCTCTCCAAGCGTCCGATGCCTGAACGACGGACAGCGTCCGTCGGACCCTGAAAAACTTAGGCAGAAAACATCTCCACTGGAAGGTTGACGGACGCTGTGGACTCAACCACCTAGCGTTCGACGCCTCCGTCAGGAGCGTCCGTCGTCCAGAAAACAGTTTTATCAACTTCGTTTTTTGTCGCGATGAATATGGAAGTTGTTCTAGGCTATCTTACGGTCAACGTAGGCTTGCTTAGAGCTATGGAAGACAAGTGTGCACCACACCTAGTTCATGAAGCTTTCCTAAGTCAAGCTACTAGTCTCAACCCCTCTTAATAGTACGGTCAAAGATAAAAAGAGAAGCCTATCTATTTCTAAGTGCCCTTCATCACCTTATGACACTTAGCCTATCCATCTTGGGGGCTAAGTAATGACCATTAATGTCCATTCTTGTTGATCACTATGGCTAAACTACGCATAGCCTCTGCAAAACACACGTTAGCCATACCGATACCAACTGAAATGATCAAGATGCCCAAGAGGGGGGTGAATTGGGCTCTTTTTAATTTCTAAACAAGAATTAAACCTATAAAGAGCCAATTAACCCCCTAGTGCCTACCGCTTGTGTGTCCTAGCTAGAAAGCGGTAGCAAGTCAATGAAAGCGAAAACTTTCTACACAATTCTAGTAGGAGTTGAAAGACAAGTGCGGAAAGTAATGCGGTAATAAAGAGCTAGGGAAAGAGATGCTTGACACGGTGATGTTTTGCCGAGGTATCGAGGAGTCGACACTCCCCCCTAGTCCTCGTTGGAGCACCTCGCAAGGTATAGCTCCCCCTCAATCCCGCGCAAGGGATGAGTGCTCTCTACGGGCTGATTCTTCGCCACTCCGGCTCGGTGAATCGCCCACAACCGATCACAAACGTCGATGGAGAAGGGCCGCCGACAATCTTCCGGCGATCACCTTCCTCCGAGCACCACCGGACCGTCTAGGTGATGTCGATCACCAAGAGTAACAAGCCTCGATCTTCGCTTGACTCACTCAAGCTTCACAACTAGAGGATGCACACTTGAACTCTTGGATGAACTAGAGAGAGGATGGATGGATTCGCGAATCACTCTCTCTGTCTAGGGCTCTTGCTCTCTTCCCAACCTTCTCAACAAACTCAGCAACTCAAATGAGCAAAGGCAAGGTGGGAGAGAAGTGGGAGGGGCTATAAATAGACCCTCTGAAAACTGCCTCGGGCTGGGAATTTAAGTTGGCGACGGACGCTCCGTCGACTAGGCAACGGACGGTCCGTCGCATGCCCAACGGCTAGATTCTGTTCATAGTTGAGGCGACGGACGCTCCGGCGCCTAGGCGACGGACGGTCCGACGCGCTGTCTAACGGCTAGTTCTGACACACTGTTCCCAGTGACGAACGCTATGTCACTGGGCGACGGACGCTTAACCACAGCGTCCGACGCTGAGTTCTGACTAGGGTTGAAAAACACCCTCTCTGGAAGGGCGACGGACACTCTTACCAGCGTCCGACGCCTGGCCGACGGACAGCGTCCGACGCACCCTGAAAAACTTAGCCAGAAAATAACCCCTCTGGAAGGCCGACGGACGGTGTGGACTCAATCACCCAACGTCCGACGCCTTTGTCCGACGCGACGGACAGCGTCCGGCACCCCTGCCAGGAGCGTCCGACGCCCAGGAAACGATTTTGACAACTCCGTTTTTCGTCGCGATGAATATGGAAGTTGTTCTAGGCTATCTTACGGTCACCATAGGCTTGCTTAGAGCTAAGGAAGTCAAGTGTGCACCACACCTAAATCATGAAGCTTTCCTAAGTCAAGCTACTAATCTCAACCCCTCTTAATAGTACGGTCAAAGGTAAAAAGAGAAGCCCTATCTAATTCTAAGTGCCCTTCATCTCCTTATGGCACTTAGCCTATCATTCTAGGGTCTTCATCATGTCTCCTTAAAAACCGAAACGATATCCATCTTGGGGGCTAAGTGATGACCATTAGAGCCCATTTTCCTTGATCACTATGGCTAAGCTACGCATAGCCTCTGCAAAACACACGTTAGCCATAATAATCTCTAATTGTCGTTAATCACCGAAACCAACTAGGGCCATGATTCTTCAATCTCCCCCTTTTTGGTGATTGACGACAACAGAACCTCGAGTATGGATAAGAGTTTTGGTTTAGATTTTAAGGGTGACTTGGAATGGTTGAGAAAGGGTTAGTGAAGAAGTAATGAAGCATACTTGCTTACCCAAGCCAAATCACAAAACATGGTACTCTTGGATATGAAGGAAAAAGCAGTACCTCATGATATTCTCAAGGGATGTTTCGGAGTAAAGCGCGGAAGCTCAAATAACATTAAGCAAGGAGATATATCATGAACATGAGACAACTCACAAGATATATTAGAGAAAATCAAGAGTTTTGTCACATGCAACCATATAAACATCAACCATCATCACATCACACATATAGACAAATGCATAAAAGTAGACATGATGAAAGAGTACGGGGAAATAAAGCATACAAAGATCCAAATCCCTCCCCCTATCTCTATACTCGACCCTCTCTCCCCCTTTGGCGTCTAGCACCAAAAAACTAAGAGTCTAGGGCTGGAGAAGAAGGCGAAGAAGCGGCAGCTCTGCGATCCAGCATGATGAAGTCCTGAAGGTCTGACTCGTCTGACTCATCATCTGCCTCGGTCTCTGCCAGTGTAGGTGCAGCTGGGGTGGTCTCTGGAGCTGTCACTGGCACCTCTGGAGCTGCGGTCTCAACTGACTCCCCCTGAGGCTCAGCTGGTGCCTCTGACGGTCCTGCCTCAGTGGTAGCGGGCCTGGGAGCCCGACGAGTGAAAACTCGAGGCGAGGGGGACGGTGTCACTGCAAGTGCCACTAGGGACACTGCTGCTGCAACCTCTAAAGGCTGAGTCTGACCGGGAGAGGACACTGCCACTGTAACTTCCTCTGCTAGGGATATGGCATCCGTCTGAACGGCAGTTGGAGGTGTGGTGACTGTCTGTGCTGACTGCTCAGGTGCGATCTCCGACGATGCAACTGAGGACTGGTGAGTGCCTGTCGCCGGAGGATCCACTGCAGTCTTTGGAGCTGGTGTAACCTGCTGAGCTGCTCCTGGGGAGTCTTCTCCCGTGATCTCAAGATAGCAAGCGGACAGATCTCTCGAGGCCTCTACTAAGGTAGTTCCCCGGGTAGGAGTGAATCCCGTCTGGAACTCTCTGGGTGAAGCTATCCAGAAGGACACCTGGGTCCTCGGAGTCTGATACTCAGGAGAGGCTACCGGCTGGAGCAGAGGAGTAGCTGGTGCCTGACTCTGCTGTCCTCTAGACGGTAACGCTGGAGTTGGCACCACAACTACTGGAGGCTGTTGTGGAGGAGAGGTGAACTATTGCTGCTGTGATACGCCAGGCAACTGGAACTATAGCGTGGAAGTCTGCCCGGAGCTAGAGGCCAGAATACGCTCAAGAAGTAGTGTCTGAGTCTTCGGAATCTCTGCCTGCTGTAGCTGATATGCCAAGAACTAACGCTGGAACTCGTCCTGTCTGGCCTGCGTCTGTGCCTGAGCTGCCAGCTACTGCTCAGTAAGCCTCCGTAGATCTGTAGCCTGAAGTCTCTGCTCCTCTGCCTAGCAAGACTGCTCCTCCTGCATCCTCGATAGAATAGTGAGCAAGGTAGCCTCTGAGGAATTGGAGCCTGGAGCTGGAGCTGCTGCAGCTGTGCCTGACCCACCTGCCTCGTGGTCATGGGTCATCGGTGTATACTCACGCACGGGCTAGTAGTCCTCGTCAGAGCTGTCGGAATCGAGGTCCTCTCGAAAGACTGTCTCAGCAGCTGTATCTATCTCTGCATCCAAGTCAGCTAGCTCTGCCTGAGCAATCTGCTCAACTGTCGCATTTGTGACCTCGGCGGACTGTGGTGGCACTCCGGCCTGCCTAGTGCCTGGTCTGTAGGCTCTGCTGGGGCGAGGCAACTGCCCATGTGCCACAAGCTGACTCATCGAATATACAGGAAACTCTGTAGCTGATCTCGTAAGAGTGACCCTCATGACACCTGACCCGGTCTTGGCAACTATCAAATATGAAATCCATTGGGCGAACTGTAGCTGCCAATGACCTCTGAATCCAGCAGCTATAATATCCTCGAGCTCGCTCACTATCAAATCCCAGAGGTCGAACTTCTCTTTCCGAACAATGTGAGCTAGGAGCCAAAGCTGAAGACGAGTGATAGTATCCCTAGCTCTAATCCGGGGTAGAATAGTATGTCTGAGAACCTCGTGGAGGATCCGAGCTAAAGGAGTGAGGTCACGTGGCGTACGGCTCGAACCCTTAGTGAACGGCTGCTGAAAGCACGGACTCACGAAGTCCGTGGATGGCACTATACCATCGTGAGGTCGGCGAGGGGCCTCCTGATCCCCATAGCAGAGACTGTGAATCCTGGTAGGTGAGGACTCGAGGTGAAAGAGCTCTTTGAATCTGGCAGCTGTAACCCTGAAGTCACGTCCCTGGTATGCGAAGTGGAGGAACTCGTGATCGGGTGAGATCCAAAGAGAGGCGTAAAACTGGTATACCCACTCCTTCTGATATGCCCCTGAGTGTCCCATCAAATCTGTCAGACCCTGGATGTACTGGAGGTGCTGCAGGATCTCTGGACCACCGATCCCCTCTATCTGAGCAGATGGGCACACCCTGTGGGCCCTGAGAGGAGCATCGGTGTCAACATATGCTCTGTAGAAGTCCTCGTGCACGGTAGTATAGAACTCTCATTCGGCACGGGGGTCCCTCTGAGGTGGGAACCAGGACTGGAAGTCAACAAACCGAAGCAGTTGAACTTGCTTCGCTGTAAGTGCACGAACCTGGTGCCTCACGGGGTCTGGGAGCCGGGGTCCTGGAGGGCTAGGTGGAGCACCTGAGCCTCGGGAACGGGTAACACGGCGGCTCATCAGCTCTCCAATAGTAGAGTGGCCCGCGACCTCTGTCGGCTCAGTCGCTGGGACTGGCTCTGTCTCTGGTGCCTCTGTAGCCTCGACAGGCTCTGACTCTGGAGGTGGAGGGGACTCACGACGCGCTCCACGGCAAGGCGAGAGCCTCAAGCCGGCGCGACGTCCTCCTCGCTCCGCTAACTCAGCTGCCTCTGCCACTGCGAGCGCGGCTACCGAATCCGGATCCATCGTTGGCCTCTTGCGCTTCCGAGAGATAACCTTCTACTTTCCCTTTCCCCGGTCAGTGGGTGGACGCGGTGGAGGTGGAGGGTCACCACCACTACCGGGAACGGGACCTGCGTTCTTTTTCCTTGCCATATCTCAAATCTTTGCAACCAATCCGCTGACAAGAATCCTCAAGAGTCAAATCACAAACCCACTGCCAATCAACCTCGGACCCTGAACCTCTGACAGACCACAGAACCAAACAACTGCGAGAGTGGCACGCCGGCCCTGGACTGTCCTCGCGAGGCTTTGCCTCGATCCGTACTCGCGGGCTTTGCCCCGAGTTTACTGACACTGCTCAACTGACTGATTCTCTGATCAACTGACCAACTGACCCTACTCGTCAGAAATAGATAGAGATATATACCATAAGCATTTAACTAGAGGTAAGAATCTATTAGAAGCATGGAATTAGGAAAGGATAGATCGTGAAAGGTCCAACTGCCATACCTCGAACCTCTGACAAAAAAGAGAGAAGAGGTGAGTTTCCCGATCAACCACAATCTGCAATCCGCACGTTGCAACCGTCAAGCTAACCAAGGCAATGAGACGATGGATTAGGGTTGATAGAGAATGGAGAGGTGACAGGCAATTCAGAGTGGGTCATAGGGATTGAAATTCACCTTGGCACCCAAAAGTGATCAGTCGACCTCCAACAGGGTTTGGAGGAGACCTTGTCGGCAACAGGACTTCTGCACGGCTTGAATCTCACAAGGAATCAGAGAGGGGGCTGTGGAGAGAAACTTTGGTGCTGGGCACGGCGGCAGGGTTGCGGGGCGTAGTGGAGGTGAATGGCGGCGCAAGATGCGGCGGCGCAGGTGCGGGCGGCGCTGGGGGAGGATCACGGCGGTGCTGGGAGGAGGAGCGCGGCGGCCCAGGCAGGATCCACGGCGGTGCAGGGAGAACGGCGGTTAGGGTTTGAGCTCAAACGCGGCGGTGGACTGACCAGATCGGGCGAGACAGAGAAGAGATCAGGGATTTTTAAAAAAAAATTTGCCGTTTAGTTCGCGACGGACGCTCCGACATAGAGCGACGGACGCTCCGTCGGTATGCGACGGACGCTCCGTCGGACTGCGACGGACGCTCCGTCGGACTGCGACGGACGCTCGGGGAGCGTCCGACGGCATCGTCCGTCGGGCTTCCAGAGCCGATTTGAATCGCCCAATAGCATTGACCGCGACGGACGATCCGCGACGGACGCTGGGGAGAGCGTCCGTCGCCCTATTAGCGGGCAACTTTAATCTCCGAACGATCGTGACGGACGCTGAGGCAATTGACACCGAGCGTCCGTCGGCAGCGTCCGACGCCTTAAAAATAGAATTTTTCAAATTTTCTTTTTGCGTCTTTCTCCCAACCAAGTTCCAATCCCAATAAGATCCAAATAACACTTGATTGGACTTGATATGAGAACCATCTCTCAAACACTCATTTTCAATTAGTTTGCCATAGGCTTAAATTTAATTTTTAGCTCAAAATATTCGAATGGAAGCGCCAAGGAGACATCATATGGCCACAAGAGGGGTATTTGAGTGACTTGAGCTTGAAATGCTCCCCCTAAGTGGACTATCATAGAGGATGCTCAAGAAACTTAACCGAAAAGAAAGGGCAAACAACATACATGCATATGCTATGCAATACGAAATTTGAATCTAGGTTGCTTGCAAGTTTGAACCGCGGTTAAGCTTTGTCACACGCTTTGAGGGCGGTTATCTTAACCGCGTTAGCCAAGCCTATGTGCATTACCAAATTAAACATGTTATATTACATATGAATGCATGGTTCACACAAACTCATCTTTTAGTGAAGTTAGAGTGATCAAGCACATTTAACTCGCTTCTCAACCTACAAAAGGTTGTTTCATCGAGTGGTTTAGTGAAGATATCCGCCAATTGCTCTTCGCTCTTAACTCCAACTAGTGTGATGTCTTTCCTAGCCACATGATCTCTAAGAAAGTGATGGCGAATATCTATGTGCTTGGTGCGGGAGTGTTGAACCGGGTTGTTTGCAAGCTTTACGGCGCTTTCATTATCACACAAAAGTGGAACTTCTTTTAAAAACACGCCGTAATCAAAGAGTGTTTGGGTCATATATAAGATTTGTGCACAACTTGCTCCCATGGCAATGTATTCCGCCTCGGCGGTTGACAATGCCACACTATTTTGCTTCTTTGAGGACCAAGAAACAAGTGATCTTCCTAGCATGTGGCACCCGCCGGAGGTACTCTTCCTATCAACCTTACACCCGGCGTAATCCGAATCGGAATAGCCAACTAGTTGGAAGGGAGCTCCTTTGGGATACCAAAGACCCATGCTATGGGTGTGCCTTAAGTACCTAAGGATTCTTTTAACCGCACAAAGATGCGACTCCTTAGGGTTTGCTTGAAACCTAGCACACATACACACACTAAACATGATATCCGGCCTAGAAGCGGTGAGGTAAAGTAAACTACCGATCATAGAACGATAAAGAGTTTGGTCGATCGGTTTACCTCCCTCATCGAGATCGAGATGCCCATTTGTAGGCATTGGGGTCTTGATTGGCTTGCAATCCTCCATCTTGAATTTCTTGAGCACATCATAAGTGTACTTCTCTTGAGATATGAAGGTGCCCTCCCTCAATTGCTTCACTTGGAAGCCTAGGAACAAGGTTAGCTCGCCAATCATCGACATCTCCAACTCCTTGGACATCAATGCACCAAATTCCTTGCTATGACCTTGGTTTGTTGACCCAAATATAATGTCATCGACATATACTTGGCAAACAAAGATCTCTCCATCTAGCACCTTGGTGAAGAGTATGGTATCCACTTTCCCGATCTTGAAGCCCTTCTTGAGTAGGAAATCCCTTAGCCTCTCATACCAAGCTCTAGGAGCTTGCTTCAATCCATAGTGCCTTGGACAACCTATACACATGATTAGGACAATTTGGGTCTTCAAACCCGGGAGGTTGTGAGACAAAGACAAGTTTATTAATGAAACCATTTAGAAAGGCACTCTTCACATCCATTTGAAAAAGTTTCATTTTGTGATGTGAAGCATATGCCAAAAGGATACGAATGGCTTCAAGTCTTGCAACCGGTGCAAAGGTCTCCCCAAAATCCAATCCTTCAACTTGGGAGAACCCTTTTGCCACCAATCTTGCCTTGTTTCTCACAACCATGCCTTGATCATCTTGCTTGTTCCTAAACACCCACTTGGTGCCAATGATTCTTGCTCCTTTGGGCTTTTCTACTAGTGTCCACACTTCGTTCCGGGTGAAGTTGTTCAACTCTTCGTGCATGGCGTTCACCCAATCCGGATCCGCAAGTGCATCCTCCACACTAGAAGGCTCAACAAAGGAAACAAAGGAGTGATGTTCAACATAAGAAGCAAGTTTAGATCGAGTTGTTACCCCCCTTGATGGACTCCCTATGATGAGGTCTTGAGGATGTGCTTGAAGCATAGGTGTAGATCTTCTATTGATCACTTGGGGAGGAGGTTGCGGTGCTTCAACATTGCTTGCTTCGGCCTCGGCTTGATCTTGAGGGATGTGAGTGTCTTCTTGAGCTTCCCTCACTTGGTCTCCTTCATCAACTTGAGGCGTGTGAGGTGGAGAAGGATCTTGATTTGCTTCTTCTACAATTTCTTCCACCTCTTGCGGGTTGATAGCACCAATTGGCATGTTCTTCATTGCCTCCCTCAAGGGTTCAGCACCTACATCATCAAGATTTTCATGCTCTTCTTGAGAGCCATTAGTTTCATCAAACTCCAAGTCATACGTTTCTTCAACTAAGCCGGTGGCTTTGTTAAATACACGGTATGCCTTGGATTTAAGTGAATACCCAACTAAGAAACCAATGTCACATCTTCTTTGGAACTTGCCCAAGTGTTGGCGCTTCTTGTAGATGTACACTTTGCAACCAAACACTCGAAAAAAGGATATATCCGGTTTCTTTCCATTCACAAGCTCATAGGGGGTCTTCTTGAGAAGCCTTTGGACAAATAGCCGGTTGGCCGCATAGCATGCGGTGTTGATTGCTTCGGCCCAAAACTTCTCGGGGGTGTTGTATTCATCTAGCATTGATCTTGCAAGAGTGATAAGAGTCCGGTTCTTCCTCTCTACTACACCATTTTGTTGAGGAGTGTAGTTGGCGGATACTTCATGCTTGATCCCTACTTCATCACAATAGTCCTCAATCTTGGTGTTCACAAATTCGGTCCCATTGTCACTTCTTATCTTCTTGATCTTCACATCAAACTCATTTTGGGCTCTAGTTGCAAACTTCTTGAATATTGATTGAGTTTCTCCCTTGTCTTGAAGAAAGAACACCCAAGTGTATCTAGAGTAGTCATCAACTACCACCAAGCAAAAGAGATTGCCGCCAAGGCTAGCATAGGTGGTAGGTCCAAATAGATCCATGTGGAGTAGCTCTAGGACTCTTGAAGTTGACATGAAAGCTTTGGTTGGATGAGTGTTTGCCACTTGCTTGCTGGCTTGACATGCACTACAAAGTTTGTCCTTCTCAAACACAACATCCTTGACACCTCTAACCAATTCCTTCTTGACAAGCTTCTTCAAGGTTGACATTCCCACATGTGCCAATCTTCTATGCCGTAGCCAACCCAAATAGCTCTTGGAGAATAGACATGTTTGCAAACTAGCTTCATTTGAGGTTAAGTCCACTAGGTAGAGATTGTTGTGCCGAAACCCTTTGAATATCAATGATGGATCTTCAATCTTGGACACAACTACCTCATTCGGAGTGAAGAGACATTGGAAACCAAGATCACATAGTTGTCCCACTGATAGCAAATTGAAGCTCAATGATTGTACTAGCAAGACATTTGATATTGATTGATCATTTGAGATTGCCACTTTGCCTAGACCTTGCACTTTGCCTTTTGAATTGTCCCCAAAGGTAATCTTGTCTTGCCCTTCACAATCTTCCTCAAGTGTGGTGAACATCCGGGAGTCACCGGTCATATGTTGAGTGCATCCACTATCAATCACCCAATGACTTCCACCGGTCTTGTAGTTCACCTACACACAAGCAACTTGGAGTTAAGCTTGTTGTTTGGGAACCCACACTTGGCGAGGTCCCATAGCCTTGTCCACCAATTCCTTAGCAACCCATAGCACTTTGGGCTTGTTCTTCATCTTAGGACCGAGAAATACAACTTGAGGTCTACCCTTGGAGTCCTTGTTGATGATGAAGTGTGCATCATGAGCGAAAGGCCTTATGTGCTTGGGCAAGGTCTTGGGAGGTGGAGTCTTGCATTGGGACTGAAAGTGACCTTCTTGACCACATCCAAAGCACTTCTTGGGCTTGGGCTTTGGTGTGTCATAGTTGCTTCTCATAGCCTTGTTCTTGTAATAGTTCCTTGCTTCTATCTTGACCTTGGCCTTCATGATTTGGTTCTCCTTGAACCCAATGTCGGTCTTGTCGGTCTTCATGATAGTGTTCATCAAGAGCTCACTTTGAAGATTGTGGCCCTTGGTGAACTTCTCCAATCCACTTGTAAGCTTGATCTTCTCAACCTTGAGCTTTGCATTTTCCTCTTTGAGAGAGTTGATCAAGGTCATTGCATCTTTGTCATCTTGTTTGACCGACTTGATAGTGAGTGGCTTGCTTGCCTTGAGTTTGATTAGCTCTTCCTTGAGCTTGAAGTTTTCTTGCCTCATCTTCACAAAGTCATCATGCTTGTCGGCCTCAACTACCTTCTTGCCCTTGCACTTAGCATTTTGCTCACTAGCAACTTCATCAAGCAAGTCCTCACAAGAAGTAGCTATATCACACTTAACAACCAGGTTAATAGCAACATGTGTAGCAAGATCATTTGAAAGCAATTCATTAGCTATCACAAGTGTGCCATGTTCATTCTTAACTTGGTTGTAGTCATCTTTTAGCAAGTTGTATCTTGTATGGAGCTCTTGTGTTGACCTCTCAAGCTTATCATGTTTCTCATTAGCTTGCTTGAGTGAGGCTTTGAGCTCCCTAGTGCTAGATGAGATAGATTTGTTCTCAAGCTTCAATTCATCATTAGCACTAGACAAGTCATCAAGCTTAGCATGCAAGTTATCATTGGCTTTCTCTAGTGATTCACTTTTACCTTTATACTTCCTAATGAGCTTAGTATATTTGTTGCAAATTACAATTAGCTCATCATAGGAAGGTGCTTCAAACTCATCATCACTATCATCACTAGAGCTAGCCACATCATCACTATCCTCTTTTTGTACCTTTTTGTCACCTTTAGCCATGAGGCATAGGTGTGTAGAGGATGAGCCCAGAGATGATGGAGGGGGTGGCGGTGGAGTAGATGAACCAATCACCAAGGCGGCCACCTTCTCTTCTTCACTCTCATCTCCGGATGAGTCACTTGAGTCTTCAATGTCGGTGAGCCAATCGCCAACAATGTAGGCTTTGCCATTCTTCTTCTTCTTGTGGAAGTTGAAGTTCTTCTTCTTCTTGAATGGCTTGTCATCCTTATTCTCCTCATCACTTGACTCAACCTTGTTGCCCTTGTTGTACTTGAACTTGTTGTTAGCTTTCTTGTTCTTGTACTTGTCTTTCTTTTCTTTAGGGCAAGCATGAGCCAAGTGTCCAAGTTTGCCACAATTGTAGCAATCCATCTTGGAGAGGGCTTTCTTAAAGAGCTTGTGAAGAATTTCTTCTTCTTTGAGTCAAACTTGACTCCATTCTTGCTTAGCTTCTTCAACATCTTGGTTGTTTTCTTCACCATGAGAGTGAGATCATCATCATCGCTTGTGCTCTCATACATGACTTGCATCTTGTGCTTCTCCGAGGAGGATGCCTTGAGTGCCAAGTCCTTCTTCTCCTCCTTCTCTTTTTCTTTCTTCTTCGAGGAGGAAGATGAGCCACCATCACCAATCTTCATGTACATCTCATGGGCATTGATTTTGCCCAAAATTTGTGTTGGTGTAGCGGCGGAGAGATCTCCTTGGTGAAGCACCGTGATGATGTGGCCATACTTCTCAATGGGCAAGACACAAAGAATCTTGCGTACCACATCGGCCGGTTCCATTTGGTTGAGACCGAGCCCATTCAATTCCTCTACAATAATGTTAAGTCGTGAGTACATTTCATTTGCATTTTCATTTGCATGCATAGAAAAAGAATTGAGCTTAGCCATAACCAAGTGATAGCGTTCTTCACGCTCACTTTTTGTGCCTTCATGAAGAGCACAAATCGTGGTCCACAACTCAAATGCGTCTTTGGCATTACGCACACGGTTGAAGACATCCTTGCTAATGCCACGAAAGATAATGTTCTTCGCCTTGGCATTGTGCTTGTCAAAGTTTAGGTCCTCCGCGAAGAGGGTGCCTCCCTTTGTGGCGGCTTTGAGCACACCCACGTCAACAGCCTCTAGATAGGCCTCCATACGAACTTTCCAATAAGGAAAGTCGTCTCCATCGAACATGGGAGGTGGTCCATCCCCATGGGACATCTTGCTCTAGGCGGTGAAGCCTAATTTAGAGCAAACCTAGCTCCGATACCAACTGAAAGGATCAAGATGCCCAAGAGGGGGGGTGAATTGGGCTCTTTTTAATTTCTAAACAAGAATTAAACCTATAAAGAGCCAATTAACCCCCTAGTGCATACCGCTTGTGTGTCCTAGCTAGAAAGCGGTAGCAAGTCAATGGAAAGCGAAAACTTCCTACACAATTCTAGAATGAGTTGAAAGACAAGTGCAGAAAGTAATGCGGTAATAAAGAGCTAGGGAAAGAGATGCTTGACACGGAGATGTTTTGCCGAGGTATCGAGGAGTCGACACTCCCCCCTAGTCCTCGTTGGAGCACCTCGCAAGGTATAGCTCCCCCTCAATCCCGCGCAAGGGATGAGTGCTCTCTACGGGCTGATTCTTCGCCACTCCAGCTCGGTGAATCGCCCACAACCGATAACAAACGTCGATGGAGAAGGGCCGCCGACAATCCTCCGGCGATCACCTTCCTCCGAGCACCACCGTGGACTAGATCTTCGCTTGACTCACTCAAGCTTCACAACTAGAGGATGCACACTTGAACTCTTGGATGAACTAGAGAGAGGATGGATGGATTCGTGAAACACTCTCTCTCTCTCTAGGGCTCTTGCTCTCTTCTCAACCTTCTCAACAAACTCAGCAACTCAAATGAGCAAAGGCAACGTGGGAGAGAAGTGGGAGGGGCTATAAATAGACCCTCTGTAAACTGCCTCGGCTGGCAATTTAAGTTGGCGACGGACGCTCCGTCGACTAGGTGACAGACGCTCCGTCGCATGCCCAACGGCTAGTTTCTGTTCATAGTTGAGGCGACGGACGGTCCGACGCCTAGGCGACGGACGGTCCGACGCCCTGTCTAACGGCTAGTTCTGACACACTGTTCCTAGCGACGAACGCTACGTCACTGGGCGACGGACGCTCAACCACAGCGTCCGACGCTGAGTTCTTGCTAGGGTTGAAAAACACCCTCTCTGGAAGGTCGACGGACGCTCTTCCCAGCGTCCGACGCCTGGCCGACAGACAGTGTCCGACGGACCCTGAAAAACTTAGCCAGAAAATAACCCCTCTGGAAGACCGACGGACGCTGTGGACTCAATCACCCAGCGTCCGGCGCCTTTGTCAGACGCGACGGACAGCGTCCGGCGCCCCTGCCAGGAGCGTCCGATGCCCAGAAAACGATTTTGACAACTCCGTTTTTCGTCGCGATGAATATGGAAGTTGTTCTAGGCTATCTTACGGTCACCATCTTGCTTAGAGCTAAGGAAGTCAAGTGTGCACCACAGACATGAGCGGCTCGGAAAACTCACAGAATTATTGGGTTCTTATTTCTATGTGGCTTATGCAAGTTATTTATTTGTTGTATCATTATCATTTACTTTATGATCATGGATATTTGAGCTTATGCATTACCTTGGCAATTGTTGATATTTAATATGAATTTGTTCTACTTAAAATGCTTACCGCTATGAACCATGCATACCCTTTTGAGCCTCATGAACCCCGTGTTATATTTGTTGAGTACGTATGTGCTCACCCTTGCATTCAAACACCACAGATGAAGATGGAATTGATGATTACCGCAATGAGTACTAGTCTTGGAGTCAACCAATCAACCAGTCCCTTTTGGAGCTTCCGCAAAAGTCAATATCTTAGTTACAGTTTTATTTGTTTAAGACTCTGTATTGAATATTCATTCTCTATGTAATAAGCACTGTGATGGTACTTCTCTAATTTGTCAACTCGTGTGTGCGACTATTCCTGGGGTGCACATGAGCCTTTTATGCACTTGTTTTTGTTCTTAAAAACGGGTGTGACAAATTGGTATCAGAGCATGTGTTGACTGTAGGACGCAAGCCTAGTAGCTCTGGTCTCTATCTAAAGTTTAGTTTGCTACAAAAACTATTTTCTACAACCTTGTCTTTAGAATTGACTATTTGTCAATCCTTGTCCAATTATCACCTCCTTGATAGTTTCCTTTGAGCTACTCTTTCTTATCACCTTGAATATTTTGTTTCTCTTGGTTTTACTAAGTTTCTAGACTCGCCTTGTTCAAAATCTTTATGGCCTTTCTAGGATGTCCACCAATTGAGCAGAAGTGCGAATAGTATCGCACTTGAGTCTAGTTAATCGAGTCTTTGGTGTAGTGTGATTCCTGTGTACTTGAATTATTTGTCATGATGTTAATATGTGATTTGGATTTTTGTAATGATTGCTGGAACCTTGTGGATTATAACTACAAGTTTCCAAGTCTTATAACATATAGTTAATGTCATACATATAGTTGGGTTGGGTTTATCCTATATGTGTCCTTGCTGTTTTCTGGAGCAATCTGCAATGTTTCTATTATATCTCGAGATTTGATCATGCAAAATTCATGAAATTTTTCTGGGAACAACTAGACTTACCCATGGTTTATGTACAACTGGAATCACCCTCATAGCTGTTATATTTTAAGAGATATGCCTATTGCAAGTTGAGGTTTCTGTGCAGTATGGAACCTGAAACAGAATCTGTTCTTTGCTGTTTTACATAATTTTAACTTCTGAATCTGGGAATGCCGGTTAAAACAAAGTTGTAGAGAATTTCGAGACCTTTTGAGAACGTCTAGAACCAACTCCATCGGATCTCTTTAACTCGAGTTATGACTGTTTTACTGCAGTGTTGTCAGAATATCTCGTCCAGAAAATTTCAGATTTACATATAATATGATTTTGATGGGATAAGTAAATGTTTCTAAGCATAATTATTTATGTTTTGGAACACAGATGCCTCGCACCAACAGGAACCTACCACCACCTCCACCGGCACCCATGACCACTGAGGAGTTGATGGCGATGCAAGGCCAACTCATGCATACTATGATGTAGTTCTTGCAGAACCCGTCGAACCAAGCTGCTGCTCCTGTCAACATGCGCCGGGAATTCCTTCAAGGTCATCCCCCGGTGTTCTCTCATGCTGCAGATCCTATGGAGGTAGATGACTGGCTTCGAGCAGTGGAGAAACAACTCAACATTGCTCAGTGTAATGACCAGGAGAAGGTGTTGTATGCTTCTGGTTAGCTCCAAGGTACAACTTAGACTTGGTGGGAATCATACCAAGCTGCACGTCCAGCCAATGCTCCTGCTATCACCTGGGATGAATTCTCTAGGGACTTCAAAGCTCGTCACATTCCAGAAGGTATCATGGAGCTCAAGCAAGAGGAGTTCCATAATCTTAGAATGGGGCAGATGTCAGTCAGTGAGTACCATGATAGATTCTCTCAACTGGCTCGCTATGCTCCTAATGAAGTGAGAGAAGATGCAGATAAGCAGCGTCACTTCCTGAAGGGTATCTACTATGATCTGAGACTACAATTAAAGGGTAATGTGTACCCGAACTTTCAGACACTGGTGAACCGTGCCATTGTGCTTAACAATGAGCGCAAGGACATGGACAAGAAGAGGAAGATGAGAGCACAATCATCTGGTAGCAACACTTGCCCCCGCTATAACTCTCATACTGGTTCTCAGCAGAGGTACCAAGGACCTGTTAGCCAGTGGAATCACAATCAGAATCAGCCAAGGCCTCAGTACCAGCAGGGGAACAATCAGAACCTGCAACGTCCACAGCAGCAGTATCAAGGTGGATCCCACACTCCTCGTCAAGGTACTCCCAACTCTACTCCTACTAAGAATAGTGCACCATAGCCCAGCACTCCAAGAGCTTGTTTCCGTTGTGGAGAACCTGGACATTATGCTTTCCACTGTCCCAAGAAGCAGAACCAGAACAATGATAGCGGCAGTCGGGGAAGATCATCTCAAGTACCTCCTAACTCTGGAAGGGTGAATCATGTGTCTGTTGCTTCAGCCCAGGCGGCCCCGGAGGTCATGTTGGGTACGTTTGACATCAACTCCATCTCTGCCTCTGTTCTTTTTTATTCTAGAGCATCGCACACTTTTATTTCGCAAGCATTTATTACCATACATAGCATACCCATGATGGCTATGAAGAACCACATGTTAGTAAGTTCACCCGGGGGACCTATACAAGTTGCTCATAGATGTCCCTCAGTTAATCTAACTTTAAGGGGGTAGACTTTTTGATTAGTCCAGTGGTGCTGAGAAGTTCTGGAATTGATGTGATCGTGGGTATGGATTTGATGAAAGCACATCAGGCAGTAATCCAATGGAAAGAGAAGACAATGTCTCTTGTTACACTGAAGGGTGATCAGATCAGTGTTGATGTAGTTATGCAGCAACCGGAGACAGCCATTGTGAACCAGATTGAGGATGGAACCAATCAGGATGATCCAGAGGTGAATGAATTCCATGATGTCTTTCTAGATGAACTGCCAGGTATGCCACCTGACCGAGACATTATTTGATTGGGCCATTAAGATGTGTAAAGTTCAGTGGAACCAGTATTCAGAGGCAGAAGAAACATGGAAAGAGAAGCTGATATGAGGAAATCATACTGAGCAAGCCAGCTAATCTTGAGGACGAGATTCTTTTAAGGGGGGTAGATTTGTAACACCCCAAAATTTGCATTGTTTTGGAAAAGTGCAAAATTGATTTAATTATGCTTTTCCTACTATGCATTTAATATATAAATGAGAAAAATATATATATAGTTTTGGTGAAATTAAAATTTATCATGTAGCAACATGTTTTTGCATTCATGCTGGTGCATCTTCTGTTTCTGTATTGAGTGGTTTTGAAAAGAATTCAATCCTGTATTTGAAAATCTTTTGTAAAATCAATTTCTGAAAAATGGTAAACTTTTCTTCTCCCTATTACTGTTTTCCTCCAATCCGGCCCAAGGCCTTTCTCTCCCTCTCTATCTTTTGGCCTGCTTGGCCCAGCTCTAGCAAGCCTCCCCCTTCGTCCCCTTGGCCTCGACCCGCTCCACCAAGCAACCCATCCCTTTCTCCATTTCGCGCGTGACTCAAGCCGGCCCAGTGCCTTGGCCCAGCAGCACAGCGCCGCCTCCCTCTTCTTCTTGTGCCGCTGACTTCGCGGGGCCACGCGTCAGCGTCGCTCCTCCTCTCTTCCCGTTGTCACACCCGTTTTTAAGAACAAAAACAAGTGCATAAAAGGCTCATGTGCACCCAAGGAAAAGTCGCACACATGAGTTGACAAATCATAGAAAGTACCATCACAGTGTTTATTACATAGCGAATAAATATTCATTACATAGTCTGAAACAAATAACTTCAACTAAGCGAGGATAACTGCGAAAGGTCCAAGGGACTGGTTGACCGGTTGACTCCAAGACTAGTACTCATTGCGGTAATCATCAACCCAATCTTCATCTGTGGTGTTTGAATGCAAGGGTGAGCACATACGTACTCAACAAATATAACACGGGGTTCATGAAGCTCAAAAGGGTATGCATGGTTCATAGCGGTGAGCATTTTAAGTAGATCAAGTTCATATTAACATCAACAACTTCCAAGGTAATTTGCATAAGCTCAAATATCCATGATCATAAAGTAAATGACAATGATATACAATAATTAAATAACACATGCATAAGCCACATAGAAGTAAGAACCCAATAATTCTGTGAGTTTTCCGAGCCGCTCGTGTCCGTGAGCACGGCTATCATGATAGTTTTTAACTCTGATCAGAGGTGTACAACTTTACCCACGAGTCGTGATTGCCCATTTGCCCGAGTTTGCAACTCCCAAAACACTTCCAAGGTGAGCGGGCAGGGTACACTATGAAGCCTTCCAAGGGTTCGTCTAACAAGTCAGGGCCGCAAGGTTCGTGGCACATTGACAGGACGTGCAGCTTGGTAAGATTCCCACGATGTCTGAGCTGCACCTTGCAACTGACCTGAAGCATACAAGACGTTCTCTCGGTCATTACACTGAGCAAGGTTGAGTTGTTTCTCCACTGCTCGAAGCCAATCATCAGCTTCCAAGGGATCAGCAGCGTGAGAGAACACCGGGGGATGACCTTGAAGGAATTCTCGGCGCTTGTTGACGGGAGCTGCAGCTTGGTTAGGCGGGTTCTGCACAAATTGCATCATCGCTTGCATGAGTTGTCCCTGCATTGCCATCAGTTCTTCTGTGGTCATGGGTGCCTGAGGAGGTGGTGGCGGTGGATTCCTGTTGGAACGAGGCATCTGTGCTCCAAAACACAAATAATTATGTTTAGAACATTGCTTACACCATCAAAACCATATTATATGCAAATCTAAAACTTTCTGGACGAGAGATTCTGACAACACTACAGTAAAACGACCATCAACCAAGTTACAGATATCCAATGGAGTTGGTTCTGGCTTTTCTGGAAAGATCTCGAGATGTAACAGAAACACTGCAGACTGCTCCGGAAACAGCAAGGGCAGAGACAGGACAACCCAACCCAACTATATGTATGGCATTACCTATTTATTATAAACTTTGGAAACTTGTAGGTATAACCACAAGGTTCCAGCAAGCAATACAAAGATCCAAATCACACATTCACATAATGACAATTAATTCAAGCACACAGGGATCACACTACACCAAAGACTCGATTAACTAGACTCAACTGCGATACTACTCGCACTTCTGCTCAATTGGTGGACATCCTAGAAAAAGGGAGACAAGAAAAGAAGGGCCATAAAGACTTTGAACAAGATGAGTCTAGAAACTTAGTAAAACCAAGAGAAACAAAATATACAAGGTGATAAGAAATAGTAGCTCAAAGGAAGCTATCAAGGAGGTGATAATTCAGACAAGGATGGAGAGATAATCAATTCAAAGGACAAGGTTGAAGAAAATAGTTTTTGTAGAAAACTAAACTTTAGATACAGACCAGAACTACTAGGCTTGCGTCCTACAGTCAACACATGCTCTGATACCAATTTGTCACACCCGTTTTTAAGAACAAAAACAAGTGCATAAAAGGCTCATGTGCACCCTAGGAAAAGTCGCACACATGAGTTGACAAATCATAAAAAGTACCATCACAGTGTTTATTAGATAGCGAATAAATATTCATTACATAGTCTGAAACAAATAACTTCAACTAAGCGAGGATAGCTGCGAAAGGTCCAAGGGACTGGTTGACCGGTTGACTCCAAGACTAGTACTCATTGCGGTAATCATCAACCCAATCTTCATCTGTGGTGTTTGAATGCAAGGGTGAGCACATACGTACTCAACAAATATAACACGGGGTTCATGAAGCTCAAAAGGGTATGCATGGTTCATAGCGGTGAGCATTTTAAGTAGATCAAGTTCATATTAACATCAACAACTTCCAAGGTAATTTGCATAAGCTCAAATATCCATGATCATAAAGTAAATGACAATGATATACAATAATTAAATAACACATGCATAAGCCACATAGAAGTAAGAACCCAATAATTCTGTGAGTTTTCCGAGCCGCTCGTGTCCGTGAGCACGGCTATCATGATAGTTTTTAACTCTGATCAGAGGTGTACAACTTTACCCACGAGTCGTGATTGCCCATTTGCCCGAGTTTGCAACTCCCAAAACACTTCCAAGGTGAGCGGGCAGGGTTACACTATGAAGCCTTCCAAGGGTTCGTCTAACAAGTCAGGGGCCGCAAGGTTCGTGGCACATTGACAGGACGTGCAGCTTGGTAAGATTCCCACGATGTCTGAGCTGCACCTTGCAACTGACCTGAAGCATACAAGACGTTCTCTCGGTCATTACACTGAGCAAGGTTGAGTTGTTTCTCCACTGCTCGAAGCCAATCATCAGCTTCCAAGGGATCAGCAGCGTGAGAGAACACCGGGGGATGACCTTGAAGGAATTCTCGGCGCTTGTTGACGGGAGCTGCAGCTTGGTTAGGCGGGTTCTGCACAAATTGCATCATCGCTTGCATGAGTTGTCCCTGCATTGCCATCAGTTCTTCTGTGGTCATGGGTGCCTGAGGAGGTGGGTGGCGGTGGATTCCTGTTGGAACGAGGCATCTGTGCTCCAAAACACAAATAATTATGTTTAGAACATTGCTTACACCATCAAAACCATATTATATGCAAATCTAAAACTTTCTGGACGAGAGATTCTGACAACACTACAGTAAAACGACCATCAACCAAGTTACAGATATCCAATGGAGTTGGTTCTGGCTTTTCTGGAAAGATCTCGAGATGTAACAGAAACACTGCAGACTGCTCCGGAAACAGCAAGGGCAGAGACAGGACAACCCAACCCAACTATATGTATGGCATTACCTATTTATTATAAACTTTGGAAACTTGTAGGTATAACCACAAGGTTCCAGCAAGCAATACAAAGATCCAAATCACACATTCACATAATGACAATTAATTCAAGCACACAGGGATCACACTACACCAAAGACTCGATTAACTAGACTCAACTGCGATACTACTCGCACTTCTGCTCAATTGGTGGACATCCTAGAAAAAGGGAGACAAGAAAAGAAGGGCCATAAAGACTTTGAACAAGATGAGTCTAGAAACTTAGTAAAACCAAGAGAAACAAAATATACAAGGTGATAAGAAATAGTAGCTCAAAGGAAGCTATCAAGGAGGTGATAATTCAGACAAGGATGGAGAGATAATCAATTCAAAGGACAAGGTTGAAGAAAATAGTTTTTGTAGAAAACTAAACTTTAGATACAGACCAGAACTACTAGGCTTGCGTCCTACAGTCAACACATGCTCTGATACCAATTTGTCACACCGTTTTTAAGAACAAAAACAAGTGCATAAAAGGCTCATGTGCACCTAGGAAAAGTCGCACACATGAGTTGACAAATCATAAAAAGTACCATCACAGTGTTTATTAGATAGCGAATAATATTCATTACATAGTCTGAAACAAATAACTTCAACTAAGCGAGGATAGCTGCGGAAGCTCCAAGGGACTGGTTGACCGGTTGACTCCAAGACTAGTACTCATTGTGGTAATCATCAACCCAATCTTCATCTGTGGTGTTTGAATGCAAGGGTGAGCACATACGTACTCAACAAATATAACACGGGGTTCATGAAGCTCAAAAGGGTATGCATGGTTCATAGCGGTGAGCATTTTAAGTAGATCAAGTTCATATTAACATCAACAACTTCCAAGGTAATTTGCATAAGCTCAAATATCCATGATCATAAAGTAAATGACAATGATATACAATAATTAAATAACACATGCATAAGCCACATAGAAGTAAGAACCCAATAATTCTGTGAGTTTTCCGAGCCGCTCGTGTCCGTGAGCACGGCTATCATGATAGTTTTTAACTCTGATCAGAGGTGTACAACTTTACCCACGAGTCGTGATTGCCCATTTGCCCGGGTTTGCAACTCCCAAAACACTTCCAAGGTGAGGGGCAGGGTACACTATGAAGCCTTCCAAGGGTTCGTCTAACAAGTCAGGGCCGCAAGGTTCGTGGCACATTGACAGGACGTGCAGCTTGGTAAGATTCCCACGATGTCTGAGCTGCACCTTGCAACTGACCTGAAGCATACAAGACGTTCTCTCGGTCATTACACTGAGCAAGGTTGAGTTGTTTCTCCACTGCTCGAAGCCAATCATCAGCTTCCAAGGGATCAGCAGCGTGAGAGAACACCGGGGGATGACCTTGAAGGAATTCTCGGCGCTTGTTGACGGGAGCTGCAGCTTGGTTAGGCGGGTTCTGCACAAATTGCATCATCGCTTGCATGAGTTGTCCCTGCATTGCCATCAGTTCTTCTGTGGTCATGGGTGCCTGAGGAGGTTGGTGGCGGTGGATTCCTGTTGGAACGAGGCATCTGTGCTCCAAAACACAAATAATTATGTTTAGAACATTGCTTACACCATCAAAACCATATTATATGCAAATCTAAAACTTTCTGGACGAGAGATTCTGACAACACTACAGTAAAACGACCATCAACCAAGTTACAGATATCCAATGGAGTTGGTTCTGGCTTTTCTGGAAAGATCTCGAGATGTAACAGAAACACTGCAGACTGCTCCGGAAACAGCAAGGGCAGAGACAGGACAACCCAACCCCAACTATATGTATGGCATTACCTATTTATTATAAACTTTGGAAACTTGTAGGTATAACCACAAGGTTCCAGCAAGCAATACAAAGATCCAAATCACACATTCACATAATGACAATTAATTCAAGCACACAGGGATCACACTACACCAAAGACTCGATTAACTAGACTCAACTGCGATACTACTCGCACTTCTGCTCAATTGGTGGACATCCTAGAAAAAGGGAGACAAGAAAAGAAGGGCCATAAAGACTTTGAACAAGATGAGTCTAGAAACTTAGTAAAACCAAGAGAAACAAAATATACAAGGTGATAAGAAATAGTAGCTCAAAGGAAGCTATCAAGGAGGTGATAATTCAGACAAGGATGGAGAGATAATCAATTCAAAGGACAAGGTTGAAGAAAATAGTTTTTGTAGAAAACTAAACTTTAGATACAGACCAGAACTACTAGGCTTGCGTCCTACAGTCAACACATGCTCTGATACCAATTTGTCACACCGTTTTTAAGAACAAAAACAAGTGCATAAAAGGCTCATGTGCACCCTAGGAAAAGTCGCACACATGAGTTGACAAATCATAAAAAGTACCATCACAGTGTTTATTAGATAGCGAATAAATATTCATTACATAGTCTGAAACAAATAACTTCAACTAAGCGAGGATAGCTGCGGAAGCTCCAAGGGACTGGTTGACCGGTTGACTCCAAGACTAGTACTCATTGTGGTAATCATCAACCCAATCTTCATCTGTGGTGTTTGAATGCAAGGGTGAGCACATACGTACTCAACAAATATAACACGGGGTTCATGAAGCTCAAAAGGGTATGCATGGTTCATAGCGGTGAGCATTTTAAGTAGATCAAGTTCATATTAACATCAACAACTTCCAAGGTAATTTGCATAAGCTCAAATATCCATGATCATAAAGTAAATGACAATGATATACAATAATTAAATAACACATGCATAAGCCACATAGAAGTAAGAACCCAATAATTCTGTGAGTTTTCCGAGCCGCTCGTGTCCGTGAGCACGGCTATCATGATAGTTTTTAACTCTGATCAGAGGTGTACAACTTTACCCACGAGTCGTGATTGCCATTTGCCCGGGTTTGCAACTCCAAAACACTTCCAAGGTGAGCGGGCAGGGTACACTATGAAGCCTTCCAAGGGTTCGTCTAACAAGTCAGGGCCGCAAGGTTCGTGGCACATTGACAGGACGTGCAGCTTGGTAAGATTCCCACGATGTCTGAGCTGCACCTTGCAACTGACCTGAAGCATACAAGACGTTCTCTCGGTCATTACACTGAGCAAGGTTGAGTTGTTTCTCCACTGCTCGAAGCCAATCATCAGCTTCCAAGGGATCAGCAGCGTGAGAGAACACGCGGGGATGACCTTGAAGGAATTCTCGGCGCTTGTTGACGGGAGCTGCAGCTTGGTTAGGCGGGTTCTGCACAAATTGCATCATCGCTTGCATGAGTTGTCCCTGCATTGCCATCAGTTCTTCTGTGGTCATGGGTGCCTGAGGAGGTGGTGTGGCGGTGGATTCCTGTTGGAACGAGGCATCTGTGCTCCAAAACACAAATAATTATGTTTAGAACATTGCTTACACCATCAAAACCATATTATATGCAAATCTAAAACTTTCTGGACGAGAGATTCTGACAACACTACAGTAAAACGACCATCAACCAAGTTACAGATATCCAATGGAGTTGGTTCTGGCTTTTCTGGAAAGATCTCGAGATGTAACAGAAACACTGCAGACTGCTCCGGAAACAGCAAGGGCAGAGACAGGACAACCCAACCCAACTATATGTATGGCATTACCTATTTATTATAAACTTTGGAAACTTGTAGGTATAACCACAAGGTTCCAGCAAGCAATACAAAGATCCAAATCACACATTCACATAATGACAATTAATTCAAGCACACAGGGATCACACTACACCAAAGACTCGATTAACTAGACTCAACTGCGATACTACTCGCACTTCTGCTCAATTGGTGGACATCCTAGAAAAAGGGAGACAAGAAAAGAAGGGCCATAAAGACTTTGAACAAGATGAGTCTAGAAACTTAGTAAAACCAAGAGAAACAAAATATACAAGGTGATAAGAAATAGTAGCTCAAAGGAAGCTATCAAGGAGGTGATAATTCAGACAAGGATGGAGAGATAATCAATTCAAAGGACAAGGTTGAAGAAAATAGTTTTTGTAGAAAACTAAACTTTAGATACAGACCAGAACTACTAGGCTTGCGTCCTACAGTCAACACATGCTCTGATACCAATTTGTCACCCGTTTTTAAGAACAAAAACAAGTGCATAAAAGGCTCATGTGCACCCTAGGAAAAGTCGCACACATGAGTTGACAAATCATAAAAAGTACCATCACAGTGTTTATTAGATAGCGAATAAATATTCATTACATAGTCTGAAACAAATAACTTCAACTAAGCGAGGATAGCTGCGGAAGCTCCAAGGGACTGGTTGACCGGTTGACTCCAAGACTAGTACTCATTGTGGTAATCATCAACCCAATCTTCATCTGTGGTGTTTGAATGCAAGGGTGAGCACATACGTACTCAACAAATATAACACGGGGTTCATGAAGCTCAAAAGGGTATGCATGGTTCATAGCGGTGAGCATTTTAAGTAGATCAAGTTCATATTAACATCAACAACTTCCAAGGTAATTTGCATAAGCTCAAATATCCATGATCATAAAGTAAATGACAATGATATACAATAATTAAATAACACATGCATAAGCCACATAGAAGTAAGAACCCAATAATTCTGTGAGTTTTCCGAGCCGCTCGTGTCCGTGAGCACGGCTATCATGATAGTTTTTAACTCTGATCAGAGGTGTACAACTTTACCCACGAGTCGTGATTGCCCATTTGCCCGAGTTTGCAACTCCCAAAACACTTCCAAGGTGAGCGGGCAGGGTACACTATGAAGCCTTCCAAGGGTTCGTCTAACAAGTCAGGGCCGCAAGGTTCGTGGCACATTGACAGGACGTGCAGCTTGGTAAGATTCCCACGATGTCTGAGCTGCACCTTGCAACTGACCTGAAGCATACAAGACGTTCTCTCGGTCATTACACTGAGCAAGGTTGAGTTGTTTCTCCACTGCTCGAAGCCAATCATCAGCTTCCAAGGGATCAGCAGCGTGAGAGAACACCGGGGGATGACCTTGAAGGAATTCTCGGCGCTTGTTGACGGGAGCTGCAGCTTGGTTAGGCGGGTTCTGCACAAATTGCATCATCGCTTGCATGAGTTGTCCCTGCATTGCCATCAGTTCTTCTGTGGTCATGGGTGCCTGAGGAGGTGGTGGCGGTGGATTCCTGTTGGAACGAGGCATCTGTGCTCCAAAACACAAATAATTATGTTTAGAACATTGCTTACACCATCAAAACCATATTATATGCAAATCTAAAACTTTCTGGACGAGAGATTCTGACAACACTACAGTTAAAACGACCATCAACCAAGTTACAGATATCCAATGGAGTTGGTTCTGGCTTTTCTGGAAAGATCTCGAGATGTAACAGAAACACTGCAGACTGCTCCGGAAACAGCAAGGGCAGAGACAGGACAACCCAACCCAACTATATGTATGGCATTACCTATTTATTATAAACTTTGGAAACTTGTAGGTATAACCACAAGGTTCCAGCAAGCAATACAAAGATCCAAATCACACATTCACATAATGACAATTAATTCAAGCACACAGGGATCACACTACACCAAAGACTCGATTAACTAGACTCAACTGCGATACTACTCGCACTTCTGCTCAATTGGTGGACATCCTAGAAAAAGGGAGACAAGAAAAGAAGGGCCATAAAGACTTTGAACAAGATGAGTCTAGAAACTTAGTAAAACCAAGAGAAACAAAATATACAAGGTGATAAGAAATAGTAGCTCAAAGGAAGCTATCAAGGAGGTGATAATTCAGACAAGGATGGAGAGATAATCAATTCAAAGGACAAGGTTGAAGAAAATAGTTTTTGTAGAAAACTAAACTTTAGATACAGACCAGAACTACTAGGCTTGCGTCCTACAGTCAACACATGCTCTGATACCAATTTGTCACACCCGTTTTTAAGAACAAAAACAAGTGCATAAAAGGCTCATGTGCACCCTAGGAAAAGTCGCACACATGAGTTGACAAATCATAAAAAGTACCATCACAGTGTTTATTAGATAGCGAATAAATATTCATTACATAGTCTGAAACAAATAACTTCAACTAAGCGAGGATAGCTGCGGAAGCTCCAAGGGACTGGTTGACCGGTTGACTCCAAGACTAGTACTCATTGTGGTAATCATCAACCCAATCTTCATCTGTGGTGTTTGAATGCAAGGGTGAGCACATACGTACTCAACAAATATAACACGGGGTTCATGAAGCTCAAAAGGGTATGCATGGTTCATAGCGGTGAGCATTTTAAGTAGATCAAGTTCATATTAACATCAACAACTTCCAAGGTAATTTGCATAAGCTCAAATATCCATGATCATAAAGTAAATGACAATGATATACAATAATTAAATAACACATGCATAAGCCACATAGAAGTAAGAACCCAATAATTCTGTGAGTTTTCCGAGCCGCTCGTGTCCGTGAGCACGGCTATCATGATAGTTTTTAACTCTGATCAGAGGTGTACAACTTTACCCACGAGTCGTGATTGCCCATTTGCCCGAGTTTGCAACTCCCAAAACACTTCCAAGGTGAGCGGGCAGGGTACACTATGAAGCCTTCCAAGGGTTCGTCTAACAAGTCAGGGCCGCAAGGTTCGTGGCACATTGACAGGACGTGCAGCTTGGTAAGATTCCCACGATGTCTGAGCTGCACCTTGCAACTGACCTGAAGCATACAAGACGTTCTCTCGGTCATTACACTGAGCAAGGTTGAGTTGTTTCTCCACTGCTCGAAGCCAATCATCAGCTTCCAAGGGATCAGCAGCGTGAGAGAACACCGGGGGATGACCTTGAAGGAATTCTCGGCGCTTGTTGACGGGAGCTGCAGCTTGGTTAGGCGGGTTCTGCACAAATTGCATCATCGCTTGCATGAGTTGTCCCTGCATTGCCATCAGTTCTTCTGTGGTCATGGGTGCCTGAGGAGGTGGTGGCGGTGGATTCCTGTTGGAACGAGGCATCTGTGCTCCAAAACACAAATAATTATGTTTAGAACATTGCTTACACCATCAAAACCATATTATATGCAAATCTAAAACTTTCTGGACGAGAGATTCTGACAACACTACAGTAAAACGACCATCAACCAAGTTACAGATATCCAATGGAGTTGGTTCTGGCTTTTCTGGAAAGATCTCGAGATGTAACAGAAACACTGCAGACTGCTCCGGAAACAGCAAGGGCAGAGACAGGACAACCCAACCCAACTATATGTATGGCATTACCTATTTATTATAAACTTTGGAAACTTGTAGGTATAACCACAAGGTTCCAGCAAGCAATACAAAGATCCAAATCACACATTCACATAATGACAATTAATTCAAGCACACAGGGATCACACTACACCAAAGACTCGATTAACTAGACTCAACTGCGATACTACTCGCACTTCTGCTCAATTGGTGGACATCCTAGAAAAAGGGAGACAAGAAAAGAAGGGCCATAAAGACTTTGAACAAGATGAGTCTAGAAACTTAGTAAAACCAAGAGAAACAAAATATACAAGGTGATAAGAAATAGTAGCTCAAAGGAAGCTATCAAGGAGGTGATAATTCAGACAAGGATGGAGAGATAATCAATTCAAAGGACAAGGTTGAAGAAAATAGTTTTTGTAGAAAACTAAACTTTAGATACAGACCAGAACTACTAGGCTTGCGTCCTACAGTCAACACATGCTCTGATACCAATTTGTCACACCCGTTTTTAAGAACAAAAACAAGTGCATAAAAGGCTCATGTGCACCCTAGGAAAAGTCGCACACATGAGTTGACAAATCATAAAAAGTACCATCACAGTGTTTATTAGATAGCGAATAAATATTCATTACATAGTCTGAAACAAATAACTTCAACTAAGCGAGGATAGCTGCGGAAGCTCCAAGGGACTGGTTGACCGGTTGACTCCAAGACTAGTACTCATTGTGGTAATCATCAACCCAATCTTCATCTGTGGTGTTTGAATGCAAGGGTGAGCACATACGTACTCAACAAATATAACACGGGGTTCATGAAGCTCAAAAGGGTATGCATGGTTCATAGCGGTGAGCATTTTAAGTAGATCAAGTTCATATTAACATCAACAACTTCCAAGGTAATTTGCATAAGCTCAAATATCCATGATCATAAAGTAAATGACAATGATATACAATAATTAAATAACACATGCATAAGCCACATAGAAGTAAGAACCCAATAATTCTGTGAGTTTTCCGAGCCGCTCGTGTCCGTGAGCACGGCTATCATGATAGTTTTTAACTCTGATCAGAGGTGTACAACTTTACCCACGAGTCGTGATTGCCCATTTGCCCGGGTTTGCAACTCCCAAAACACTTCCAAGGTGAGCGGGCAGGGTACACTATGAAGCCTTCCAAGGGTTCGTCTAACAAGTCAGGGCCGCAAGGTTCGTGGCAGGGGGATGTAGAGCCAACCTATCTACGGCACACTCCTTCGCGGCTGGCCCGTAGATTAGGAACCACACTATACCCGTCTTGGCACGCTCCTATTTGCGCCATAAAGGTAACCACTGACAAGCTAGAAAAGGTCCCCATACTGAGCTAAAGCCAGAGCCATATAGCCCTCGTGGTTGTACTGTATATCCCAGATTTTGCCGACAGATGAGCCCCTATAATCCATTGTTGCTAAAAAGCAAGTTTTACCATTATTGCATATAGTCATTAACAATTAAGATCATGTATGGGAAAATCATAGGTGTCAAGGTAATCAGGATATCAATCACTAGGATCAATCTATGGTAAAACAAGGAATATCATGCATATGAGTTTTATTATTTGTGAATAGGACATCAAGGATAATCCCATGTTATACTTGCCTTCTTCGAAGAACTCTTGCTTATCTTGATCAAGGAAAAACTCCGGTTCTTCAACGGATTGCTCAACGTCTACCGATCAACAATCAACACCATTCAACCAATGGGCAAACATACACGAAGCAAACAAGACTATGATTAGAACAGTACACCAACAGTAATAAAATAAGATGAAAAGTTTATAAAACTATTCTACGTATCACTACGAACACAACGATGTTTCGTTCACGGAAAACGGAGCTAGAACGACGAAGTTAGGAAATAAACAAGGTTTCCTATTGAAAGATATTAAATTAAATCTAATCACGAAACTAAACTTTTTCAAAACTAACTAACAGTAGTATTAACATAAATAGAATTTTATTACGAACCCAACGCAATTTGAATGGATCAAAAAGGATTTAAAATGAGCAAGTTATGGAGTTTTGAATTCGAGTGGCAAAACTGAAATTAGGATTTTCCTTTTTAAACCGATTTAAAATAAATCCAGAAGAGTTTATGCTTTCCAGAGGCAAAGGCGTAATCTCTGAAGATGCCATGGATTGTGGGTTGACACTTAAAAACAGTCAGGGGCTCTTTTTCAAATCGGCAGAGCGAAGGGGTATCGGCCTCTGCAGATCGTCCGATTGGGAATAGATGGCTGAGATTAGAAGGGAGAATTAAAGGGTGGCCCAAGGGGTATCTGTCACTGTGGTTCGTCCGATCTGAGTCGAACGGTCATGATTAGAAAGGGGGGAGAAGGAGGAAGACGCCGGCCGGGAACAGTGGCTGGCGCGGCGATTCGCCATGGGCTCCGTCGTGGAGCTCGTCGACGTGAGCAGATTAGGGCCTACGGGCCACTATCCGATCAACCAAGAGGCCCGGGAGAACGAGAGGGAGACGGCGAGTTCACCAGAGGGCTTGGCGCGGGCGATTGAGGAGCAGGGACGACTGGCGACGCGACGGGGCGGAGACGGACCCACTGTGAACGGTGAAGAGCCGAAGTGAACACCCAAAGGCAAAATTGGGCGCGGGGTACGGATCACGGAGTCCCAAATCGTGCTTTGGAGGAAGTGAACGGCCCGCAGGGGCGACAGTGGCGCTTGGTGACGCGTCGAGGCGGCTCCCGCTCCACTGCGTGCGTTAGCAAGACGGTGAGAGCGAGGATACGCAAAATCGAGCACACAGAAAGGTTCAGGGTACCTCCAATCTCGTTCCGTAGAGGATGGAAGGCTCACGGTGGTCCAGGGAGCTCTGATGGCCGTCAATGGCGACGGCAAAGCTCTGAGCTCGCGGCGGCGGCGCTCTGGGACTTTGCGGCTGCGACGCGAGGGCTAGGCGGACGCGGGGGCATGCGATGCCGGCTTAAATAGCCCCGAGGCGTGGCAAGAAATGAAAGGGAGGATTTGATCGTCGTGAGAAAGGAAGGGAGGGAGCTGCTCTCGACCGAGATTGCTTCGACACGCAGAGAAGAAGGAAAGGTGGAGGAAGGCGACTGACGCGTGGGACAAGGCGGTCAGCGACTCAGGGAGAAAAAGGAAAGAGGGTTGACTCGGGGGCCCCTGCTGTCAGCGATGAGGAAGGGGGGGGAGTGCGGCATCCCCCGCACTGGGCTTTGGCCGTCAGCCCAAGAGAGGAGTGGGGAGAGGGAGAAGGGCCACCGCGGGCTGGGCCGAGTTCAACGGAGAGGGGAGGGAGTGGCCTCGGGCCAGATGGAATGCAACAGGGAGGGAGAGAAAAGAAATGCCTTTTCAATTTTCCAAACTTGATTTTTCCAAAGAATTTTCAAATACCTTTTTCCAAAAATAGGTTTGATTTAATTTCAAAATACACCCACACAAAAACAAAGATGCACCAGCATGCATGCTCAACATGTATCTATATGACATTTTTAATTCTCCAAAACCTATATAGATTAATTATATTAAATTCATAACAAAGAAAGCATAATTAAATCAATTTAACGTTTTCAAAAATGATGCAAATTTTGGAGTGTTACACCCGTGCTCATAAGGAACATGATGCCGAACAGAGCTCGAACCGCAACCAAATCCTCCGATTTCTCGAGGATGATTCCTTTTCCGCTCGGGATTTCTTTCCCTAAAACCTCTACGCACTCCGCGGCCCTTATTTTCCCATCTGGAAACTCGTGACACCCCTCCTTTTGCACCGCAGCGCGTTCCCGAGCTAAACACCATGCCTTCGCCGCCATTGACGGGGTAGTGAAGCTCCTCCGACTCGCACTTGCCGTCTCCACACTCGAGGCAAGCCTCAGGAACCCCTTGAACCCCCCCCCCCCTCTTCTTGGTTTCGCGTTGATTTGACCGTGGCACCTCACTGTCGATTGCAGGGGACGGAGCTCCTCCGTGTCATGCAATCGGTCGCCTCCGTCATTCCTCAGTCCGCACGAACGCCCTAGGTGAGCCCGCGCAGTTCCCCTCTATCCCCCGGACCTATTTGTTTATCGAATCGTGGCCCTTAGGGCCGTATCTACCTACGCCAGCGAGCTTCTTGCCGGCTTCCATGGCATCTCTGCCACGCCGGGATCTTGTGACCAGCCGGCACCCCCTTCCTCTATTTCCTTTCTAATCTCAGCCCTCCCTTTCAAATCCAAGGGCCGAGAGGAGCCAATACCCCTTCGATCTGGCTCTTTTGCAAAACAGTCCCTAGATTTTTTCCCTCCTCAACCTGCCGTCCTAAGCGCCTTCGGGCTTTCCGCTTTCTCCTCGAGAAGGCGTAGTTTATATCGGATTTGTTTTATTTCGAAAATAAATGAAAAATACTTATTTACAGATTTGCCATTCAAATTCAAACCCCTTAACTCTCTCGTTTTAAATCCGTTTTGAACCGTTCGAATTGCGTTAGATTCCTAATAAAATTGTCTACATGTTAATGCTACTGTTAGTTAGTTTTGAAACTGTTTAAATTTTTGAGTAGATTTAATTTAATATCTTTGTATAGGAAAAACTTGTTTAATCCATAACTTCATTGTTTTAGCTCCGTTTTTCGTGCACGAAACGTCGATGTGATCGTGGCAATACGTAGATTAGTTTTATAAACTTTTCATCTTATTTTCTTACTGTTGGTGTACTATTCTAATCATAGCTTTGTTTTCTTTGTGTATGTTTGCCCATTGGTTCTATGGTGTTGTTTGATGATCGATTATAGACGTGGAGCAACCGGTTGAAGAACTAGAGTTTTTCTTCGATCAAGAACAGCAGGACTAGCAGGAATACTTTGAAGAAGGCAAGTATAACATGGGATTATCCTTGTTGTCCTATTCACAATTAACATAATTCATATGCATGATATCCCTTGATCACCATAGAATGATTCTAGTACTTGTTACCCTGATACCTTGTTACCTACAATTTGTGCCATCACATATGATTAGTATTGCTAGCTCTCATACCATATGTACATGATCTTAATTTGTTAATGACTATAGGAGCTTATTGTCGACAAAATATGCGTCGCAGTCTACCTAGGGGGTACCCTACGGTAGTAGATTGTAGGCGGAGGTGTGGCGACGGCGATCAAGCATAACACAGAGAGCGTAGACACGGCGATTTCGACAGGTTCGGGCCGGCAAATCATTGTAATACCCTACGTCCTATGTTCTGGTGGTTGGATTGATCTGAGTACTAGGTTACAAGATCCGTGGATGATTTGAGAGAGTTTTTGGAGGGGTCCCTGCTCGCCTTATATAGTCGGGGAGCAGGGTTACAATTTCCATATCCTAACAGATTACGATCAGTCCCTTAAGGCAAGGGATCCGAGTCTATCTATTAGGATCTTCCTTGGTGAGCAAGACTTCTTCGGAGTCCTTGGTGAGCACGATGGGTTGGTGAGCAGCATCATTCTTGGAGGTGTTCAGCTGGTCGCCATTATGCGTCGTGGTCGTCGTGAAGCCCTGACCAGGCTCCCTGGTCGAGGTGCTGATCGGAGAAGCCTCCCGACCAAGTCGGGCTGGTCGAGAGTATCATAGCGTGATGGGCAAATAGGTCGCCTCACCGGGTGCTGCGGCTGCTTGTTGGGAGGATGTGATGTGTTGAAGAAGAAAAAACTTTTGAAAAGTCCTTCCCTGGTGAAGTGTACCCACTTAGGCTCTGCAAAAACAACACAAAAAATAGCAGAGCTCTGTCGAGAAGAAAATCAGTACATTCACCGCGAGGTGAAGTGTACCCACTTAGTCCCGAGCATGGCAGCAGGTGAAGGATGCACGTGGTGCCATGCTTTATAAGAAGGTGCATAAAGCATGTAAATTAAAGCATGAATTTGGTTAAAACGACTGCGAATACCCGCAGTCCCCGAGCCTGATGTAAGAAACTAGAAGCTTCTTATATCAGGATCATATATTCGAAAATTGAAATACTGAAATATGAGTTTAATGAGAAACAACTACGAATACTCGTAGTCCCCAAGCCTGGTGTAAGGATCTTAGGAGGTTCTTGCATCGGGGTCATGTTGCTTGATTCGCAATCCCCGGGCGTCAGTCCCCGGGCGTTGTCCTTCAATGTCGTGGCCGCAGTCCCCGAGTCTTGCTCGGCATGACTTTCGGCCAAGTCCCGAGCCTGGTTGAGGATGCAACTAGGCAACTGAGTCATTGTTGCTATTGACGAAGTCCCCGAGTTATATCGCAAGCTTTACGGGTCTTGCCGACCAGGCTACCGTAGCCATGTTACTGTAGCTTCAAAAAATAAATTGTAACAAGATTACTCGTCCAGACCTTGGGACTATAGCGTTGGTGACACTGCAGAAGTTATTAGTCGTATATTGAAAGGTTAACTTAGAAGTAAATATGTAGGGAGAACGAAAAAAGAAGTAAATGGGCCGAATTAACCGCGCAGTTAACGGCCCAAGCCGCGGCGCAGAAGGTGGGCGTGGCGGTTCCTCATTTGATTATTGCGGTTTCCCAAAAACCCTGGAAGGCGAAGCGGCGCGTTGCTTGGTATAAAGGGCAGGTCTAGTGGCGGTGGTTTCCATTCCTCTATTGCGGCGAAAGCTTTTCGTCTTCCATTATAACTTTCTCAGCACTTCTCCCATCGCTTTCTTTGATTCGTTCTCTGTCTCGGTGCTTGATTGCTTGCTGGTGACGGTGCCAAAGAAGGGTAGTGTTTCGAAGCTATTCACGGCAGCGGATGCGGGCGCGAGGTCGTCGGCGGTGGCTAGGAAAGCTTCTACACCGTCGCCCCAAATGTTAGGGTTGAAGAGCTGGTGGTGCCGCCTTGGGCGGAGCATTGGACTCCGAGCACCCTGAAGGAAGATGATATCAATGCTCTGGTTTTTGGTGGTCTACTCCCGGATAAGGAGGCTGGTGGATGGCAGCCGGTGTTCGGCGAGTTGTTTCCAATGCCAATACGGGTGAGCTTGTGGTGTTTGAGCCTTTATTCTGGTGTGGTTTCGGAGTTCCGGTTCATCCTTTCCTTCGAGGTCTTTTACGCTACTATGATATCTCGCTCTGCAATCTGAATCCGAATTCGGTTGTGCATATTGCGACGTTTATCCACATGTGCGAGGCATTTATTTGGATCTATCCCCATTTTGATTTGTTTCGATACTTCTTCTGTTTGAAGACCAATGGAACTAGATCATCTGGTGTTATTAGTTCAGTGTATCTTCAACTCAGGGATGGCATGTCTAGTCAGTATATTTCGATGCCGCTGCACTCCAAATTTGCTAGGCACAAATCGAGGTGGTTTTATGTTCATCAGGAAGAACCCTTCGCACCATGTGACCCTGCACTGGTGCCAACGGTGCTGGAAACCTGGTTGGAGCCGTCGTCTGAGGCTGGTTTAGGTATGGTGAAGTTGCTGTTGAAGTTCCTTGATCGCCGTACTCTTGACGGTGTGGGGGTAGTGTGTAGTTTCATTACCAGGCAATGTCAGCCTTGTAAAGATAGGGAGCACCTAGCTTTTGAGTATGTTGGTAAGGGTGATAGTACTCGGGAAGCTCCTGAAAGTATTGAGTCAGCTGTTACTGAAAAGCGTTTGAATTACATATTTGATCTTTCAAAGCGTTCCTCGCCGCGCCGTTCGAGGAAGGCCTTTTCTCTTCGCCGTCCTCCTCCACAGGTTTTGTTGTCTACAGACTTGTCTTGCATCGCATTGTTTTGGCGTTCGTCGTCCTTACATATGCACTTGGCTGTGTAGGTTCATGGTGAAGATCGCGTCTCTTATTTCGCCGTGTTTCCAGTCCCATGCTTGTTGCCAGAGTTTTGTATGCCCCAGGCTGGTGGTGATACTACAGAGCCGAGTATTTCCTGTTATTCTGGTGAATCTCCATCTCTACCGACCCAGAGGCGTGGTACTTCTTTTGGGGATGGGAACGTCCCGCTCGGTGCGTCGGAGGCTTTTGACAAGGGTTCGGCTGGCGAGGGGCTGCCTAGGGCAGAGACAGTTGTTGCCAATCCGAAGCCGCTGAGGTCGGAGCCCTGGGCTGCAGATCACCCGGGATTTCGCGGCGACTTGGATTCTTCGGGAGACCCGGGAATTCCTTCGGAAGATGATGGTGTGCCACTGACGTTTGTCTTGCATTCAAGGAAGAGGCGAAGGTGAGCTTCTGTTGTTATTGAAGATGACTTCGTGGAGCCGCCCCAATCGCAGGAGGGCTTCGTCGATAGTGGGGGTTCTGGCTGCGATCAGGGCGTCCTGGATAGTGTTAAGGTGAGTCATTGGCTTCCTTTTCCTTTTATTAATCGTGGGCTTAACCACAATTTCACAGGCATTGCTAAGGATGAGTCAGGAACGCAAGCTCCGGATCGTGTCTTTGGAGGAATCCTTGCAGGAATCCCGTTCGTGGGTGTGTGAACTGGAGGGGGCCCTTTTGGATAAGGAACGTGACAACTTGAGTCTGCGCGACCAGCTATCGAAGGCGAAGAAAGGTTAGTTCTATCGTCCTGTTTGGTCCCTGGAGTCATCGCCTTATTCTTGTGCTTACGTTCTTGGATGTTTGAAGAACTAGATGGCGAAGTTGCTGCTGGGCGCAATCGATTTTGGAACCTGATTGAAGAAGTCAGGCCGGTTATGGCCTGCGTGGACAACGTTACCTTCGTCTCCACTCCTCCATCGAACGAGTCTATAGCCGATGCTTTGTGGAGGGCGCGAGGTTTTTGTGGACGCTTCAAGTCGCTTGTGTCGTTGGCAGCACACGAAATGCTCTCTCATGGGCTTGCGATACTGCGGTCGCACTATCCGCGAGTCGATCTGCAAAGGGTATGGAGTGGCTACGTGGCGGGTACTTCAGAGTTGGACGTTGGTCGCATGGAGGCGGAGGCGGACGTGGTTGCTGGGGATCTTCTTGCTGACATGGAGTTTTTTGCTACGATGTAGTCGTCGTTTGTATATAATACAAGGTTGGTGTGGACTTGTGAGTGAAATGTATCAAAGCTTTGTTTATTGGGGCGTTGAGCTTTTATTTCACTTGTATGTCCTTTCGTGCCAGCTGAGTCGTGAGCCGTAGCGATGAATCATTCAGCCTTGGGTCTCAAATGGTCCAGATCGTAGGGCTAGCGCCACTGCACGCGTAGAATACATAAGGACTCCCAAGGAGGCACGCTGCTGGCAACCCATGGCGCAGAGGGCGAACAACTCATGCACACTTAGGGAGATACCAGTGGACAGGGCCTTTTTCTGAGAGGCTCGATCGTGGCGTGACCAGGGCATATGGAGACCGTTCCTACAGACGCTGGGCGAAAAGCCATGCTGCTTGTTGAGTCGCCGACCGTACTGTGGTCGTATACAAATTCTAGGCACATAACCTCATGGCTCCCGACCCAAATGATATCGCCCGGCTTCTAGGGAAATATCATTTGGGAGGCCTGTCAATGTAGTCATAGTGCTTAAGGTAGCTACTTCTATTCGCTATGATTCATTGGTAGGCCAGCTTCGGGGACTTTCTGGTTATGGCCAGGCTGTTTGGAGAAATGCCCTATTGCGTTTTGGAGAGGTCGTCGAACACTGTGGGAGTGTTTTGGAGAGGTCGTCGAATGCCGTATGCGTTTTGTAGAAGTCGTCGAACGCTGTAGTCATTATGCAGATGACATCGAAAAGAAGAAGGTATATGGACGGCGTGTCGAACTTTATTGATATGGGTGGGACAAATGAGACAAGTATTTCAGGCGTAGAAATGCCTAAGGTGTTCTATGCTCCACGAGTTAGGTACATCGACGTCTTCCTGGTCTGCGAGCCGATAGGACCCTGGTCAGGTTACTTCTTTGACGATGTAGGGGCCTTCCCAATGTGAAGAAAGCTTATGCGTTCCCTTGGTCTTCAGTTTCCTCTTGAGGACGAGTTCTCCTACGGTGAATGATATGTGGTTGATGTTTCGGTTGTAATATCGGCGGACGCCTTTAAGGTACTTTGTCGTGTGTATGCATGAGGCTAGCCTCTGCTCTTTGAGACGATCGATGTCGTCGATTCTAGCCTGGTCGGATGTTTCTTCGTCGTAGTGTTCTACCCGCGGGGAACCGAAGGCGACGTCGGTTGGTATTACAGCTTTGGATCCAAAAACCATGAAGTATGGGGAGACACCGGTGTTGCGACTGGGCTGGGTGCGCAGTCCCCAAAGCACCACAGGTAGTTCGTGCAGCCAGCGACCTGCGTTTTTTTCTTCCTCCTGATACAGCCTTTTCTTGAGTGCATCTAGTATCATTCCATTCGCGCGTTTGGCCTGGCCGTTTGCTCTGGGGTGGGCGACGGAGACATACTTGACTAGTATTCTGTTGTCCTCGCAGAAATCCCAGAAAATGTTTCCGGTGAAATTTGACCCCAGGTCGGTGATGATTGAATTTGGCACGCCAAATCGGTGTATGATTTCGTTGATGAAGGCGACTGCACTCCAGGCCGAGGCTTTGGTGATCGGCTTAACCTCGATCCACTTTGAGAATTTGTCGACGGCCACATAGATCCATTTGAAGTTTGCCGGTGCGGGTTGGAAGGGTCCGAGCATATCAAGACCCCAACAAGCGAAGGGCCAGGAAGCAGGTATTATTTGGAGCTCCTGGGCAGGAAGGTGAGTTTGCTTGGCGAAGAACTGGCACCCCTTGCAGGTGTGCACCATCTGTTCTACGTCGGCGACTGCTGTGGGCAAATAGAACCCTGCTCGAAAAGCTTTTCGCACCAGTGTTTTCGCAGCAGCATGATTCCCACACGTGCCGGCGTGAATGTCTTGTAGGATTTCCATGCCCTCCTCCTTGGAGACACATTTTTGTAGTGCTTCAAATTTGGAGTTCTTCCTCATCAACGTACCGTCAATGAGGACATAGTTGTGAGCTCGGCGGGTTAGTCGCTCTGCTTCTGTCTCATCTGATGGCACCACATTGTTGGAGAGGTACTGGATAAAATCGTCTCGCCAGTCGGATGATCGGCTGGTGCTTGCGGTGATCAGCACGTTAGTTTGTGGTTGTGGTACATCATCAGGTGGGGCTTCATGTTGATCGACGATTGATGGCTCGCGTAGGTCTTGGACAAAAATTCCCGCCGGGATGGGAGATCACGATGATCCCAGTTTGGACATTTCATCTGCTGCCTGGTTCCGATCGTGCGGAACGTAGTGATATTCGATCCTGAAGAACTTGCCTTCTAATTTTCGGATGGCAGCATAGTATGCATCCATCTTCTCGTTGGAGCACCATCATTCTTTGTTGAGTTGGTTGATCACTAGGGCTGAGTCGCCGTTGATGATGATGCGCTTTATGCTGAGTTCGTTCGCGATGCGGAGCCCATGTAGTGCCGCCTCGTATTCGGCGGCGTTGTTGGATGCCGGGAATAATAGTCACAGTACGTAGCAAAGCTTATCTCCGGATGGTGATATGAATAGAAGGCCGGCACCTGCTCCGTGAATGGATAGTGAGCCGTCGAAGAACAAAGTCCAGTGCTCGGGTGCTTCAGTGTTTACTAGGACCTGGATGTCGGTCCATTCGGCGATGAAGTCAGCAAGTGCTTGTGACTTGATTGTATGTCTACCTTGGAAGGCTATGTTGAACGTTCCCAATTCTACCGCTCATTTGATTATTCGCCCTGTAGCGTCCTTGTCGCGCAGAATGTCGCCCAAAGGGAATTCGGTGACGACGGTCACCTTAGTTGGTCGTTGAAAGTAGTGCCGGAGCTTGCATGCGGTGATGAGTACCGCGTATAATAGCTTCTGCACCTGAGGGTATCTTGTTTTTGACTCGTTCAGTACTTCGCTTGCAAAATAGCATGGTCGTTGGACCGGGTATACACGCCTACTTTCTTCACGTTCGACCACCATGACGGTGCTGACAACCCGGTTGGTGCCAGCAATGTAAAGTAACATTGGTTCGTCTTCTTTCGGCGCGACTAGGACAGGTGGTTCGGTGAGGTACCGCTTAAGGTCAGCGAAGGCGCGATTGGCCTCGTCATTCCATTCGAACTTCTGTTTGCCCTTCAAGAGTTCGAAGAATGGAAGGCCTTTTTCACCGAGGCGGTAGATGAAGCAGTTTAGGGCAGCCATACACCCAGCGAGTTTCTGCACATCTTTGACGTTAGACGGAGGCTTCATTTGGAGAACTGCAGCGGTTTTTTCCGGATTGGCCCGAATGCCGGACCGATTGACGATGTTGCCGAGCAGGTTTCCTGATGATGCCCCGAAGATGCACTTCTTTGGGTTTAATTTCCACCTGAACTTGTTGAGAGCCTCGAAAGTTGCCTCTATGTCGGCGATTAGTGTTTCTGCGGAGTGTGTTTTTATGACCACGTCATCTACGTAGGCCTCGACTTTTCCTGGAATGAGTTCTTTCAAGCATTCTTGTATGGCGCGCTGGTATGTGGCGTCGGCATTTTTTAGTCCGAAAGACATTGTTGTGTAACCGTAGGCGCCGAAAGGGGTTATGAACGATGTTTTGATTTTATCTTCCACCTTCAGCGCTATTTGGTGGTAGCCGGAGTAACAGTCGAGGAAGGAGAGGAGCTCGCATCCGGCAGTGGAGTCAACAACTATAACACCCTAGGTGTTAAGTTTGCATTTGCATATCATTTCATGAGCATGAGCACAAGCATCATTGCATTCATGCATTTCAAAAATCATATGAAATGATAACCCTAAGTGATCACCTTGTTTTCACATGTGTATGTGTTAACCTACACCTAGCTTTGTATGTGTTATGCTTGTTTAACCAAGTGTTTGATGTGTTGATCACTAATGACCATCTAGAAATGCTTAGGGATGAAAATGGAACCATGTTTATGTTCATGATCAAGTCCAAATAAGCTTCTAGGGTTTAAGCTCTAATGATTGACCCTAGGAACCCTTTTTCTTGATCTAACAAATTGACCTTGTAAATAACCTTGTATGAAAAAGTTGGTTTAAGCAAAGTTGTAGAGTTTTTAATTCTGCACAAACTTTATTTAACTACCTTGAGGTGTTTTGGATCCTAAAATACCCTAATTAGTCAATTAAGGATGATTTGGGGGTTGTTTAGCTTTTGAAATTTGCCCAAGTCCTAAGTGGTTTCCAGTTTGAATGTTACCCTGTTTGAATGCTTGTAGTTTGAAATCTAAACCGTTTCAGTTCAAACCAAGTACACCAAAGTTGGAGTTCAACTATAGCTCTACAAAAGTGTGCATTTGGTTGAAGATAAGACACCAAGGTTAGAGAGTTAATCACGTTGCAGTTTGATCTGTCAGTCGGCCTGATGGCAGTTTCGAACGAGCAGAGCAGAGCCGAGCATCGGTCGGTGGCCGACCGCTTTAGGAATCGAGGGCCGCGTGTCGACCGTACGTCGGCGTTTGGCCCACGCCGGCCGCGCCTTGGACGCCCGCACACTCCACCTCGCGACCGAACGCTCACTCGCCCTCACTCTCTCCCTCTCCTCTCTGCTTCACGCAAGAAAGCGTAGCGCCGCGCCATTGCCGCAGCACCACCGTCGCCGAGCTCGCCAGCGAAGCACACCGCCGCATTGGCCGCCAAAACACAGTCACAGCTTCGCCTTCCTCCGCTCCATCATTTGCACTGCTAAGTTGCCACGCTAACCTAGCAGGTGAGTCAGACCGTGCAGAGCAGAGGCGCCATTGACGACCTACGCTCCTCCGAGCTTTGCGCCACCATGGCCAGCCCAATCCAGCGCCCCTCCCTCTCTTCTAGCTCTTGTATGCGGTAGCCTAGAGGTTGTAGATGCTCGCCGAGGAGTCGGTTGAAGCGATTAGGGTTAGGGTTTGCCGGAACGGGAACTCCGCCGCGCGCAAGCGCATGGCACCCGCAACACCGGTGAGGTTTGCGCTGGGCTTTGCAGTGTCGTTTGAGTTCGTCTAAGTCACATTAGGGTTAGTTGTTTAGTTCGTGGTTAGATAGCCGGAGTTGGTTGAAGCAACCGTGCTTCTCCATCGCCGGAACAGCAGCACCGCACCGCCGTGAACTCGCCACTGTGCCGCTGTTCATGTGGTCGAGCTGATCGGAGGGTTTGCATGGCCCCAATCCGGGCTAGACCGGAGCCGCTAGGGTTCCGTGTAGATGTAGCCAATGCTAGTTTGGCCGGAGGAAGCTTACGCCGGCCAGCGCAAGAACCGCAGCGTCGCCGTGCCGCCATGAACGCCGTCGAGCATGCTCCAGTGCGAATGGGGTACAACTAGCTACATGGTTCAATGCGGGTTGTGAAGGAAAGCATGACCGTGGGGTTGGTTTAGCCAGAGACCTCACCGCCGGCGAAGGAGAGCACGACCGTGCGGTTGGTTTAGCACGACCCTTTGGTGCATCGGCTCTGTGGGGAAGAACCTGACCAGTGGGTCCCATGTGTCATAGACTCTAAGTGTTTCTTTGTTTTGTCTTTTTCAGTTTTGTTTGCTAAATTTAGAAATTCATAACTAATTTCAGCAAAATGGTAAAAATGTGAAACCAGTTCTGTTAGCTTTGTTATGTTTTTCTCTACGCATGAAAAATGTTAAGTATCCTGTTGTTACTGTTCTTCTGTGTTGTTTTAATAAAAATGAACAGCAACCTTTATATGCTTAGTTTACCTTGTTTAATTCATAACTAGAGTTTGGTAGGTGATAAAATCATGGTTCTTGTTGTGTTGAGCTTGTCTCAGCATGGACATCCCATGAAAAATGTTAATGTATCAGTAACCTGTAATTTATTTGCATGTTATAGTTCTTTTGATTAAATGCTAGCTTAATTGAATGCAACATTGTTTAAACTGCTAAGCTAAGTTAAATGTGTTTTCTGTGCTTGTTAATTTTTGTACATGTGTTACTTGCTTAGTATAAGCTAAGAAAAATATGAAATCTGTTGATTCACACTTTTCAAATTGTATAAGTATTTAATGCTTAAAATATGTTTGTTTTCTTATCACCAGCAAATAAGTAATTTTAACCCTGTTTTATATGTGTTTGCTGTTGTTGGTATGAATACCAAAGTGGTAGATAATTATGTAACCTAGATTTTATAACTTTATCACAATTTTTGGAATCCTAGTGAAAGCTTTATATCTGTTTTAAGTGCTATCTGAAATCTGTTAAAATAGCTTGAGCATGTTTTCTTGTTAGATTTGTTTGAGTTATTTATGTTTAGTTTCAGCAGAATCTATAATAGAATTTGTTGTATTTAACTTTTTAATCTATCTGGCGTTAAATTTTCACAGCCATAACCTGTTTAGTTTAGCCTGGGTATATTTTACAAGTTTAACTTCAAATTTGTGTTTTCCTGTTTTCTTCTAAACATCTTTGCTTAGTGTGTCTGTTAGACCTTTTTAGTTTTGGATTTAGCTGGGGACTTTGTGGAATGTTTTGTAGAAAATTTCATAAGCTTTCCAGAATGTCCAAGTTTGTAATTTTTGGTTGTGTGTAGCTCTAGCTACACAGTTTTCTTTCAGCTACTGTTTTAAGTGTTTGTATGCCATGTTGTGTGTGTTACAAGTGATGTGTGCTTTGTGTAAGTTAAGCAAGTAATTTAAGCCATGAAACTTGTTTAATGCAGGTGTAAAAGAGCTTACCTCAGAGGAGAAGCTCTATTACAGGTTGCAAAAGAAGGGTAAGTGTAACTTCTCTCCAAGTAAGGAGATTTGCACATATTCGGTCAATGAAATAAAATGTTGCATAATACCTTCATCATGATCATTCATTCATATGCATTAGGCATGTCTCATTTCTAGTATATGATTTGTCATATATATTGGATCATCATACATGTATACATGCATCCAGGATTGCCGGAGGGAGTGACATTGCTGGAGTTTGGGGAGATAGAAGGAGGAGTCCCACCGGAAATACAAGCTCCAGAAGCTCCAGGAGAAGGAGAGCAGGACTCTGACCTTCCTGAGTGCCCAAACCACCTTCCCTCCACCTTCGTGAAAGGAAAGCCCCGGAGCATTATTCGCCTCCCTGATTCTATTTAAAGTATTTTACTTACTATACAACCACTTGTTTGTGCATTAAGTTCATAGGAGTTGGGATGAAACCCTTTGATGCATTATATCTCCTTGTCCACTAAAAAGAACCTTGTCGGCCTAGGCTCGAAACCTCTGCTTAGCCATGCTTAGACCGGTAGCATGGGTGGTCTACCATCCCCCACAAAGATAGATTGCTGGTCATGGTTGGCTATATTTGCTATCGTGGAAAATAACCATGTGGAAGTAATAAATCGAGACCGGGCGGACAAGGTGTTGTGAGCCACTTGACTTGGAGGTCTTGTGAGCGGGTTCTCTCCGCCTGTGTCGCTAGGTACTGGATCATGGTTGGACATCTGCCGAGATTGAACGCATGCTTCCTTCATAGCTGGCCAAATAACTTGTTTTGACCGCGAAGCCTAACTATCTATGTTCGGGCCGGAATCCCCTCCTAGTTGGGTCATGAAGACTGCGAGCGGCATACTAGACCGTGGGCAAGTATTCCTGATCGTCTTGGTCTAGCACCAAGGGCAGGCACTGCTTGAGCTACCTGGTTATCCATGAGTCGCTACTCATGCCAATAATTGGGGGCCCGCGGCTACCCGAGCTATATTGAAGGTGACCCGCATAAGTGTGTCGGCAGGCATACTTGGGTGTGATTGAGGAATAAACCTCTAGGTCTGGCACCAAGGGCAGACACTGCTTGACTTACCTGGCTATCCATCAGTCGCTACTCATGCCTATAATTGGGGGCCCGCGGCTACCCGAGCTATATTGAAGGTGACCCGCATAAGTGTGTCGGCAGGCATACTTGGGTGTGATTGAGGAATAAACCTCTAGCTGGATAGGAATTTGATTCAAATCGCGGTCTCTCTCCGTCAGTGAGAAACTTGAAAGATCTTCCTCCCACTGTAGAAACCTGAACTCTAATAAGTAACCAAAAGATAGTTATATGGTTTTGATGCCAAGCACAATATGGTTATTATTGTTTGATAACGCAGTGATTGCTCTAGTACAGGTGCTAATGGGATCTGATTAATGTTACTTAATCTGCTGCCAAATGCCGTTTTCTAATGATGAGAATACATGAGTAATTAGGATGCTCTTTTATGCAAAATTATGCTATCTCATGAGATCCACTTGATAAAGCCTTGCATAATCCTTGAAGTGTCTATGGTTATATATATTCTCTCTGTCGGGTAAGTCTAGCTGAGTACAATTGAGTACTCAGGGTTTCTTTACCCTTGTTGCAGATGGTATGGTATATTCTGGCTATTGTCAGGCGTGCCTCTACCCTGCATGTGATGAAGAGTGAAGACCACGGGCAATGGTGAATTATGATGTCTCTCCATGTTGTTTTTGATGGGACTGTACTAAGCTCGGCACTATATTTGTGTTAAACAGTTTGCAATGGGTTTTGTGAAACCTAAACTTGAGCTACTTTGATTTGAACTCAGTGTTGTAATAACACTTCCTTAAACTCAATTGTAATATTATTTCATTTTGAACTTATCACTGTGGATGTGCGGTTACTGAATCTAGTGTTCGATCTCAGGTTGTTACTTATTGTGGTTTGAGATCTTTCGAGATTTTAAGGACTACCGGGCGTATATGGGCTCTAGTGTGACAGTGTCGTCAGAAATGATGATCATTATACTAGTGCTCTTATAGGTTGGACGGTTCCGTGACAGCTGGTATCAAAGCAAGATTCAGTATACTACCGTTCACGAGTGTATTTGCAAACAAAAGATTTTTGTCTATCAAACTATTTTGCTACAAAAACTTTTGTGTGCGTACAAAATTAATTGCAAACTATAAATGTGCCATAGGTTATGTCCCTTATTGCCCAATAGGATGTCAGATGGCTTAAAGTATTAACTTGGGGGATTGCATCATATTTTCGGTTACCTGTCCATACGGGTTGGAATAGTATGGGGGCCATTCACTTGAATGGTGTTGTATGGATCAAATTTTGTCGCTATGCCTAAGGTAAGGTGAGTTGTGAGAGCGTGCATCGGATACACTGCCGATCTAGGGGAATGCTTATATGATGTCCGGACAATAATCCTGTTCCACACAAGGTTATGAGATGGCATCCATGTGTGGGTGTTGCCGTCTGTTGAGACGATGTCGTCGTTAGGACGATGTATACGGGGTGTACACCTAAGTGAGTATTAGATTTAATTTCAGCAATGCATTATTCATACTATTGGGATGGGCTAAAATAAATCTTCTGCAGGTACACTAACAGCGAATCATGTAGACCGTTTAGTTACGTATTTATGAGAGAACATATGTATGCCACCGTCTAGAATGTTCTTAGTGAAAGGTTTGCTTTCGTAAGGTTTGTAAGGACGTAAGATACGTGCATGCATCATGTGTCATCATATTGCATTTAATTCCCTCCCTTACTAAATCTGTATCTCTTTTACTTATTAAATGCTCAAATCTAAAAAATACATGTTCTCACAAAAAGGTTAAAACTTGTTACAGATGGCAGCCCAGGACCTCCCCAGCGCAGCAACCGCTTCTTGACCATGTTTGGCACTCCTACTTTGCTTTGGAGGGTGCTAAGTCAGGTGGGGTACACTGAGAAGCCTCAGTACTACTGGACTCAGGAGCCGCTTGGGAATGCACAATTGTACACCGTGACTGTGACTATCCCTGAGCGCACCAAGGCACCTTTGTGGAGGAGGTGGTACGCTGAGGCTATAGCCAGCAGTCCTTGGGAAGGAGCTCAATCTGCAGCTCTGACCATTCTGAGTCAGATTCGTCAGGAGCACAGTGCAGCTTTGGACCAGGGTGCAGCAGGGACTTTTCCAGAGGATAGCCCTGACACCACTCTTGGGTACCAGGAGTTGGGTGATCCCTTGATCAGGAACAGGGATGAGAGAGCTAGCAGTTCAGGACCGACTATGAGTGCTATACATGCAGTGCTCAAGAATCTTTTTGCCAGAGAGGACTCCTACCTGTTCAGTGTGGCACGTCTCCGGACCAGTGAGATGTTCCTATAGGGAATTGGTAGAGACAATCAGCGTCTCAGGAGGGCAGCTAAGGAGGCGCAGGACGAGAGAGACGCAGCTATACTTCGAGAGGAGGCAGTTGAGGCTCGTGAGCATATGCTTCGCCACCAGCAGGTGGTGGGGAACATCGCTTACCACAGGCATGACGCAGAGTTGAATGGGATACTTCAGTAGGCCCATGACCAGATCCGAGAGCTACAGCATGAGGTTCACAGGCTCAACAATGTGATCAACCTGATCCCTCCACCAGTTTCACCAGAGATAGATCTTGCAGTGATCTATGCCGCCGACGACCTAATAACCGAGGACGAGGAGGAGGAGGACCCAGAGGAGCTTGAGCTTGTTGATGACAGCGACGACGAGGGTGGCCGTCTATCAGGGATGGACACCGACCGCGACGACTAGGATAGCTTGCTTACGCTAGTCCTTACTGTTTCTTTTGCGCTAGTAGCTTGACCGTTATTGCTTCATGAGAGACATGATGTTGTGTAACCACCATGATATAAAGTATAGATGTCTGGCACTTTTGGCTTGTATGGATGTTTTTTTATGGTGCCAAGTATCAATAGATGATGATGTGTTGTTAGCATGAATTCTTTTATGCCCTATGTGGATTTAAGTTATCTACTTTTCAGTGATTTACTAAGGCATAATTATGATTCGTCTATAATTACTCAAATCTCATTGCTACTTGCTATCAAATTCATGCAGATGCCTGCCAACACTCGCTCCCATGGCTCTGGAAGTGGTGGAAACCACCGTGACGAGGATGAGGCTCCTCTGCCTAATCCACCGCCACCACCACCACCGCTTACCCCGGAACAGTTCATGGCTCAGTTCATTGGTGGGCAATGCAACATTGAGGAGTTGCTTCGTGAAGTTGCTCGCAGCAATCAGAACCAAGGCAACCATGATCGCCAACCGGCAAACCAGTTCAGCACTTTCAAGGACTTCCTTGACACCAAGCCGCCAATCTTCAAAGAGGCAGAAGAGCCACTCCAAGCGGATGAATGGCTGAATACCATGGAGCAGAAGTTTTGTTTGCTTAGGATGATTGAAGAGTTAAAAGCAGAGTATGCTTCTCATCAGTTGCAAGGACCAGCAGGTATATGGTGGGCTCATCACCGCACCACATACCCTGCCAATGCTCCAGTGGTGTGGAATCAGTTCAAGACAGCTTTTAGGGGCATTACATTCCTCCGGGCTTAATGAAAATGAAGGCAGCAGAGTTTCTGAAGCTCACACAGTGTACCAAGACTTTAATGGAGTACCTTCATGCTTTCAACAATCTGGCCCGTTATGCTCCCCAGTTTGTTGAAAATGATGAGATGAAGATTGATAGTTTCAAGAGAGGTCTGGGAACCAAGCTAATGAAGACCCTTGCAAACTCAAACCGTACCAACTTCAATGAGTTCATCAGTGATGCTTTGACTCAGGAGAACCAGAACAACCTGCACGCTGCAACTAAAGGCCGCAAGAGGGCGTTTGAAGGAAGCTCGTATCAGCAGAGAGCTCCCTTTGTCAATCGCTCTACTTACCGACCTCCAGTAGCAGGGGCTAAGTTCAGGCCTCCACAGAAGAAAGTCCCAGCTAAGGGTGCGCAGCAAAGTTAGTATCGCAAGCCTTACACCATCACTCTTCCAAAAGGCAATCCAGGGCAAGGCAGTTCTGGAGCTCAAAGGGGCCCAGCTTCTAATGCACCTTGCTTCAACTATCAGCACCCAGGGCACTTTGCTAGAGAATGCCCTCACCCGAAGAAGAATCAGGCCTACCAGTGGCGTGTGCACTATACCACAGTGGAAGAAGTGCCACAAGGAGAGCCCGTCACAGCTGGTATGTTCCTCGTAAACCATCATCCTGCAGTTGTGCTCTTTGATTCGGGATCTTCGCATTCGTTTGTGAGTAAAGCTTTTACTGTTAAGCATGGCATGACCATATCTGATTTGGATGTGGGGTACTGTATAAGTTCAGCAGGGGCTGACATATCAACTAAACAAGCAGTCAGAAGTGTAAGCATCATAATACAGAAACATGAGTTTAGCACAGATCTTATCATCCTTCCCGGCTTAGGTTTGGATGTGATCCTAGGCATGCAATGGATGCATCGCTATGGGGTGACCATAGATACCGGGAAGAGAGTTCTCTCCCTAAAAACCCCTGAAAAAGCAGGAACCTTTGAGGTATCCCTCCCACGCAAGCTAAATCTTTGTGCTATGACCTGCGCTATACAAGTCGCAACTCTGAAGAATATCTCGGTTGTGTGTGAATTTCTGGATGTGTTTCCATATGATCTTCCAGGTCTTCCACCTGATCGTGATGTGGAGTTCGCTATTGAGTTGGTACCTGGCATGGCGCCTATTTCTCGTAGACCGTACAAAATGCCACCCAATGAGCTAGCAGAGTTAAAGAAATAGTTGCAAGAGTTATAGGATAAAGGTCTCATTTGGCCCAGCTCATCATCGTGGGGATGTCCCGCATTGTTCATTAAAAAGAAGGATAAATCCCTACGAATGTGCGTGGATTATCGACCACTTAATGTCGTAATGATCAAGAACAAATATCCTTTACCACGTATTGATATCTTGTTTGATCAGTTATCTAAGGCTAAAGTGTTTTCTAAGATCGATTTGAGATCTGGGTATCATCAAATCAAGATCAGACCACAAGATATACCCAAAACAACTTTTGCAATGAGGTATGGGCTTTACGAGTATTTGGTTATGTCATTTGGGCTAACTAATGCTCCCGCCTACTTCATGTATCTTATGAACTTAGTGTTCATGCCCGAGCTGGATAAATTTGTAGTTGTGTTTATCGACGACATTTTAATCTACTCGGAGAATGAAGCGGAACATGCGGAACATCTACGTATCGTTCTTGCTCGGTTAAGAGAGCATAAGTTGTATGCTAAGTTTAGAAAGTGTGAATTTTGGCTTGCTAAAGTACCTTTCCTTGGACATATTCTTTCTGCTGATGGAATTTCAGTTGATCCCAGCAAAGTACAAGAAGTTATGGATTGGAAAGCTCCAACTTCCATCACCGAGGTTCGTAGTTTTCTTGGCCTGGCTGGATACTACCGTCGGTTTATTCTAGATTTTTCCAAGATAGCTAAACCTATGACCAGTCTACTACAGAAAGATAAGAGGTTTGATTGGACTCTAGAATGTGAGGCAGCTTTTCTTACCCTAAGAACTCTACTTACTTCAGCACCCATTTTGGCGCAACCAGACATAACAAAACCTTTTGATGTGTATTGTGACGCCTCCAGGACTAGACTAGGATGTGTTCTTATGCAAGAAGGAAAAGTGATAGCCTATGCTTCTCGACAGCTCAGAAAACATGAAGCTAACTACCCAACGCATGATCTAGAACTAGCAGCAGTGGTACATGCTTTAAAGATATGGAGACATTACCTTCTTGGTAACATATTCCATATCTACACCGATCACAAGAGTCTCAAGTATATCTTTACTCAGCCAGAGTTGAACATGAGACAGAGAAGATGGTTAGAACTGATCAAGGATTACAATCTTGAAGTTCATTACCACCCAGGGAAAGCTAATATAGTAGCTGACGCTTTGAGCAGGAAGTCACACTATCACCTTGTGCAACCTTTTCTTGAAGATAAGTTTAACTTGCTACATCCGTCAGTGTTGTACAATCTTACAGTCATTTGCTCGCTAGAAAGTCAAATCATATAAGGTCAGAAAACCGATGTGGGTGTGTTCCATATCAAAAGAAAGATGAAAGAAGAAGGTTCACAATGCTTTAGGATTGATGAGAAAGGAATTCTATGGTTTAAAGATCATCTTGTTGTGCCCAAAGAAAAGGATTTGAGGAATCGGATCTTAGAGGAAGCACATTCCTCTAAGCTATCTATACATCTAGGCAGTAGCAAGATGTATCATGATCTGAAACAACGTTTTTGGTGGACAAAGATGAAGAAAGAGATTGCCGCATTCGTGGCAAGATGTGATGTATGTTGTAGAGTGAAGGCGGTGCATATGAAACCCGCTGGACTCTTACAACCTTTGTCAGTTCCAGGATGGAAATGGGAAGAAATCAGCATGGATTTCATAACAGGTCTTCCACCTACTCAAAGAGGTCATGACTCAATATGGGTGATTGAGGATCGGTTAACCAAGTCAGCGCACTTCATACCAATTTGCACCACTAACCGACCCTATGAGTATGCAGAGATGTATATCACTCATATAGTTCATTTGCATGGTGTTCCAAGAACAATTGTGTCAGATAGAGGACCGCAGTTCACTGCTCGTTTCTGGGAACATCTTCATAAGCAGCTTGGAACTAATCTAGTTCTCAATTCAGCTTATCATCCTCAGACATCAGGATAGACAGAAAGAGTTAATCAGATTCTCGAAGATCTTCTTAGAGCTTGTGTAATATCTTCTAAAGGATCTTGGGAAAGTTGGTTACCTTTAGCAGTGTTCTCCTACAATAATAGTTATCAAGAGAGTATCAAGATGGCTCCGTTCGAAGCTTTGTATGGTAGAAGGTGTAGAACACCTCTCAATTGGGTTGAACCAGGAGAAAGAAGATACTACAGTATCGACTTTGTGCAAGAAGCTGAAGAAAAAGTTAGAACCATACAAGAACATATGCGTGCAACTCAGTCAAGACAGAAAAGCTATGCCGACAAGAGAAGAAGACCGCTTGAGTTCGAAGTTGGTGATTATGTGTACTTGAAAGTATCACCTATGAAGGGAGTACAAAGATTTGGAGTTAAAAGAAAACTTGCTCCAAGGTATGTGGGACCCTATCGGATCATTGAAAGAAGTGGAAGAGTAGCATATAAGTTGTTATCGCCAGAGATGAGGTCTATCTTCAATGTCTTTCATGTATCCTAGCTTAAGAAGTGTTTGAGAGTTCCAGAGGAACATATCGAACCTTCAGGTCTGAAGTTACAGTCAGACTTGTCCTTTGAAGAAAAACCTGTCCAAATCATGGACACCAAAGAAAGAGTAACTCGAAACAAAGTTATCAAGTTTTACAAAATAATGTGGAACAATCAAAGTGAACGAGATGCTACATGGGAAAGGGAGGACTACCTTAAGGAAGTCTACCCTGCTTTCTATGAAAAATGGTAAGCCTTACAAATCTCGGGACGAGATTTTTGTAAGGGGGGAAGGGCTGTAACACCCTAGGTGTTAAGCTTGCATTTGCATATCATTTCATGAGCATGAGCACAAGCATCATTGCATTCATGCATTTCAATGATCATATGAAATGATAACCCTAAGTGATCACCTTGTTTTCATATGTGTATGTGTTAACCTACACCTAGCTTTGTATGTGTTATGCTTGTTTAACCAAGTGTTTGATGTGTTGATCACTAATGACCATCTAGAAATGCTTAGGGATGAAAATGGAACCATGTTTATGTTCATGATCAAGTCCAAATAAGCTTCTAGGGTTTAAGCTCTAATGATTGACCCTAGGAACCCTTTTTCTTGATCTAACAAATTGACCTTGTAAATAACCTTGTATGAAAAAGTTGGTTTAAGCAAAGTTGTAGATTTTTTAATTCTGCACAAACTTTATTTAACTACCTTGAGGTGTTTTGGATCCTAAAATACCCTAATTAGTCAATTAAGGATGATTTGGGGGTTGTTTAGCTTCTGAAATTTGCCCAAGTCCTAAGTGGTTTCCAGTTTGAATGTTACCCTGTTTGAATGCTTGTAGTTTGAAATCTAAACCATTTCAGTTCAAACCAAGTACACCAAAGTTGGAGTTGAACTATAGCTCTACAAAAGTGTGCATTTGGTTGAAGCTAAGACGTCGAGGTTGGAGAGTTAATCGTGTTGCAGTTTGCTCTATCAGTCGGCCTGATGGTAGTTTCGAACGAGCAGAGCAGAGCAGAGCCGAGCGTCGGTCGGTGGCCGACCGCTTCAGGAATCGAGCGACGCGTGTTGACCGTACGTCGGCATTTGGCCCGCGCCGGCCGCGCCTTGGACGCCCGCACACTCCACCTCGCGACCGAACGCTCACTCGCCCTCACTCTCTCCCTCTCCTCTCTGCTTCACGCAAGAAGGCGTAGCGCCGCGCCATTGCCGCAGCACCACCGTCGCCGAGCTCGCCAGCGAAGCACACCGCCGCATTGGCCGCCAAAACACAGTCACAGCTTCGCCTTCCTCCGCTCCATCGTTTGCACCGCTAAGTTGCCGCGCTAACCTAGCAGGTGAGTCAGACCGTGCAGAGCAGAGGCGCCATTGACGACCTACGCTCCTCCGAGCTTTGCGCCACCATGGCTAGCCCAATCCAGTGACCCTCCCTCTCTTCTAGCTCTTGTACGCGGTAGCCTAGAGGTTGTAGATGCTCGCCAAGGAGTCGGTTGAAGCGATTAGGGTTAGGGTTCGCCGGAACGGGAACTCCGCCGCGCGCAAGCGCATGGCACCCGCAACGCCGGCGAGGTTTGCTCTAGGATTTGCAGTGTCATTTGAGTTTGTCTAAGTCATGTTAGGGTTAGTTGTTTAGTTTGTGGTTAGATAGCCGGAGTTTGTTGAAGCAACCATGCCTTTCCATCGCCGGAACAGCAGCACAGCGTTGCCGTGAACTCTCCACCGTGCCGCTGTGCATGTGGCCGAGCTCATCGGAGGGTTTGCATGGCCCCAATCCGGGCTAGATCAAACCTCTAGGGTTCCGTGTAGATGTAGCCACCACTAGTTTGTCCGGAGGAAGCTTACGCCGGCCAGAGCAAGAACCACAGCGCCGTCGTGCCGCCATGAACGTCGTCGAGCATGCTCCGGTGCGAATAGGGTACAACCAGCTACATGGTTCAATGCGGGTTGCGAAGGAGAGCACGACCGTGGGGTTGGTTTAGCCAGAGACCTCACTGCCGGCGAAGGGCCAACGGTCGAGCACCTTTGGTGCGTCAGCTCTGTGGGGAAGAACCTAACCAGTGGGTCCCATGTGTCATAGACTCTAAGTGTTTCTCTGTTTTGTCTTTTTCAGTTTTGTTTGATAAATTTGGAAATTCATAACTAATTCCAGAAAAATGCTAAAAATCTGAATCCAGTCCTGTTAGCTTTGTTATGTTTTTCTCTACGCATGAAAAATGTTAAGTATCCTATTGTTACTGTTCTTCTGTGTTGTTTTAATAAAAATGAACAACAAGCTTTATATGCTTAGTTTACCTTGTTTAATTCATAACTAGAGTTTGGTAGGTGCTAAAATCATGCTTCTTGTTGTGTTGAGCTTGTCTCAGCATGCACATACCATAAAAAATGTTAATGTATCAGTAACCTGTAATTTATTTGCATGTTATAGTTCTTTTGATTAAATGCTAGTTTAATTGAATGCAACATTGTTTAAACTGCTAAGCTAAGTTAAATGTGTTTTCTGTGCTTGTTAATTTTTGTACATGTGTTACTTGCTTTGTATAAGCTAAGAAAAATATGAAATCTGTTGATTCACACTTTTCAAATTGTTTAAGTATTTAATGCTTAAAGTATGTTTGTTTTCTTATCACCAGCAAATTAGTAATTTTAACCCTGTTTTATATGTGTTTTTTGTTGTTGGTATGAATACCAAAGTGGTAGATAATTATGTAACCTAGATTTTCTAACTTTATCACAATTTTTGGAATCCTAGTGAAAGCTTTATATCTGTTTTAAGTGCTATCTGAAATCTGTTAAAACAGCTTGAGCATGTTTTCTTGTTAGATTTGTTTGAGTTATTTATGTTTAGTTTCAGCAGTAGCTATAATAGAATTTGTTGTATTTAACTTGTTAATCTATCTGGTGTTAAATTTTCACAGCCATAACCTGTTTAGTTTAGCCTGGGTATATTTTACAAGTTTAACTTCAAATCTGTGTTTTCCTGTTTTTTTCTAAACATCTTTGCTTAGTGTGTCTGTTAAACCTTTTTATTGTTGGATTTAGCTGGGGACTTTATGGAATGTTTTGTAGAAAATTTCATAAGCTTTCCAGAATGTCCAAGTTTGTAATTTTTGGTTGTGTGTAGCTCCAGCTACACAGTTTTCTTTCAGCTGCCGTTTTAAGTGTTTGTATGTCATGTTGTGTGTGTTACAAGTGATGTGTGCTTTGTGTAAGTTAAGCAAGTAATTTAAGCCATGAAACTTGTTTAATGTAGGTGTAAGAGAGCTTACCTCAGAGGAGAAGCTCTATTACAGGTTGCAAAAGAAGGGTAAGTGTAACTTCTCTCCAAATAAGGAGATTTGCACATATTCGGTCAATGAAATAAAATGTTGCATAATACCTTCATCATGAGCATTCATTCATATGCATTAGGCATGTCTCATTTATAGTATATGATTTGTCATATATATTGGATCATCATACATGTATACATGCATCCAGGATTGCCGGAGGGAGTGACATTGCTGGAGTTTGGGGAGATAGAAGGAGGAGTCCCACCGGAGATACAAGCTCCAGAAGCTCCAGGAGAAGGAGAGCAGGACTCTGACCTTCCTGAGTGCCCAAACCACCTTCCCTCCACCTTCGTGAAAGGAAAGCCCCAGAGCATTATTCACCTCCCTGATTCTATTTAAAGTATTTTACTTACTATACAACCACTTGTTTGTGCATTAAGTTCATAGGAGTAGAGATGAAACCCTTTGCTGCATTATATCTCCTTGTCCACTAAAAAGAACCTTGTAGGCCCAGGATCGAAACCTCTGCTTAGCCATGCTTAGACCGGTAGCATGGGTGGTCTACCATCCCCCACAAAGATAGGTTGCTGGTTACGGTTGGCTATATTTGCTATTGTGGAAAATAACCATGTGAAAGTAATAAATCGAGATCGGGCTGACAAGGGGTTGTGAGCCACTTGACTTGGAGGTCTTGTGAGCGGGTTCTCTCCGCCTGTGTCGCTAGGTACTGGATCATGGTTGGACATCTGCCGAGATTGAACGCATGCTTCCTTCATAGCTGGCCAAATAACTCGTTTTGACCGCGAAGCGTAACTATGTATGTTCGGGCCGAAATCCCCTCCTAGTTGGGTCATGAAGACCGTGAGCGGCATACTAGATCGTGGGCAAGTATTCCTGATCGTCCTAGTCTGGCACCAAGGGCAGGCACTGCTTGAGCTACCTGGCTATACGTGAGTCGCTACTCATGCCTGTAATTGGGGGGTCGCGGCTACCCGAGCTATATTGAAGGTGACCTGCATAAGTGTGTCGGCAGGCATACTTGGGTGTGATTGAGGAATAAACCTCCAGCTGGATAGGAATTGGATTCGAATCGCGGTCTCTCCCCGTTAGTGAGAAACTTGAAAGATCTTCCTCCCACTGTAGAAACCTGAACTCTAATAAGTAACCAAAAGATGGTTATATGGTTTTGATGCCAAGCACAATATGGTTATTATTGTTTGATAACTCATTGATTGCTCTAGTACAGGTGCTAATGAGATCTGATTAATGTTTCTTAATCTGCTGCCAAATATTGTTTTCTAATGATGAGAATATATGAGTAATTAGGATGCTCTTTTATGCAAAATTATGCTATCTCATGAGATCCACTTGACAAATCCTTGCATAATCCTTGAAATGTCTATGGTTATATATATTCTCTCTGTCGAGTAAGTCTAGCTGAGTACAATTGAGTACTCAGGGTTTCTTTACCCTTGTTGCAGATGGTATGGTCTATTCTGGCTATTGCCAGGCGTGCCTCTACCCTGCATGTGATGAAGAGTGAAGGTCACGGGCAATGGTGAATTCTGATGTCTCTCCTTGTTGTTTTGATGGGATTGTACTAAGATCGGCACTATATTTGTGTTAAATAGTTTGCAATGGGTTTTGTGAAACCTAAACTTCCGCTACTTTTATTTGAACTCGGTGTTGTAATAACACTTCCTTAAACTCAGTTGTAATATTATTTCATTTTGAACTTATCACTGTGGATGTGCGGTTACTGAATCTAGTGTTGGATCTCGGGTTGTTACTTATTGTGGTTTGAGATCTTTCGAGATTTTAAGGACTACCGGGCGTATATGGGCTCTAGTGTGACAGTATCGTCAGAAATGATGATCATTATACTAGTGCTCTTATAGGTTGGGTGGTTCCGTGACAACAACTTCATCGATCCGTGGAAGAGGGAAGGGGTTGGGAGGGCAATGCTTGTTGAGACTCGTATAGTCGACACACATTCTCCATTCATTATTCTTTTTTCTTACAAGCACCGGATTGGCAAGCCAATCGGGATGATTTACTTTCTTTATGAACCCCGCAGCTAGGAGTCGGGTTATTTCAGCTTTAATAGCCTCTTTGTGGTCTGGTGCGAACCTTCTAAGCTTCTGGCGGGTCGACTTGGCCCCGTCTACCACGTTTAGGGAATGCTCAGCGCGGTCGCGGGGGACTCCTGGCATATCCGCCGGTTTCTAGGCGAAGATGTTGATGTTGCGCCGCGGGAAGCTGACGAGCGTGCTTTCTTGTTCGGGGTCGAGGTCAGCACTAATCACGGCGGTCTTCTCAGGGTCGTCGTCGTTCAGGGCCACCGTCTTCGTTTCCCTGGATTTCTTTGAGGCACGTGTGGTCGGGGGCTCTGGAATGTCGAAGTCCCCTGCTCGTGGCTTGGCCGCATTAGACAGGAAGATTTGGGTGCCGCGCTGTTGCTCCTGCCTGGTCGCGTCACTGATTGTCTCTTGCTCGCACTCGTAGGCGATCTGGAGATTGGAGTGGAGGCTGATGACCCCGTGCAGTGTTGGTATCTTGACCACTAAGTAGGTATAGTGCGGTATCGCCATGAGTCTTCACAGCGTAGGCCGCCCGAGGATGGCATCGTATGGAGTATCGAGGTCGGCGATCACGAAATCTACAGGTTCTTCACGCACTAGATTGTCGGATTCGAATCGTACCAGGAGGGAGATCTGTCCGGACAGCTTCGAGCTTTCACCGGGGATTATACCATGGAAGGAGAAATTCACCGGGCAGATGCTGCTCTCCTGGAACTCAAGACGTTGGAGCGTCCTCAGAAAAATAATGTTGAGAGAACTTCCTCCGTCGATGAGTATCTTTTTGAAGAAACTGGTCGCGACGGCTGCGCTGACGACCAGGGCGAAGCGACCAGGGTAATCATGTCGTACCCGATGGTCGTCTCTGGAGAAATCGATTCGGCGCCTTGTCCAATCTGGAGTAGGGACATGAACGTTATTGCTGTTAGTAAAAGTCCGACGACGCTTACCGTTGCTATCTGGGCGCCCACGGAATATGAGGAAGATGCGTGTGGCCTTTGTGAAGTTGGTGGTCGGGGCCTCCGCCGTATCCTCTGTTGAAGGGCCATTGCCCTATCGCTTTGCTTCCGCCTTGCTCTGAATGGCCTCCTTGAGGGTGATGCACTCCCGCATGGTGTGTTTTCCTCATTCTTGAAGGGGACAGGGGCCGCCGAGGACCTCTTTATGGCTGTTGCTGCGTCGACGCTTCCGCCCGATACCATGGCTTGTGAGATCTGGTGTCGAGCGGTGTTGTGGTGCTTCCGGGGTGATCTTCTTTTGTGAGGTCGACGCATGTGGACGAAGTCGGCGGCGAGCGGCGTTGATGAGGCTGAGGCATTCGGCGAGGTCTTTGTCAACCTAGTCGACAGCGCTCGCCGGATCGTCATGGGCGACGCGACCGGGAGTGCCTTGAGCCATCTTGGTGGTTAGATCTTCGATCGAAGGATAGTCGAGCGCGAGGAGTCGCGCAGGTTCTGTAGTTTCGGAGACAGAGACGGTGCCATGGATAGTCCAGACCATATATCCGACCTAGGGGGTGGCGCCGCCTGCGGGGATGACCATGGATCCGGGGAAGGTAACCGCTTGATGAGCCATGGAGTCGATGCACACACCCCCTACCTAGCACGCCAACTGTCGACGAAATATGCGTTGCAATCTACCTAGGGGATACCCTACGGTAGTAGATTATAGGCGGAGGTGTGGCGACGACGATCAAGCGTAACACAGAGAGCGTAGACACGGCGATTTAGACAGGTTCAGACCGGTAAATCACCGTAATACCCTACGTCCTGTATTCTGGTGGTTGGATTGATCTGAGTACTAGGTTACAAGATCCGTAGATGATCTGAGAGAGTTTTTGGAGGGGGTCCCTGCTCACCTTATATAGCCGGCGAGCAGGGTTACAATTTCCATATCCTAATAGATTACGATCGGTCCCTTAAGGCAAGGGATCCGAGTCTATCTACTAGGATCTTCCTTGGCGAGCAAGACTTCTTCGGAGTCCTTGGCGAGCATGACGGGCTAGTCGCGCGCCGCAAGGCCTCGCGGGCTGGGCCGTCTTCTGGTCGGTAGGCCCATAAGGTCCCTGGGGATATACCGAGGTAATATCCCCAACACTTATCTGGGGGCAAAAGCTGGGATATACAGTACAACCATGAGGGCTATATGGCTCTGGCTTTAGCTCAGTATGGGGATCTTTTCTAGATCGTTCAGTGGTTACCTTTATGGCGCAAACGGGACATGGCAAGATGGGTATAGTGTGGTTCCTAACCTATGAGAGTAGCTGTTGTAATGGAGTGCACCGTAGGCAGTTTGGCTCTATATCCCCTTGTCATGAACCTTGCGACCCTACCTTGTTAGACGAACCCTTGGAAGGTTTCATAGTGTACCCTGTCCGCTCACCTTGACAGTGTTTTGGGAGTTGCAAACCCGGGCAAATGGGCAACACGACTCGTGGGTAAAGATGTACACCTCTGCGCGGAGTTAAAAACTATAATGATAGCCGTGCTCACGGACACGAGCGGCTCAGAAAACTCACAGAATTATTGGGTTCTTATTTCTATGTGGCTTATGCAAGTTATTTATTTATTGTATCATTGTCATTTACTTTATGATCATAGATATTGGAGTTTATGCATTACCTTGGCAATTGTTGATATTTAATATGAACTTGATCTACTTAAAATGTTTACCGCTATGAACCATGCATACCCTTTTGAGCCTTATGAACCCCGTGTTATATTTGTTGAGTACGTATGTGCTCACCCTTGCATTCAAACACCACAGATGAAGATGAAATTGATGATTACCGCAATGAGTACTAGTCTTGGAGTCAACCAGTTCCTTTTGGAGCTTTCGCAGAAGTCGTCGTCTTAGTTATAGTTTTATTTGTTTAAGACTCTGTATTGAATATTCATTCGCTATGTAATAAGCACTGTGACTATTCCTAGAATGCACATGAGCCTTTTATGAACTTGTTTTTATTCTTAAAACGGGTGTGACAAGGTGGTGACACAAGGCGATGAATGACTAAGGCTTATTTATATGCAAAATAATTTAGATATAAAGTAATGTAGTGTTTCGTTTGTATTTAATAATTAATATCTAATTATGGAGTAACTAGATTAGAAAGATTTGTCTTGAAAATTACGAATAAACTATCCAATTAGTTATATTTTTTATCTATATTTAACATTTCATTTCGTGCATACTCCCTCCGTCCCTTTTTAAGTGTAGTAGGAAAACGATTTGTGAGGGGAGCCGTTTTTCTAGCGATAGATAAAAAGGGACTGAGGGAGTACGCCCAAAGATTCGATGTGACAGGAATCTTTGGACGTATGCATGAAATAGAATGTTAAATATAGATAAAAAATATAACTAATTATATAGTTTATTCGTAACTTTCAGGACAAATCTTTCAAATCTAGTTACTCCATAATTAGATATTAATTATCAAATACAAACGAAACACTACAATACTTTATATCTAAATTATTTTGCATCTAAACAAGCCTTAGTCATTCATCGCCAAGATAACCCATGTATTTACATTTGCTTATGTTATGTTGTTGAACATATGGAATGCAGAAAATTAAAATTTAGACTGTCAATCTACTCAACAACACGCTTCATACAGTCTGAAGAGTGGAGGATGTAGCAGGCCACTACTAGTACAATGGGCTTGTCTGACGGGTGCCACAGGAGATGAGATGGCCGTCGCCATTTGTGGCTGTTGGAATATATATATAGGTGAATTGTCCACCTTTCTCGTCAACTTAAACTTTTAGGTTGAACTGGTTGATACATGTAACTTAATATGGTATCAAAGTCAGAGGTCTTGAGTTTCAATCTTGGTTAGCGCAATTAAAATTAAATAATTGATGCTCGTTTCTATTCCACATCTTAGACCTGAGGGAGCCTGCACGTGAGGGAGAGTGTTAGAATATAAGTAAATTGACCACCTTCCCCATCAGCTTAAACTCTTAGGTTGAACTAGTTGGTGCCTGCAACTCAATAGTGACAAAAGTGATCCACCATCGATGCCTGCGGCTGCATGGCATTAGTTGTCCGCGGTGCCGAGAAGCCCCGTACCTGGACCTCTACATCAATTGGAACCGCAGGATGTATAGGCGAGCACGCTGCGATTTGTTCGCTATATACGGGCGTGTTTGGTTTGAGGGGCTAAAGTTTAGTCCGTGTCACATCGAATATAATATAGGGTGTTACATGGGATGTTAGGATGCTAATAACAAAATAAATTACATCGTCACACAGTATTTAATGAGACAAATCTATTAAACTTAATTAATCCATCATTAGCACATGTTTACTGTAGCACTACATTGTCAAATCATGAACTAAATAGGTTTAATATATTCGTCTCATAAAATAGTTTCCGGCTGACAAATTAGTTTCTTAAATAGTTTATATTTAATACTTCATGTATGTGTCTAAATATTCGATGTGACAGAGACTAAAAAAATTTAGAGGGAAACAAGCACATCTTTCGCCCCATTCGCCAGCCAAACAAGGAAACCTCACCCCTGTTAACACCAATGCTACTAGCATCAAGTTCCTTATTTTTTACGGTGCATATATAATATAAAAATCTCTCCAAACTTTTTTGGAAACTTAAATCCCCTTAAAATTTCTGTCTTTTCCTACGATTATAAATCCTTGAGTATATTATTTGAATACCAATTCAACAAATTATATGAAGGGGTTTCTTTTCCTAGGTTTGTCTTCTTCTTGCTTCTAAATTAGCCCTCAACGAAAATAAAATGGAGGCTAGGCATCTATGGCACTTTTTAGTGATGTTTGCTACTGTTTTGCTTCTCCATTCATCACTTATTATTTATTTGTTGTATTTAGTTTATGTTAAATGCTTTATACTGATTTATTTTAAGAGAAAATTTTTATTTGTTTGATGAAAAGTAATGCTGATGAACAAGATTGGTGTGAGGATTTCACTTGGGCCACGGGATCATCGTCGCCTAGAGAATCAACCGTCTTGTTTACTCTGTCCTCTCGAGAAGAGAGAAGCTTTGCTCGTGTTCCGTGGCTCTCGTGAAGACGGCGGCGGCGATTCCTGAATTCCCATCTTGGAAGCAGTCTGTAATTGCGGCGCTTCTCCCGTCTAGTACCTACTACTATGCCCGTTGTGACTGTACGAGCACACCGTGTGGCAGTGGGACGCAGGCGGCACACATCGTGAAGCGGCCACACTGCCCGCAGAGGATCTCAGGGGTTGAGCAGCGAGATGCATGAGATACAAGGTGACGCAACGCCGGCTGCTGCGGCCACTGACCGCCTCTCTGAACATCTTCTCCTAGCTTCCCTATAAAGCAGGGCCCTCCCACATGGCCACACCAACCATACGCTCATACTCGTACACAATAGAAAGAGACAGGAAGAAAACCATCGGCCGGAGCAAGACAGCAATGGCGGGCGAGAAGAAGGGGCTCCAGCTGCTGGACTTCTGGGTGAGCCCGTTCGCGCAGCGGTGCCGAATCGCGCTGGCGGAGAAACGCCTGGCGTACGAGTCCCTGGAGCAGGACCTCGACAACAAGGGCGAGCTCCTCCTGCGCGCCAACCCGGTGCACAAGAAGGTCCCGGTGCTCCTCCACGACGGGCGACCCCCCGTGTGCGAGTCGCTCATCATCCTACACTACCTCGACGAGGCGTTCCCGGGGACGCCGCCGCTCCTCCCCTCCGACGCCGTCGCCCGCGCGCACGCCAGGTTCTGGGCCGACTACGCGGAGAAGAAGGTCTTCGACTGCGGCACCCGGCTGTGGAAGCGCAAGGGCCAGGCGCAGGCGCAGGCGCGGCCCGAGATGGTGGAGGCCCTTCGGACCCTGGACGCCGAGCTCGGGGACAAGGCCTACCTCGCCGGCGACGAGTTCGGGTTCGTGGACCTCGCCGTCGTGCCGTTCACGACGTGGTTCCTCGGCTACGGCCGGCTCGCAGAGTTCAGCGTCGAGGAGGTGTGCCCCAGGCTGCTGGCGTGGGCGAAGCGCTGCGCCGAGAGGGAGAGCGTCGCCAACAACCTGTACCCGCCGGAGAAGGTGTTCCAATTCATCGGCTATCTCAAGGACAAGTACGGCGACAAGTAGAGTCACAAATGCATGTTCATCATGGTCGTCGATTTTTTTTTTTCCCTTCTTCTTTTGTTTTGGTTTGGGTGTTCTATCTAGTTGGTCATTGACCATGCATCATATCGATGATGGTTCGGTTTGTGTCTCCTACTCGATCGTGTGTCGGCTCCATATATGTTTGGGAATTGAATAAAAAGGATAATTTTCCTAATTGCTCTGTTCTTGTGGGCACCCATTATTTTATTCATCGTACGTTGCATCGAGTTGAAGAACACCCAATTGCATGTTGTCTCCTGCGGAAGAACACCTCTGGCAGGCGCAGCGGCTGCACACGAGATGCATGTGCGCCCAGCCCCTCCGTCGTGCGCTTCATCGCGCCGCCGCTGGCCAAGCTGAGGGCAGCAGGTCCAGCTGCGCACCGCCGGTTTGCTCTTCTTGGCGACGCAGAACCAGTAGCCGTCGGGAATGGCGTGCGCGAGCGGGTTGCCGTAGCAGGACCCGTGCACCATGAGGTCGCACCCGTCGCACAACACGATGGGGGTCCGACAATGCCAAATACTATAGTACGTACTACGAGTCCATGCATACTTCACTCTTGACTCTTGAGCTTGCAACGTTCTTCTATGCAGAGCGGACAGCTTATTTTCCTTAGTTAGTTCTGATCGAGCCGGCAAAATAACCGGCTAATATTTGCCACCATTACATTTTAATTTTATGACTGTTCGTGTAGCATGTCTGACAACAGGGTGTGCATGGCAACAAATTAGCATCAATCATCACGCATCAAAAGGACGTGAATACCTTGTACGTTCACTGCTTCTTAAGCACCAACTTAAGCAGGAATGGTTTGACCATGCATGCATGATGCCTGAAACAAACAGGGCAACAACATGTCTTCTGAATTTCTGGTTCCTCCAACTGCAGTGCATGGCATCAGTGTGCCAGTACGAATTCCAACACTACCACGCGCCAAACTCACTCGCTCACCTGTTTCACGCAACACGCCGCCGAGGCCGAGCTCACTATCCCCGGCCTATATATAAATCTCCTCCCTGGCATCTACATCGCAGCTCCTCGATCGCAACGCACCTTGCAACGACCATGCCGTCCACTCGCTGCGCTCACCTCCTCCTCACTACCATCACCATTCTGCTGCTACTCTTCTGTCATCTAACGTGCGCGTTCCCACTGCCATCATCACCTGCTTCTGCGTCGTCAAACGCCGCCTCCCCGTCGCCTCCTCCGGTGCTACCGCGAGGCCTACCACGGATCATACCAGCGTGGTCGCTGCCCGTGAACCCGTTCACGGCCAAGGCGGCGTTCATCCGGTACTGGAACCGGAAGGTGCGCGGCAACCGCCCGCACCCGGCCTTCCTCTTCGCCAAGCTGTCGCCGCTCTCGGCGCCGGACGCCGCCACGTTCTCCACCCTGGCCTCCGCGGGCAAGCTCGCCTCCCGCATCCGCGACTTCTGCGCCGCGGCGTCCCTGCTCTGCCCCTCGACCCCGGCGGCGTCCTGGTCGGCGGCGTCTTCATCCGTGGACGGCTCCGCGGGCGTGGCGGCCTCCTCCGGCTCCTCCTCCGCCGCGCCGTTCAAGAACTACGAGAACGGCAACTTCAGCAGCTACGGCAACAGCGGCGGCGGCGGCTCTGACCAGTTCGCGGTCTACTCCAGCGGGAAGAGCGGGCCCGTGGACTCGTTCAAGCGCTACGGCAAGGGCTCGCTGGGGCGGAACGACTCCTTCGCCAACTACGAGGAGGGCGGCAACGTCGGCACGTCCAGCTTCAACTCGTACACCACCGGAGCCACCGGCGGCGCCGGGGAGTTCGCCGGGTACGCTGGACAGACCAACACGGTGGCGGTGACGTTCGCCACCTACGACAGCACCGGCAACGGGCGCACGCACGAGTTCACGGCCTACTCGCAGGACGCCAACTCCGGCGTGCAGAGCTTCACCGGCTACGGCAAGACCGCCAACGCCGCAGCCGAGTCCTTCAAGACCTACGGCAACAACTCCAACACGGTCGCGTCCGGCTTCATCAGCTACGGCGACAAGGCCAACGGCTTCAACGACACGTTCGCCTCCTACGGCCTCCACGGGAACGCGCCACAGAACACGTTCCGGAGCTACGCCTCCGGCAGCAACGCCGGCGTCGACGAGTTCAAGGCGTACAGGGACGAAGCCAACGTCGGCGACGACAGCTTCACGTCCTACGCCAACAACGCCAACGGCGCGGCCGCCGACTTCGACAGCTACGGCAAGTCGACCAACCCCGGGAGCGTGGCGTTCAAGGGGTACGGCCAGGGATCCAACCCCAACCACCGCATCGGTTTCACGCACTACTCCGGCGAGAACACCACGTTCAAGGCCTACTCCAACGAAGGCGTCGAGTTCAAGGAGTACCACAACATGTCAAACATGGAGGTGTCCAAGACGGCGGTGCCTGGTGCAGGGCACCACCAGCTGCTACCCAAGCAGTGGTCGCCGGACCCAGGGAAGTTCTTCCGGGAGCGGGACCTCATGATGGGCAACCGAATGCCAATGCCGGACATCGCCGACAAGATGCCGCACCGCGCGTTCCTGCCGAGGGACATTGCCACCAAGATCCCGTTCGAGGAGAACGCCGTGTCGGCACTGTTCGGAGCGCCGCCGGGCACGGCAATGAGGCAGGTGGTGGCGTCCACGGTGACCGAGTGCGCGCGACCGCCCAGCCAGGGCGAGACGAAACGGTGCGCGACGTCGGCGGAGGACATGCTGGACTTCGCCGTGGAGATGCTGGGCAGCAACATCGCGGTTCGCAGCACGGAGTCCACGGCGGGCAGCGGCAGGGACGTCCGGCTCGGGAAGATCAGGGGCATCGCCGGCGGCAGCGTCACGCGGTCCGTGTCGTGCCACCAGAGCCTGTTCCCGTACCTGGTGTACTACTGCCACTCGGTGCCACGGGTCCGGCTGTACGAGGCGGACATCCTGGACGTCGACTCCAACCGGAAGATCAACCATGGCGTGGCCATCTGCCATCTGGAGACGTCGGATTGGAGCCCCAATCACGGGGCGTTCATCGCGCTCGGTGGAAAACCTGGTCAGATTGAGGTCTGCCACTGGATCTTCGAGGGAGACATGGCTTGGACCCTTGTTGACTGATGATATACCACAACACCGTTAGATTTCCCCTAGTTACCTCTCCTTACTACTCTCTATTAAAGAAATATACTACCAACCTTTTGGATTTTTTACATTTTTAATCCTCCTTTTTAAGAAATATTTTAATAATAACCAGTCCAAAAAGTATTTGCAAAATCTAACCTCTTTCGTCGTGCCAACGCACGTGGCGCGACAAAGAGAGCCACACTGGCAATCATATTTCAGTTCTGCTGGTGTGGAGGGATGTGGGCCCCTCTGTCGGGCCAGCTCCGGCAGGCAGCGGTCTTTCCTTCTCTCTCGCTCTTTCTTTCTTTCCTGCTCGTGAAAGGCATGGAGTTCTCCTCTTCCTTCTCCCTCTCTCCTTGTTTGTGCGATCAAGGTTGAGGTTGGATTCTGGTTGTTGTTTGCAAGCATCTCGTGTAGGAGGTAGACATACCTCACCTTAACATGTTTATTTGTTGAGCTGATGGTTATACACTGCTACGGTTTAGACTGTTGTGTGCAATGCTAGCTTTTGTTTGGTTAAGTGAAAGTTTATTTGGCTAATGACATGTAATATACAATGATTATATCATTATTGGGTAGAATGTGATACTAATCTAGGGTTTGATTGTTCAAGGGTTTGAGTGTTGTTTTAGGGTTTGATTTGTTCTCTTGTTCAAGTTTCTTTGTATTCACTATATGCGTGGTTTTATTTTGACCCCTTGTTATGATTTAGAGGCCCTAAATTTGTTAGTAGGGTTTTGATTGATGTGTTTGTTAATGATAGGTACATGGAAATTGTGGAATTAATTTGTATTTACTACATTCTTTTGTAAATCCAAAAATGGGAGGTCAATGGCTATTAGAAATGACAAGCAGTTCGTGCACCATCCAAAGGATCATAGTGCATTTGGTTCTTTTCTACCAGCACTGTCCAGCACTGTCAACACCGTTGTGTTTTTGTGGGTTATCGGCTTTTGTGAAGTAGTCAAGGCATCCGGAGTCGGTTGGGCTTGCTTTCTACGTGTGTCAACTCAAGGGTCGTCCCCCTACACTTGATGCCTCGCTAGAGGGATGCAACTTCTATCAGTGGATCAATGGCGACAAAATGTTCGATCCGTTGATTACATTGTTTCCTTGCGATCTCTGGAAAAGTTGTCCATATCCTAAGTTTGTTGGTTCGGTTCCACCGCCACCGAACCCTCCAGAAATGACAGACAATGAGAAGGTTCACGTTATTTTGTAGCGGCTCGGAAATCCTCCTAAACGCCGTTGTGAACTGTCTGTGGTGCTCACTACTCCGAGCCAACGTGGAGCGCTCATTCCCTTTTAGTGGAGTGGATTGCTGACCAGCCAATAATGATTCAAGTGATGTCCACCTCCAAGATCCAATAAACATAAATTTTCTTCCTTTCAGATTTCCATATTTCTTGATAATTGCACGTCTAAAATTTACTTTTGATAATAGACTGACACTAGTGGATTACTCCATATTCTTGCTATATTTCTCATCAAAAGGAACAACTCCAAATTGAAGACCAAATGATTTCAAAGAGTTACGAGCTATCATATTGGAAACAACACAAGAATTTTGTGCATGAAGATTTTGAGGACCCATGGGCTCATCACCACCCCATCTCACTATATATGAGAGGATCATGGCCGATTGAGTCCAATCAATCCAATCGTCAAAAAACACATTATTACTTTTTATCTACTACTTCAAGCTCTTCCAGAGCCTTTGCTGTCTGGCGCATCTCTCAACGAGGTTTGTTAGCGTTTTAGGTGGCCTAGCCGACCCTAGAACACCCTCACCATGTGTTTCCCTGATGTGTGGCGATTGGAATGTGCGCCAAAAATTAAATAATTTATTTGTGGCTTGGTACATAAGAGCCTTTGCAAATGAATATTAACGGTATGTTTGGCACAAATCAACTTCATTAGTGAAGTTGTTTTTTAATAACTTCATAAATAACTTTCTAGGTGAAGCCAAACTATTTTGAAAAAAGTGTTTGGCAAAACAACTTCACCAACAGTTTTATTCATAGATATAAGAGAGAAATAGGGAGAGAGCTAAGATAAGCTACTTTTTTTAGTTTCATCCTACTTCATGTCTTTGAGAGGAGAAAAACAGCTTCACTCATAAAGCTATTTTAAAAAATAGATGTTTAGGAAGAAAAACAGTTTACAACAGCTTCCCAAAGATAGGGATGAACATTGACACTAGATGTCAGTTTGCTGTGCATGAAGATGGCGGTCACTATTTCCTGAAGTGCAAACATTATATCCAGTGCTCTGTGCTTGAGGGAAGAATCACTTGAAGAGACCCAGACTATGCTGCTTCAAAAAAAGAACGGCCTATGAGGTGGCGATGACCTTTGAAAAAGAAGAAACTTGTCTTCAAGTTATCTTCTTGTTGTATGTGTGGTGGGAAGGCAGGAACAAAGCAAATGCTGGATAATCCATGAAACGCTGGATAAGCCCGAGAGTGCTAAAGTAGTGGGATCGGCCTCCAATCGGAATGCTCAAGGTAAACTGTGACGGCGCTTTCTTCTCTGAATCAAAAACGGAGGGACGGGGATTTGTGGTGCCAGATGACAATGGCCACGATGCCATTGCTGGAACTGGCTACCTTGCGATTGTCCAGGACGCTGAGTATGCTGAAGCACATGCCTGTATTGCTGCTCTGCGAGCGGCCGGCGTCGAACCATGGCAATGACAGCATCATACTAGACACAGATTCGATAAATACGGTGAAGGCTTTGCAATAGGATGCTCTTGATCTCAGACTAGCCTCAGTCTCTACAGAGAAGCACGGGATCTGATTCGTTTGTATTTTGTGTCAAATATTTCTAAATGAGTAAAATGAAATTATGTAATAGGTGTGCGGGTGAATCGGCATGCCCATGATAAACAGCAGTGGAACCGAGAAGGCAGGACGGCTCTCGACGTCGGCGACGCGAGTAGCGAGATTGCCCATTTGGCGTCGGAGGCCGTAAATGGCCGTGGTGAGAGCATTGAGCGCAAAGGGATCAGGGCAGATGGCGACGCAGTGGTGTTGGAGGCGGCACAGGAAACGACAGCGTCGGCGGACAAATTGACTGACATCACCAATACCAGATTGTTGGAACCACTAGGGTGACATAGGAAGTAGTCGTGCCACGTGGGACGTCATCCTGCTGGCCGGCGTCTAGAACATGAGAGCGCAAGCTAGTGAACAAGAACACTAAAGAGCGAGAGAGATAAACTCAATCTCTGGCTAACCTTAAGCAATAGTGTTCAATACTTATACCAAAATCCTAACAATCTTCTAGTAACTAAAAAGGATAACAATCAAAGGAAATAACACTCCTAAACAATCAGATCTTGATCAATCTCTGGGCGACATCCTGGTGCGTCTAGTCGCCGGTGACCGCACGCTGGCGCACCTTGGCTCGGTCCACTTTTCAGCCACGGCTTCTCTTGCGGCGCTGGCAGACATTCCCCACCGTAACACAAGGTGACAAGGTGTCAAAAGAATATTATACTAAAATAGATTTAATTGTTGTTAACTGAAATTATTGGGCGTAAGGGGCCCAGTGCCGTAGGCTCCCGCAATGCGGGGTCTGGGGAATGGAAATAGCCCGCAGCCTTTCCCGCACAAATGTGCAGAGGCTGGGGCTCGAACCCTGGACCTCTTGGTCATAGGCGGTAAAGTTCAACCTACATTTTCATGAGAAGTCAGATCTGCAGTGGATGCTTCCTGCTTGATCTTTTTCTGCTTGTGGCCCATCTTCACTGGTCCACCACTTGGCATTCTAAGAACTTTGCCACTTCGTAATCTCCTGCCAGTACTGTCTTCTGGGCCTCCAATAGCTCCAAACTTTGGAGTCATCCCTTCAGTTGGTAGTTCTAATGCATCTTTAATCTCAAGGTTAACTGAAGCATTCCCACATTTTTGGAATTACTGGTTCTCCTAATTGAGAGGATGTACAGTCGATGGGAAGAGTAACGATTCGATGCTCACTTGAACACCTGTGCATATTCTCTTGTTGAATATCAGCATTTATCTCAGCCTGACCACAACCTACTGTGCTCTGGTAACCTTCATTCACAACGGGCAAAATTTTGGACAGTGCCAATATGTTGCCATCTGCGTTTGAGTTGGAGCTGATTGAACCTGTACTTTTCTTAACTGAAACAGAGCTGATGGAGCAATTAACTTTCTCCGGTTTACTTGCATCTATCTGCGTATTTTCATGTTGATAACCTTCTTGGCCACTATTACATGCTTCTCCAGGTGGTGCCAAAGGTTTCTCAGCCACGCCCATTCTGAGCCCATACAATCCCCAAGATGCAGTTATGTTTCCTGCATTATCATCCGTTAAGTTTGAACGGCTTTGAGTAGTAAGTCCATCTGTGTTGCCACTATACCCTACAGATGAGTAGAAATCATTCTCTGTGAAATCATATCTGATTGAACTGCTAAAGCTGTCGCTTAAGAACTTTGCCATGTAATATTCAACTGAATGACTTGGCGCGCTGGTAGTGGTTTCTGATGTCGATCGTGCATGTTCATTATCCGGCACCATCTTTGGATTAACAAGCCTTTGCCATTGAATTGGAAAGCCAAACTCAAAGCATTCACACACCTACACAAGTCATGGATATATATACAGATGAGAATTTGCTGGTCATTTCTCAAGGCACTCCAAGAAATTAAAGCTAGATGTGTATCTAAAGGATTAAAGCAAAAGGAATATAACAAACTGGTGCACAGAGCTGTCCATAGTAGCAATGCACCTTCCAAAACTCCAGTCCCTGGAGACAAATCATAGCAATTACCTCTTCAGAAAATCCATTCTCACGTGTTCTGGGAATGTTCAAGGTGCAGCCTATCCGTATGCAGTAACCATCCTCGGACTCAATTGTGGTGTAATCAAGGCGCTTCACAATGGCAGAAGATCTGAACACTCGGCCTGCCACTTTCCTGTTTCTCTGTGAGGTGGATCCTCCTTTCCTGTTTCATAGTAAGCTACAGCACCGTGAGATCAAATATGGAGTACCAATGTTAATCGTTGGCAATTATTTTTTCTCACAACAGGTGAATATCTCAAATTGCCCAAGAAAAACAACATATTTTCCGATCTACTGATTTTCTCTTATTGAGGACAAGAAAGGGATCAAATTTTCCAAACAGGATGCACAACTAAAGCACATTTGGGAGGGTAATTAGGAAAACGAAATAAATAAATGGAACCGTGGAGGAGATGCCTCATTTGCGGGCTCATTAGCGGGGTGTAGGTGGTTCCAGCGACGCGGATCTTGCCCTCTTCGCCCTCCACTCTCTCCAGACACCAATCCACGAGTATAGTCTAAGAGACGCGACGAAGGAACACATAAGCCCACCGGACAGCGCAGCGCGCAAAGACGAAAAAAAAAGAGACAGGGAGGGTGAGAAGCGCGTACAGATCTCCGCGCGCCGCGGGGGGCGGCCTGGGCGGTGAGGGCCGCCGGGATCCGGGGGATTCCGCCGGTGGAGCCCGGCACGTGCTGGAACGGCGCCGGGGTCCGGGGGCTTCCGCCGGTGGAGGTCCGCGCGAGCTGGAACAGCGCTGGGGTCCGGGGGCTTCTGCCGGCGGAGCCAGGCGGAGGCTGGGACGGCACTCCCGCGAGCGGCGGAGCGGCGGCGCCGCTGACCAACAAGGAGGTGCTTTTTAAAAAAAAATAAATAAATTCAGCCGTTAGTTAAGAGAAAAGGCATTCATGCAGTTTTATTAGAACGAGAAAGCACCTCCTTGTATTAGAGCACCTCCTTGTGAATAGCGAATGGGCCCTTGTATGCTTTCTCGCTTCGTTCACTAGTTCATTATCCACCGCTGCTTTGTCCCTAAATAATTGTTTTCTTCACTTCCCGAGAAATAACTTAGATTAATTTTTTATAAAAAAATTATTAATATTTATTATAATACATAATTGATATCATTAGATAAATCTTTTGGTCTAATTTTTTAGTAAATTTATTTGGAAACACAAATGTTACATATATTTTATATAAATCTAGTTAAAGTTGTGATATAAAAACTTAAAACAATACTTAATAAGGGACGAAGGGAGTAGGTTTCAAACTTTTATGGATTGTGTGCCTACAACATACTAATCCGAATTAGGGTTATTAATTTTTATAAAATTCTAGGATAACATCCCCGTAATCAGTACCGCGGACCCAGAAAGGAGGTGCTTTTTTTTTAATTCAACCGCTATTTTAGAGAAAAGCTATTCACCCAGTTTTATTAGAATCAGAAAGTATACAACATACAAGATCCGAACTAGGGTTACCAGTTTTTACATAACTGCAAAAAAATAACATCTAAACCAACTCGACTTAAAACTAAAAGTACTAAGGGCGTGTTTGTTCTACAGAAAGTTTGCCACAACACTTGTGGCGGCGCCCAAGCCTATGGCGGGGTATTTGGCCGCCACGGTGTGGCGAGAAAATAAACTGAAAAAATTATAATAGTCATCATTTGCATGCAAACCAAACAATAGTCAATAGTATGTAGCAAACGCATGTGTGACATGACAGATCTTGACAGCCAATTAAACTGCCCCTAACACGCACAAGGAGCAAACATGAAAGAGATACAACATTCAGAAAACTTACAACCCAAAAAAAAAACAAGAAACAAGAGGATTTTGGCCACGATCAGGACCAGTAAAGCATCTTCAACAACTTCTTAAAATTAACTTGCCAAATCATGTTGTTTAGCAAGTTGCTAAAATATTTGGCAAGTGAAAAAAAGCTCTCTCTCCAACAATTTGGAGGCTTTTACCTGTATACCCTTAAAAAAGATTGTGGCCTCCCTCGTACCCCTGAAAAGATCGTGGTCACCTGTATAGATTTCTCCAACTTAATCGCTACCCACACACCCTTCCGTCAGCAGTCTGTTATGTTTAGACCGTTAAGTGTGGGACTCGGGTGAAAAAATGACTTTTTTACCCTCCGGGTCAAGAAACTTCTAAAATTCATATTAATTCATAGAAAAATCATAAATGTCTTAGAATCCTTGTGAGTATATCTATGCAGTAGGTGTGTAATATTGTATGCTTATATAGAAAGTTTTTTCGATAGTACCATATCACCATTTTCTTCCATTTTTTTCTACATATACCATGGTTCGTTTGAAAAAGCGAACAATGCAAGTCTTTTTTTTTAAAAAAAATCAGCTATTATAGGTTCATAACAAATTTAGTATTAGTGCACCGATATCTCCTTTTCTGAATGACTAATGACAACTGACAAATTTAGTATAGTACTAATAACACATATGCTTAATTTGAGCTGGTCCATGGCTAGTTCATGCTTTGACTGATGACCTGGCGCGCTGTCAGCACGTGTCACTGTTGCCCAGCTAGCTGAAGCTGCCCGATCCATAGCACTACCGCTGACAGTGTACTCTCATGCATAGGACGCCTCATTTTTATAAGAAAAAAATGACACGAGCGAGCAGCGAGAGATCGGAGAAGTCAGAAGTGTACCGTCGCTGATCCGCTACGACAGGGACAGGGACGGACGTACGGATGCGTCATGCATTCATGCATGTGCATGGCGTGGCTGCGTGCATGTACGTGTACGTGTACGTGTGCAGGTGCTTGCCCAGGTTTTTGCCCTCTGCTTGCCCACTCGGTCACTGCTCCTTAGGCTGCCGATTGCCGAAGCGCTAATCTACGCACTTGACTCCGGCCTAACAGCTAAGGCTCCATAGTTAGAAGTTAGAACTGCAAAAGCCGATCAAGTCCATGTCCTCAGCACGATGGGAAGATCTAAAAAAAATCAGAATGCTGCCACTATAAAAAAAATAGGCTAATATACATGGACTAATAGGCTAAAAAAAATAGGCCACTATAAAAAAATCAGAATGGTTGACTGTATAAAAATATAGGCTAATAAAGAACACAATTATATAAACCATCTTCGAAATAATCTAGCAACTAGTCCACAACTGCTACTTCCAAAATCAATACGTGTTTGTTAACTCTTACTAACTCAGATAATCTGACTGTAAAAAAAACGGCAACATTTCATATGCACCATAGCCGGATAGACTTCAATTTAATAGATTCTAACTAACAAAAAAAATAACAAGTTCCAAAAAGGATTTAAATAGTAATTCCACACTACTAGAAAACAAGTTCCAAAAAGGTTTAGGGTGTAGAAGTGCCATTTACTGTTAGAAAATAATCTCAAATGCTGAGATAAAGTTGGAAAATAATCTCAAATGTTGACATAAAGTGTAGTACTGTAACGAGATCGTTAAGATAATTAAAATAGATATCTGTACTTTGAAGCTAGAATAAAAATGATATTTTTGAATTAAAGAAAACGTTCAAAGTCAATGACATGCATGCAACACAAATGGAGCCTGACAGTGGCAGTGCGCACACGTTACGCTCAAACATGGAGGCGGTAGCAGGACAGCACGCGGCGTCGCGCTACACCAGACGAGATTCCAGACCGGAGCGGTTCGAGCAACTGCTGCATGTATGCATGCATGCAGGTCACGACCGGCATGCACAACACACATACACGTGTTGCATACTCCATCGCACCGACGATGATACGGGCCCGCTGGTTACCAAAGTCAATTGGTTTGGCAAGGGCATAGGGGAAACCAAAAAGTTCAGACATCCTAACAAGCACAGGGGCAAGCGAGTCATTTCCCCGAGCCGTTAGCCACCGTTAGTGCCAAAAGCTGACGGAAGGGTATACAGATAGCGATTAAGTTGGGGAAGCCCATACATGTGACCACAATCTTTTCAGGGGTACGAGGGAGGCTGCAATCTTTTTTAAGGGTATACAGGTAAAAGCCTCAACAATTTGGTATTCCAACTTACCAAACTTGAAAAAAGAAGGCGCATCGGACAAAACTCGTGGAAGAAAAAAACTCGCGGGAAAAAAGAAAAAACTCGTGGAAGAAAAAAAACTCTGCGGGAAAAAAGAAAAAAAAAACTCGTGGGAAAAAAGAAAAAGGAAAAAACTAGCGGAAGAAAAAAAACACTCGCGGAAAAAAGAAAAAATAAAAAAACTCGCCGGAAAAAAGAAAAAAGAAAAAAAGTCGCGGGAAAATAGAAAAAGGAAAAATCTCACGGAAGAAAAAAAAAGTCGCAGGAAAAAACTTGCTGGAAAAAAGAAAAAAACTCGACGGAAAAAAGAAAAAGGAAAAAAAGTCGCTGGAAAATAGAAAAAGGAAAGATCTCACCAAGAAAAAAGTCGCCGGAAAAAAACTTGCGGGAGAAAAAAATTCTTAGAAAAAAAACTCTAGGAAGAAAAAAATCACAGCGCCGGAGAAAAAAAATCACAGCGCGGGAGAAAAAAATCACCGATAGTAAGCTACACCGCGCGCGGATATATCCGCGTGCGACACCGTTGGATACAAACTTGAAATAAATAGCAAGTTGGTTTACCAAGTTGTTGGAGAGAGAATTTTGTGATTTTACCAAAGTTATAAGAATAACAACCTATTTTAAGGAGTTGTTGGAGATGCCAACTTAAAAAAAATTAACTTGCTAAATCTTATGGTTTGACAAGTTGCTAAAATATTTAGCAAGTGAAAAAAACACTCTCTCCAACAATTTGCTATTCCAACTTGCCAAATTTTTGAAAAAAAAAGAAAGGCGGGAGACTGATAACAAGTTGGAAAATAGCAAATTAGTTTGAGGAGTTGTTAGAGAGAGAATTTTGTGATTTTGTCAAATTTATAAGGATAACAAGTTGGATAACAACTTGTTAAATATAGACGTCCGGAGGCCATGAATAGCAACTTGAGAAAAATAACAAGTTGGTTTAAAGAGTTATTGGAGAGATAATTTTGTGATTTTATCAAATTTATAAGGATAACAAATTGTTTTAAAAAATTGTTGGAGATGGACGGTCTTAGCTCTGTAAGGTAAGCAGGTGCTTTTGCGCTTAGCCGTGCTCTTGTGAGTGATACCCTACGCCCCACCCAATGTTTCAGAATTCCTGTTCAATCAGTCAAGACTTCCTTACACTCGTTTTAGCTTTCTTACACGTCGTCTATTGAATCAGAAATGAATATTATTTCTTATAAAGGAACTAGTGAAGTAAATCAAACTAATGGTTAGTTGGGGAAGACGGATTCTACTAGCATTCATGTGGGTAACATTGGAATCCGGATTCTGTCATGGATAGCCATCTAGATGAAAATTTTCACTTTCGAAGGTACATTGCATTTTCAGACAGTTAAAAATATCTAGAATTCAGTTAGTATGGGAAGGACGACGTGCGGAACGACACTCAGAGGACAGAGCATGCGGCGAGAGGTGGGCCGCCATGGGGGGAGCTTGCTTGCTCGCGCTTCGTGCTCAGCAAAGGACGAGGGAGGTATGTGTTGGCTCTCGATCCATTTTGATCCCTCTATGTTCCGTCGGTACGAAGAGCAGCCTGTGAAAGCAAAAAAGAAAAGGCAGGGGCAAATGAGGAAGAAAATGGTACCAAAGTACTTGGATGGCATTTGTAAGGATGAAAACGGTCAGTAGGAGGCTAAATCACTTTTATTTCCATATTTTGTTTCTCGAAAACAAAATTGACACGATATTGTCGACACCGATATTTCGGTAATTTCGAAAATAATATAGTCAATCGGAAAACACAAAGATATTGGTCGAAATCGGAAAACACAAAGATATTGGTCGAAATCGGTGAGAACGATATTCTAAAAACGATAAACATGTCAAACCTTCTAAGAAGAACTATATAACTTGACCTATCTCACATAACAATAAAAAATAAAGCCACAATTAATAAGACCATAAGCTAAGTCACACATTTACCAATCTTTGTCTCAAACAATGATAAATTACGCAAGAGCATGACAATTTCTTACAATGACACGAATAAATTTAAAGTTCTTAGTTGACTTGATAAAGCGTAGTGATAAAAACATGATTTTTAGAATCTCTTCTTCAGTGCATCTAAAGTATGCACTGTATAGTCTATAAATAAATTAGGATTCAAGGCTTTTGAATTGGTAATTATCAATGGTAAATTACCGGTTAAATAAGGTAATTTTTGAAATCGGTCAGAAGAGGGCAAAATTGTTTCCGCTTTCATTTTTATTTATTTTTATTATTATCATTTTCATTTTTTTCATTACAACTACCGTTTCCGTTTAGACATAAAAATTAGAAAAAATCTCAAAAACCATTTTCAAAAATTAGAGATTATCATTTTAGTTTTCATCCCTAGGCATTTGGGTGTGTTGGCCATGTTTTATAATGGCCACCTGGCAAAGTTCCGTTGCAGGATGGTTATTTGGCGAAACCCATTTTCTATGATTAAATTCCAGAAAAGCTCATAAAGGAGATGAGACTATTGTGCTGCGTGTGAGCATTTAACGGGGCAGAGTATTTTTTTTTCTTTTTTTAAGGTCCAATTGGACGGAGATCAATGGCACATCGCATGCGCGTGGAGGGCTAGTGGCTCCTCCTCCTCCTCCTCCTCCTCAGGACAACCACAATATATATGGATTGATTAGTCTATATGGACAACGTTTGTATTAGTGGGTTATAGCTATTGTCACAATATTTTTTAAAAAAACTAGTCTATAAGGTAGGTCTTATATAAGATAAAAAATTCTTCATCTCGTGTACAAGATCAAGAAACAGAGGGAGGGGTAAGAAAAATAACATTTTTTTATTCTCTCTATGGGTAGTCTATGAGTATATTTTTTTATTCTATATGGGTAGTCTATAAGTTTATGAGTATCTTTTACTGTAGACTACTTTATGAATTGATCTCACAGTATTTTAGCTAGCCGGTAGATATTACTTTAATCGCTATGTACTGCTTTTAATTAACATTGTGGTTGCTCTTAGAGAAGAGAACTTGCAGTTTTTCTATGCTTAGTAATAAATAATTTTTTGACTAAAATAAATTATTTATATATTTCTATTTGAAATTCGCATCCTAAGCCTTAATTCTGGGTGGAGTTAGAGTAGTACTACTAGTATGTGCGTGCTAACACTGTAAAAAAACAAAAGATAATATTTTTCTACGCACCCGTGGTCAACTCCCTCCCTCCCCGCCTCCCCACTTCCCATCTCTGCTTGGGCCACGACCTCCCTATCTCTCTATTCTTCGGTCCAGTCCTTGTGAGTTGTGACAACACATCAGAACATCATGTTGCCACATACAAGCCGACGAGAAAAAGACTACTAGGATGAGAGTCCAACTCGGTCTTTTCATGGTGGAGGTCCAATCCAACTAAAATTCAAGTCCATCTTGTATTCCAATGACAATCCAAAGTAAAATCAAGGCTGACGACGCATACAAATTCCATTTTCAATGTAGATATGCTTGAAAAGATAATTTGATAAACTATCCAATGGCTTTGGTTTCACGTCAAAATTCATCATAAGTCAACAGGAATCATCGAAACAAGTCAACGTACAAAATCTCACTACTAAAAAAACATTTTACAAGACACCTCCTAAAACGCCTCCAATACGGACGCAGTTTTTGCCCGCCACGGTTAATGCCCACGATTTACCGAGGCTAACAATTTTTATTTACTGAGGCGGACAATTTTGCCCACCTCGAAAAATCGATTTACCATGGTAGGCGTCTTAAGATGCCCGCCATGGTAAATAACCTATTTTCCGTGGCAGACGTCTTAAGGTGCCCGTCATGGTAAATCGTTTACCGTGGAGGGCGTCTTAAGATGTCCGTCACGGTAAATAACCTATTTTTCGTGGCGGATGTCTTAAGGTGTCCGCCATGGGAAATCGATCTTCCGAGGCGAGCACCCTATATTGCCCTCCGTGGTATAAGGTCGAAGCCCAATGAAGGCTCGGTAGCCGTGTATAAGGTCGAAGCTCCCTACCTCTCCTCTGAGTTGCAAGTCTCTCCCTCTGAGTCGCATCTCCCTCCTCCTCCACCCCACCTCCCTCATCCTCCCTCGTCCCTTCGTCACACCTCCCTCTTCTCCCTTGTGGTCTGACGGCTGTGGATCTAGGCGGGTGGATCCACGGTGAGCCGCGGCGGCGTGCAACGTTGGAGGTGCGATGGTGTCCCGCGTGCAACATCGAGGTCTAGCAGCGGCGACCCTGCAGCAGCGCTGGTGTCTGGTACACCCGGTTTTAAGAACAAAACAAGATATACACTATATATGAGCCCAGGAAGTCAATTCTCACATACAGCCACAGAAGAAGGTAATATCAAAAGACAATACTTAAATACATAACATATAAGGTTAAAGAAATAACCTTGAGAGAGCAAACAACGGAAATACACTCCGATCTTTAAGCGAAGACTCCACTCCACAGGGATCAACTGACTGGTTGATCACAAGCCTAACTGCTCAAGAATCTTGCAATCTGGTACCCATCCGAAATTTTTATCCAAATATTGAAAAGTAAACAAGCATAAGTACTTTTGTACTCAACAAGTATACATGAGGTTCATGAGGCTCAAAAAGGTATGACACTGGTTTAACTGCATAACCTTTTATATTATCTCAATTTTAGCATGAGGATAACATCAATAATATCAATAGCCCAATAACCATATGATCAAGTGAACAAGATGTAATGCTTATATGAATAAGTAACAATAATCAATAACAAATAACAACTGATGAGCTATGACATAAGGACATCACACAGTAAGGAGCCCAAGCCACTCTTGACCGTGAGCACGGTAATTATAATAGTTTTACACTCTGTAGAGGTCGTACATCTTTACCCACAAGTCGTGATCCCCATATGCCATCACCTCTACCAAGAAAGTGGAGTAGGGTACACTATGAGACCATTCACAGGTTCCACTGGTAGGTAACAACCCGCTACAAGTTTCCTCAATGGTTAGTGCTACCCCTCTTACGAGGGCACTAAGGTGAGACCCTCTTGCGCCCTTTCGGGTAAGTTGCCACAAACCAGTAGAAGTCTAATACTAAGTCAAGCCAGAGCCATATAGCTTGTGGTTGCACTGTAAGTCCTGGGGTAATCTACTTACAAAAATATCCCTATGAGTAAGAACACAGGTTGAGGTGCCTGTTGTTCCACCTATAGTCCATGTTGCTAAAAAGTCATCTTTTATTGTCATTGCATATATCATCAATCAAGTTTACATGATCATAGTCATTCTTTATGAGCACTAGCTTTGATCTACCCAAATGAATAATCCCACGGTAACAAGGTATAAGGTACAAAACTAGGATAACCTTATAGGATAACAAGGAAACTCATGCATATGATTAATGAGTGATTATCATGAATAGGACAACAAGGATGATCCCATGATATACTTGCCTCAAACTTAGATTCCTCTTCTAGTTCAAGTCTTCCAAGATCTCCAAAAATACCAACTTCTTCTCCTTGATCTCCAACGCAAAACTCACCAATTGGACAATAATTATTAAATCACCACACAACCATATGATCATACAAAGAATACAAACATGGCTAGATTAGAACAATACACCAATCAATGAAAAGGATTTAAAAAAATCTACGCATCTCTATGATCACACAGTCGCGAAGAACACACTAATCGAAGCTACGATGATCGAGGTACATGTATCGAAAGGTTTGCTTCTATAACAAACAACTATGATCTTTATTAGTTTTAACTATATAAAAGAGTGTATAAAGTATTTCAGTGAAACACCTTGGTTTAATTAGGTCAAACTTGTATTTGGATTTCGAAAACAAAAGTAGAAACTATCGATATTTTATGTGTAAAATAAGTTGCATATTTGTTAATCAAGATAGGGTTTTACATCATGAAAATCTAGATCTTTTAACATGGTATTAAAGATCACTAATGAAAAGGTTATGTCGATACGAAGCCAACGTAACTTGAACGGGTCGAATCGGATCTAAAACACGAAAGTTATGGAGAAAACAAGATTTACAGATTAACTTGGATTTTAAAAGACATTAAATAAATATATATTTTCAAAGTTTGAAAAATGGTACTTATTAGGGTTTCATCATGTAGATCTTGTCGTTACGAATCTAATGCAATTTCAATGGATCAAAACAGAGTTGAAACGAGCATTTTAGAAGTAAAAGAAATCTAGTGGCAATTTTGTAAATCTTAGAAAGCGTAATATAATCTACCCGAGCAGGTTTACATTTCCAAAACTGAAAGACGTATTCCAGGGAGGGCACTATGGAGTGCGGGTTTATACATTAAAAATCTCAGGGACTCTTTTGCAAAAACATTGGGCAAAGGGGTATCGCGAGATGTGAGCCGTTGGATCTTCAATTGCGGGATCGGATTAGAAGGGAGGGGGCAAAGAGGATGCCGGCGACCACAGGTGGCGGCGCCATGGCTGGACTAGGCGATTTCTCGCTGGAGTTCGCCGTCTTGACATTTCCGAGAACCAAAGGCCACGGGAAGAGCTCTCAGAGCAAGAGAAAGGCAAGGCGAACTCTATTGGACTATCGGTTGAACCGATTTCATGACAGGGACGACGGTGCTCGCAGTTGCGCGGCTTGGTTCACCGGCGAGGTCGCGGCGAGCACGGACAGAGAGATAGGGAGCGGGAGAGAGGGCAATCAGGCACTTGGGGCCTTTCTTACCACAACGCGTAGCTCGGTGACCGGTTAGGAAGGGCAGTGGAGTTGGGCAGCAGTGGGACGACGACGACGGGATCCGGTGATGGTCACGGCTCGTGGCGGCGACGCTCAAAGGCTTCACGGCTTGTGCGTGAGGGCAAAAAGGAGGCGGAGGGGGTTGCGGGCTCGGCTTTATAGCCCGAGGGCGGTCCCGTAGAAGGAAAGGGGGAATCGGGGAGGAGATTTGATCGGCGGCGAGAATGGAAGGTGAGAGCACCTATTGTCTGGAGCAAGAAGACGGAGTTCCCACTGACGTGTGGGTCCCACCTGCCGGTGAGAGAAGGGAAATGATCCCACGAGTCAGAGACAGAGAGGGAGAGGAGAAGCGCGTCCACGCGCTAGGCCGTCGGGCTAGGCTGGGCCCAAGAGAGAGAGAGAGGGAAAAGAGGCCGAGGAGGGGAGAGGGAGAGTTGGGCCTGCTAGCTTCAGTGCGCAGGTGGGCCGACAAGGTGAGGCTAGGCCTGCGGAGAGGGCAGGGCTGGGCTAGGCTAGGCTGAGCCGAGTGAGAGGCTTGAGCCTTCGGGCCAGATAGGAGAGAGGAGGGGTTTTCCATTTTCTTCTCTTTTTCTTTTACTTCAAAGCCATTTTCAAATCCTTTTGAATTCCTTTTTTTTTCATTTTGGTCAAAACCACTCAAACAAATAAAAGAATTGCACCATCATGTATGCACAAACATGTTGCTACCTTCTAATAATTTTTAATTTGTTGAAAATGTTTTTATTTTCCTACATTTATATGAGCACAAAATTCACAATTAAATCATTTTAACCCTATTTTCCAGAAAGCAAATTTTAGGGTGTTACATTGTCCAGTGGATTCAGGCAGAGGTGCGGCAGCGTCCAGCGTCCATACATGCGGCGTTGGGGTCAGCGGCGGCGTGGAATCTTCTTCTCTAGCATCGAGGGAGGTCGTAGCAGCACAGATCCACGATGGGACCTCTGTCCTCTCCCTCCCAAATCCACACCGGATTTGACCCCGACGACGGTGACATAGAGACTGAATCCGGCCCTAACGAGGACGAATTCAGAGACGCTGACGATCTACGGAGGTGTGGTGGCGTCCAGCGGAGCCAGGCGTTGGTGCGACTGGATCTCGACAGCAGCTTCCATCTCTTGGCGATGCTCGCGAGCCTAGCTCCAGATCGTGGATCCATGGTGGGGTGGGGGCTTGGATCCTCCGGCGGTGACGTGGATCCCAGCGACGCTAGCGTTTTAGGCTAGGATTGGGCTCACCGGTGGGTTCAGGAATGGGCTAGCCGTGGGCTTTGTTTTTTTTGTTTTCAGGAAAAGATTAACCCGAGGCGGGCATAAGTTAATCGATTTACCGTGACGGGCGTTGGCGTCCACCGCAGTGCAGTCACAATTTACCATGACCTTTGCACCCCAGTGTATGTCTTTGTTCGCCGTGGTAAATGCAAAACACCCGCCGCAGTGTAGTAGTGTCTGCAAGGGTGTTGTGACACCATTATTTGGTCCATTAGGCCATGTATAGTGTTTGAGTCCATTACGAGGCATGTCTAGGGGTGACGACCAGTACTCTACATTATGTCGTTGTCGCTCTCATTAGGGTTGGGTTTTGTTGTGTTCTTGTTTTTCACGTGAAATAGACATTGTTTGTTGTATTGTATCGCTAAGATCGTTTGTTGATAAATCAGGGCCCATGTTTTTGATCTTCTTTTTATGTGGCGATTAGTAATTTCGAATAAAGACTCAAACCCCCCTCTAGATTTATAAGCTTTATATTTATTTGCAATTTAGATTCTGTGAAGCAGCGGTGTAACGGTTGCATAAGTATGAATCAGTCTCAAAGCCTAGATCGTGATCATTGACTCTCCACCAATCAACGTTATAATACCTATCAGAAGATCGGGCTGTGTCTAAATCAACCCCACCGTCCCCACCGGGCCTCTCACTCTTCCATCTCCCTCTCTCTGCACTATGGCCCTTGCTTGCCAAACCTCGACATCCTCCTCTGTCACCGCATGTTCTACAGGTTGAGGGTTCACTAGTGATGACCATTGTCGAGTGCGCTGAGAGTCCCTCATGTGTTTGGTTTTGAGTAATTGATGAAACCCACCTAAGTACTAACCTTGATCTCTAAGTGTGAATCATGAGATAGGTTGGTACATGCCATGTGATGGAGCAAGTGGATCAATGTGATGATGGCAAGGCTCTAGCATGGTGGTGCAAAGGAAAATGGTGTGAAGGCAAAGGTGATATAGGAACCTTTTCGGTTTTGTGATCAAGACACCATAGAGGGTGTGCTCACATTTAGGATAGATAGCCGTACTATCAAGGAGAGAGCTCTTGTGTTTGATTACGGTTATCTTGTGCCACTAGGTTCATTGCATTGCATTTAAAATCAATTGAACTAGTGAAACAACCAACTAATTCCAAGAAAATGTGAATTAAAAGCTAACACATGTGCACAAGTGTTGAGGTCACTTAGTGTTAGCCCTTGGAAGCTTGGAAGAAGGTTGGAGGCAGTTTGGACTCAGTTTGGAGGTCCGGACGCTAGGGTTTTGGTGTGTCCAGACCGTGGCGTGTGCGTCCGGACACACACCCTAGGCTGGCTTTGCTGTGGACAGAGGTCCAGACGCTGTTGGTCGTCCGGACGTGCAAGTCCGGACAGTGTCCGGGCGCTTTGGCGCTTTCTGGTCGGCTCTGCATAGAGTCCGGACGCTAGTGTGTGTCCGGACAGGAGAGTCTGAACGACGTCTAGAGTGTTTTGAGGCTCTCGGGAGCTCTCTACTGGGGTCCGGACGCTGCGAGATGTTGGTCCGGAGTGGCCATTGTTGGTCGCGTCCAGAGCCATGTGGCGAGCAGCAGTACGCACGGGAAAAGAGTCGTTTGAACGGCAGGCGACCGGACGCGTAGCCGATGGTCCGGACGGCGCGTTGCGCGCGTCCGGAGGTTGCGTCCGGAGGATGAAACAGAGAAGCTATGTGTGCTATGGAGGGGTGTCCGGACGCTGTTTATGGTCCGGACCTCCCACTGTTGCTAGCGTCCGGAGTGGGCGCAGAAAGCGTTTTTCAGGGGCAAAACGGCTAGTGTTTGAGTGGAGGCTATATAAGGTGGTATGGCTGGCCCAAGGGGTACTCTCTTGCACATTTTTCATCACTCACACACTAGTGCTCATTTGTGAGAGCCTCCACCACTCATCTCTTGATACACTTGACTTTTTCATGAGAGATTGAGTGAAACAAGTGCATTGCTTGATTGATTTCATACTAGTGGAACTTGGTGATCGTCATCATCGTGAAGCTCTTGTTATTCTTGGAGATTGCCATCTCCTAGACGGCTTGGTGCGACGAGGATCGTTGAGCGGAGAAAGGTGATTGTCTCCGGCTTCGATCGGTGGATGGTGAGGGGTTCTTGAACCTTCCCCGTGGGAGTTTGCGAAAGGTATCTCTAGTGGATTGCTCGTAGCTTGTGGATCCCTATCTTGTGTTGGTTTTGCGGCACCTGGTGACGGGTTTGGCATGTGATGCCAATTAGCGCGTGAACCTCCAAGTAGGTGTATCGCTACAACGGGGACTAGCTTGTTGGCAAACAAGTGAACCTCGGAGAAAAATCTTGTGTCTCATTGTCTCTCTCCGAGGATTTCTATTGTGATTGATTGGCTACATATTCATCTCCTCGCCACGTCGGTACAACCCTCCTAACTCTAGCTTTGCACTTACATTCTTACATTCTTACATTCTTACATTCTTGCAAAGTAGAGATTCTAGATTAGTTTGTGTAGCTTAGTCTAGTAGCACTAGTTATCTAGCTCTTGTGTGTGACATAGGTTTTATCTTGCTAGTAACTAGACTTGTGGCTTGCCGACCCTAGTAGTGCTAGTGCAAATGATGTGCCCATGATGTTCAGTTTTGTGATGAGTGATTGCCCAACACTTGAGCATTTCAGGTTGAGCGGTTTATACTAATTCTTGCAAAAGCATGTGTGTGCCTGTCTATAGGCTTGTGGTGTGCAGGTGCTATGCCCGGAGACAGTGGTCAATGGCGTGGAGAAGGTCGAGTAGAGGCTTGCCATGCCAATGGACTGAGAGCGGTGAAGGGCAGAAGCGGAGCTCGGACCAAGGGACCATGGGTGCCGAAGGACTAGCTGTGGTGGGTAGTACTTGGCATCCGCGAGTGCGAGAAGACATGGAGGTAGACCAAGATGACCAAGTCAAGATGGCGGACGAGCAGGTCGAGCGGAGGCTCATGGGACTCGGAGCCCGACCGGGCGAGGATAAGGTGGCTCGAGTCGAGCGGTTTGGTGGTTTGGGCCTCAAAACCATCGGAGGACGGTTTCCGAGTTTGGGCCTCAAAACTCGAGGTTCAGTAGTTGAGCCCAAAGCTACCGGTGGTGCGTTTTGCGGGTTTGGGCCTCAAAACCCGAGTGGAGCTTCCGAGGAAGCGGGGATGGCACGTGGTGGAATCCTGGAGGTTGCACCGAGGCGACGGCAACTTCTGGCAGGAAGCGGGGCCATCCATTCAAAATTGAGGAGATATTTTCCGGAGCTTGTACTACAATGCTTAGGCTAGGTAGTTCACTCATGTATCTAGGGGGGTCTTTGGGAAATAGCCAAAGCCCGTTAAATAGGGATGAAGGGGTTTCCCTCACCCCATCTCTTGCATTCGTCTTCCACCTCCCACTTCCTAGGTTTTCCCTCTCCCTAGCTGTTCTTGCTTGAGATCCACCATGTCTCCGGTGTAAGAACTTGAGATTGTTGTAAGGAATCGGAGGCCGTAACCTCCGTAGGCCATTGTGCCTTTGATTTATTGATCGTGTCCCCGTTTTGCTTGTGTTCTTCGCGTTTTGCTTTTTGCTCCCCTTTTTGTTCCCGAGATGAGATCTCTTTGTAGGGAGTAGCTCTTGCAAATCCGTTTGAACCAAGTTGTTTGTATTTGAGAGGAGCATCTTTACACCAAAGGATCCATCCTTAAACCTCTCGAGTACGCAGATCAGGTGATTTCTTTGTTGGGTTCTTTGTTCTTGAGTTTTCCCCAAATTTCCTCTCTTTCCTTTACGCTAGACCAAATTGAGCGATGATTTCTTTGGAATAGCTCCCCAACTGCACTAGGATCATGCCTAAAAAGTTTGGTTGCAGTTGGTGATCATTTGGTTGAGTTTTGGGAAGATTTGACGGAGTGGAAACCGTTTTCGCGGATTTCAGCTTTTCTGCTCGTGAGCTCCGGACTCACCTCCGGACTTCTTGGCATCAGCTCCGAACCATTGCATCTAGTCTAGTGGTCTTGACCAGTAAGACCACCAAGCAGCCAAGAGCGTCGGATCAGGCTCCGAACTACCAGGTTTTAGGCTCCAGACCATTCTCCATTGGTTCGGTGATCCTGCCCAGGTAGACAGCTGAGCAGCTTCAGCCGTTGGACTAGGCGTGTTAGTCCGACGGTGAGCATCGGACCAGGTGTCTGAAGCAGGGGTGCGTACTGCATGGTTTTTGGGAAGGCAAGGGTTAGCACCGGACATTGTGCATTGGTCCGGAGGTAGCACCGGACTAGTCCGGAGGCAGGTGTCCGGAGCTAGGGTGCTCCCTTCGTGCTTTTGAGACAGGAGGTGAGAGCGTCGGACCAGTCTCCGGACCAGGCTCTGGACCTTGTCCATTGGTCCGGAGGTCCTATCAGAGTGGTCCGACGGGTGCTGCTTTCGCGAGTTTTGGCTCGGGTTCTTGTCTCTTTTCGTAGGGGTTGAGAACTTGTTGTCGTTGAGTACCCACCAACTAGGTTTGGTTTTTGGGAAGAGTGGCTCGAATATTTCGAGAGAAATTTGAGGCTCCCATTCAACCCCCCTCTGGTCGCTATTCTCGGTCCTTCAATTGGTATTAGAGCCGGTTAAGGATCATTCCACCTTACACGGTTCTTTAAGCGCGAAGGCGACATGGAGCGAGGTGTTGGCAAACCTCCGTTTTTCGATGGAACGAATTTCGCCTATTGGAAGGTGCACATGTTCGCTTACCTTCAAGGGCTTGATTCAAAGACTTGGGAGATTTGTGAGAATGAGGATTATGGGGTTCTTGGTGCTCGGATCAATGAGCTCCAAATCACGCAACATGCATCAAACGCAAGAGCCCGTAGTATCCACTTCTCAAGCTTGTCTCTTCCTGAGTTTGAGCGAGTCTCGAGTCTCACTATGGCGCAAGAGATCTGGCAAACACTCGTGAGATATCATGAGGGTAATCCTCAGATCAAGTCCAGACTCTTCGACACATACCGTAGGGAGTACGAGAACTTCGTACAGTTGGCCGGTGAATCTGTTGACGGGATGTTCACTCGCTTCCAATCTATCGTCAACAAGATGCGTGCCAATCAGGCCAACTTGCCCTATGATGATCATGAGATGTCTATCAAGCTTTTGCATGCTCTTGATCGGAGGGTGTGGGAGATGAAGGTGGCTGCCATCCAGGAGTCACCGGGCTATGATGCCCTGTCTGTGGACGAGCTGTTCAGTAAGCTCAAGTCCTCTGAGATTGACCACCAAACCCAGGCCAAGCTTGAAACCCGTCGAACCCATCTATGGCTGGTTTCTGGCCCCGGCGGTGTGTCTTATTCCTCTAACCCTTCACAAGCTTTGTTCGCTTTGTCTTCTTTGGTTTCTGTGACAGAGGAACAAGTGGAGGCTCTTGGAGATGATGAACTGGCTTTGGTCATCACTAGGTTCTCACGGTTTCACAACAACCGCTTGAACCGGTGACGTGGTGGCGTGGCCAAGGGCGACTTCATCGCAAACTGCCCCAAGAAAGCTGCGGGCGACTTCACCAAGTGCAAGGACAAGCGCGAGCACAACTTCGAGGACAAGCACAAGGCAAAGGGCGGCCACAACCGGAGATCCTCGAAGAAGGTGATTGACAAGGTGAAGGCCAAGCACCGAGCCTTCCTCGCCTCCCTCAGCGACATCGAGTGCTCCACTGACAGAGGCTCTTCTTCAAGCAACGAGGATGAGTCGAAGGGAAAGGTTGAGGACAAGCTGAACGGCCTCTGCTTCTACGCCGACACCAAGCACGGTGGCTTCTGCACCATGGTGATTGGAGTTGGTGAGATCGGCGAGCACAAGGACGACTCCGACGTCGACTCCGACACACCCAAGGTATCACCCACCATCGAGTCTCTCTCTTCCGAGCTTAAGTCCTTGAATGCTACCTTCATGAGCCAGGATGTTGTGCTCAAGCGTGCGATTAGAGAGAGGAACGAGTTCAAGGCCAAGTATCTGAAAATGGTAGATGAGCTCGAGTTCGCTAAGGCGTCGGTGGTGGTTACTGAGGAGGTAAAGTGTGATGCTTGCGCCATCCACATGTCTGATCTTGTCACTATCCAGGACAAGTATGGCACTCTACTTGAGGAGATCAGTGAGCTGAAGGCTAGGCCTAGCTTACTTGGTGCGTGCAAGTCTTGTGAAGGCTTGCGTTCTGAGCTGGCACAGAAGGAGAGTAGGATTGTTGTGCTAGAGAAGGTCAGCTCAGATAGCACCAGAGAGTCGAGTCGCATTGAGGTGCTAGAGCTTGAGATCGCTGTGTGTAGGAACGACAAGGCGCGTACTGATGAGGATAACACGCACCTCCGGTCCATCTTAGCTTGGGTATCTGGCCGAGAGCCGCAGCTGGGTTTGTTGTATAGCCAATTCAGGCGGGCTGGCAACACGGGAGTAGGCTTTGCTGTAGGTGGGAAGGATGATAGCGCGTTTGGCAAGATCGGTGAGTGCAGTGGGTTGAGCGAGAGTGAGAAACCCAACACAATACCCAAGTTCACCAAATTCACCCCACCTAAGCCTACCGACCCCTCTGAGTTACCTATGAGAGATGGTGTGTTTGAAGAGCCACCCAAAACCACTCCACAGAAGCAAGTGTGGATTCCCAAACCGAACCACCTTCGGAACCCACTTGACACCTTGCCCGACATCTGTAGTGATCCCCTTCCTAAGATAGTGAGAGCCACCCAACCCAACAAGAAAGTTCCTACCAAGAGTGCGGTGAGGTACCACTGTGAGTATTGTGAGCGGGATGGGCACTTGGCTAAGTTTTGCTATAGGAGGAAGAGAGATGATCGGAGGCAGGTTGAGTTGAACAACCGGGACATGTACCACCCACTGGTTGGGGTGCGTGAACCAGAAGTTTGGAGGTGCACTACTAGGCCTAGTGGTGCAATGCCTCAAGGTGCTAGGCCTCAGGAGGTGAGACCACGCGGTGGTCGTGCCCGGCGGGGTACCGGTCGTGACCCATACGACTATGGACCTCGTGGCGGTGGCTTCACTCCTCACATCTTTAGCGGACCACCTTTTTCCTATGGTGGTGATCGCTATCCCCCTATGGGAAGGGAGATGTTTTGTATGCCTCCTAACCCTTTCTTTGGGCAAATGGGACAACACTGGTATCCTTCTCAGTTTACTAACCCTAGTGTTGCGCCGTTTGCTCACCCTATGTCTTTTTATCGATGTAGGAAGGAGGACTGGAGGAGACTTGGCTTGTGGATTTTGGATGTTCACGCCATATGACCGGAAGTGCCAAGTGGATCTCCAGCCACGACCCCCTGCGCCACACCGAGTACATCACATTTGGGGATAAGAGTAAAGGTAAGGTTGTGTCTCGAGGGTCGATCCGAGTCAATTTGTCTTTTGTCCTCAAGGATGTTGCTTTGGTTGCGAATTTGCATTTTAACCTTCTCTCGGTTTCGCAACTCCTTGATGATGGTTTTGAGGTGAGCTTTAAGCCCAATCTCTCTCATATTTTGGACCCTTAGGGTGAGCTTGTTTGCCGGATTTTGCCCTTCGGGAAGGTTTTTCGTGCGGATTTTTCTATCTCTTCCGGACCTTCTCGTTGTCTTCTTGCCGGTTCTTCTTCCGATCTTTGGAAGTGGCATAGGAGACTAGGACATCTAAACTTCGACTTGCTTGCAAGGCTTAGCTCGATGGACCTTATGCAAGGATTGTCAAAGCTAAAGTTCGAGAAGGACTTGGTTTGCCATCCTTGCAGGCATGGCAAGATGGTTGCCGCTTCCCATTCTCCGGTTACGGAGATTATGACCAAATAACCTGGCGAGCTCTTACACATGGACACAGTTGGTCCAACTCAGGTTAGGTCAGAGGGAGGGAAGTGGTATGTGGTTGTAGTCATTGATGACTACTCGAGATACTCTTGGGTGTTCTTTTTGGACAGTAAGGATGAGGATTTTTCGCATGTTCGAGATCTGATTTTGAGATTGCAAAATGAGCTACCTAAGATTGCCATGAGAGCTATATGCAGTGACAATGGCACAAAATTAAAAAATGCTCAATTTGCATCTCTTTGCTCTTCTTTGGGTCTCGATCACCAGTTTTCCTCTCCTTACACTCCCTAGCAGAATGGTGTTGTTGAGCGCAAAAATCGGACCCTTGTTGAGATGGCTAGGACGATGCTCGATGAGCATAGGACTCCTAGGAGATATTGGGCCGAAGCGATAAATTCTGCTTGCTATGTTTCCAATCACATTTTTCTTCGAGCTTTCAAGAAAAAGACTTCTTATGAGTTGCGATTTGGGAGACTACCCAAGGTAAGTCACCTACGGGTGTTTGGGTGCAAGTATTTCATCCTCAAGAAGGGAGGTAAGCTGGACAAGTTTGAGTCTCGGTCTTCTGATGGTATCTTTCTCGGTTATTCTACTCACTCTTGTGCTTATCGTGCTCTTAACCTTGAGACTAACCGAGTGATGGAGACTTGTGAGATTACTTTCGATGAGACTATGCCTTGTAGTTCCACTTCTTTTGAGCTTTCAGGTGATGATGAGGTGAACAGTAGCATCTTTGTGGAGGAGCAGGACGATGCCGATTGGGGTGATCCCGAGCCGACTCCACCGGCTGCCCCGTCGACCCTGCGACGTCTACTTCGGCTCACAGTCCCGATCCCTCTACTTCCTCTACATGGAGGCCATTCGAGTAGCTTCCTCAGTCGGTGCCCATTGCACCTGAGGGAGCTCCAGCTACTGTTGAGGGGGAGGCTACTTCTTCCAGACAAGTTCCCCGCTACATCCAGAAGCAGCACCCACCGGAGAACATCATCGGCGACATTGACCGTCGAGTCACACGGTCTAGGTCCTATCTCTCTCACTTTGCTCATTCGGCTTTTGTCGCGTCTTTTGAGCCCCGAGATGTTGGACACACATTGATGGATCTGGATTGGGTTAATGCCATGCATGAGGAGTTAGAAAACTTTGAGCGAAACCGCGTTTGGGTCTTAGTGCCACCACCACTAAGTTGCCACCCTATAGGAACCAAGTGGGTTTTCAAAAACAAACAAAGTGATGACGGGGTGGTAGTGCGTAACAAGGCTAGGTTGGTAGCGCTAGGCTTTTGTCAAAAGGAGGGAATAGATTATGAGGAAACCTTTGCTCCTGTAGCTCATTTAGAAGCAATTAGAATCCTTCTAGCTTTTGCGGCTTCTATGGGTTTTAAACTTTATCAAATGGACGTTAAAAGTGCTTTCTTAAACGGCTACATAGAGGAGGAAGTGTATGTTAGACAACCTCCTGGTTTCAAAAATCCCAAGTTTCCAAATCATGTTTTTAAACTTCACAAAGCTTTGTATGGTTTGAAACAAGCACCTAGAGCATGGTATGATAGGTGGAAAACGTTTTTGCTTGCTAAGGGATTTAAAATGAGATCGGTAGATAAAACGCTTTTTCTCCTCAATCAAGGCAAAGACACTCTCCTAGTCCAAATTTGTGTGGATGATATCATCTTTGGTGGTTCTTCTCATGCTCTTGTTGCCAAGTTTGTAGATCTTATGAGCAGGGAATTTGAGATGAGCATGGTGGGAGAGTTGACTTTCTTTCTCGGGTTGCAAATCAAGCAAACCCGGGAAGGGACGTTTGTGCACCAAGGCAAGTACAGAAGGATATTCTGAAGAAGTTTGACATGGGTGAGGCAAAGCCTCTTTCGACGCCCATGTCGACTACGACTGCCTTGGATGCAGATGAGGAAGGAGAGGCGGTGGATCAGACAGAGTACCAAAGCATGATCGGGTCGCTCTTGTACTTGACTGCAACCCGGCCGGACATTCAGTTCGTCGTCTGCTTGTGTGCGCGCTTTCAGGCATCGCCGCGCACTTCGCACAAGCAGGCGGTAAAACGCATCATGAGGTACTTGCGCTTCACTCCCGAGTTTGGCTTGTGGTTTTCCACCTCTTCCTCTCTTGGTCTTTGCGGCTATTACGATGCCGATTTTGCCGGTTGTCGTCTTGATCGGAAGTCCACGTCGGGGACTTGTCAGTTTCTTGGATCTTCTCTTGTGTCTTGGTCTTCTCGCAAACAGTCTAGCGCTGCTTAGTCTACCACGGAGGTTGAGTATGTGGCAGCCGGTAGCTGTTGCTCACAGTTGATTTGGATGATTGCGACTTTGAAGGATTTTGGTCTTGAGCTTACTAAAGTGCCTCTGCTTTGTGATAGCACAAGTGCCATTAGTGTGGCCAAAACCCCCGTACTTCATTCTAAGACCAAGCACATTGATGTTCGCTTTCACTTTCTAAGAGATCACTACGAGAAGGGCGACATTGACCTCCGGCATGTCGATACCTAAAACCAGCTTGCGGACATTCTCACAAAACCTCTTGATCAAGCTGTGTTTTCTCACCTTCGGGGCGAGTTGGGTGTTTGCTTTCCTTTTTAGAGGAGGAAAGTTTTGTGTAACATAGTTCTTTCTTTTGGTTTTTGTTTGATCTTTCTTTTGTCTTTTTAGTCTTTATTTGGTGTCATTGCTTTTTGCATCTCATTTGCATTTGTGACATAGTTCATTTAGAGCTTCATACCGATAGCCGATATAATGAAACTATGCTCTATTTGAGGTGCTTTATGTGTCTATGGTGTTGTTTAACTTAGACTCTCTTTGATCTTTTGATATGTAATAGAGCTAAGTTAGAAAATCTTTTAAACTGAATTTAATTCTTTACATCACCTCTGAAATGACACTAGCATGTGTAGGCTTTTGATGATCCTTTTGCCTGTCTTGTATATAGCTTGTAAATATGGCTCTTCATTGTTTCATTCACTTACATTGAACACCATCTTTAAACTTGATCTAAAATGAAGTAGCTCTCTGAATAGTGAATTGAAAAGATAGAGTTGGGTTCGCACTTATGAGCACTTCACCGTTTGTTCGAGACTGCTTCCCATATGGGTTGAACTTGAGCGGTGTCGTGTATGACCGAAATCGTTGTGTTAAGCTCTTTGGCTTCACCTAGTTGATAAGTGGCATCACTTTGCTTACAACCACTCGCATACACTTACATTGTGCCTAAAACTGATTTTGCTGCAAAACTCTGAAAATGAAAATTTTGATTCAGTTTGGGTCATTGGCTTGTTATATGAACTTTGCTAGGGATAGTTTTACTCGCTATACATGAGATAGTTTTGAGGTTGATCTTATCTTGTATGCCATGCTTAGTTGTATCTAGGAGGTGATACCCTTTCTCTGCTCACACATGTACACTTCTCTAAACTAGCTTCTAATGTGATCTTTAGCTCAACTAGAGTCTTTGTTGGGCACGTAGAGCTTTTCCTATTCTCACATGATCACATCACTTAGAGCATCCTTTCATTGTCTTAGCTCTATGTACGAAGCTTTTTCACTCTTTTTGCATTTCATGGCATTTGTGGCCTTTCCCTTGAGTTTGTGTGCTTTGATGAGCTACATGTGTCAACAAGTGGGAGAGATGTGCATTTCACTCCATCTACACTTAAGGGGGAGAGTTGTGCATAGTGGGTAGAGATTTGTGGTCAAGGAGGAGAAAATGAGCTTTTGTGCATATCTTGCTTTTCTTTGACTATTTTCATCCTTCTTGGTATCTTGGGTGTGCTTTCGCCCAGGGGGAGCTTCTGCTAGATGTGTTGAGCCTTTGCCTCTTCTGGTGGGTCTAGCTTGTGTTTTGGCTCCGACAGGTTTCGATTGGTTCTCTGTGCCTTTTGTGCTTCAATTGGTATCTCGGAGAGTTTTTGGCCGTAAGGTGATTGGTATCTTTGGCTTGCTAGCGGTGTTGAGCCCATTTTCTACCTCTTCTTGAGGGCTAGCTGTGTTTTGCTTGGTTGCGTCAAGCCGTTGCCCATGTCTTTGGGGACCAAGTTTTGGATATGTTTTGCTTCTCTCAAGTGACCCCGTTTTGGCTTTCTTAGCTTTTGGTCATTTGGAGAGCTTTACCTTGTTGGCTCAACTCTGAAATGCACTTGTGTTGGTAATGCACTCATCAAGGGGGAGATTGTGAACACATGGTTGATATGTGTCCATGATGTTCAGTTTTGTGATGAGTGATTGCCCAACACTTGAGCGTTTCAGGTTGAGCGGTTTATACTAATTCTTGCGAAAGCATGTGTGTGCCTGTCTATCGGCTTGTGGTGTGCAAGTGCTATGCCCGGAGACAGTGGTCAATGGCGTGGAGAAGGTCAAGTAGAGGCTTGCCATGCCGATGGACTGAGAGCAGTGAAGGGCAGAAGCGAGGCTCGGACCGAGGGACCAAGGGTGCCAGAGGACTAGCTGTGGTGGGTAGTACTTGGCATCGGCGAGTGCAAGAAGACATGGAGGTAGACCGAGTTGACCAAGTCAAGATGGCGGACGAGGAGGTCGAGCGGAGGCTCATGGGACTCGGAGCCCGACCGGGCGAGGACAAGGTGGCTCGAGTCGAGCGGTTTGGTGGTTTGGGCCTCAAAACCATCGGAGGACGGTTTCTGAGTTTGGGTCTCAAAACTCGGGGTTCGGTAGTTGAGCCCAAAGCTACCGGTGCTGGGTTTCGTGGGTTTGGGCCTCAAAATCCGAGTGGAGCTTCCGAGGAAGCGGGGATGGCACGTGGCGGAATCCTGGAGGTTGCGTTGAGGCGACGGCAACTCCTGGCAGGAAGCGGGGCCATCCATTCAAAATCGAGGAGATATTTTCCGGAGCTTGTACTACAATGCTTAGGCTAGGTAGTTCACTCATGTATCTAGGGGGGTCTTTAGGAAATAGCCAAAGCCTGTTAAATAGGGGATGAAGGGGTTTCCCTCACCCCATCTCTTGCATTCGTCTTCCACCTCCCACTTCCTAGGTTTTCTCTCTCCCTAGTTGTTCTTGCCTGAGATCCACCATGTCTCCGGTGTAAGAACTTGAGATTGTTGTGAGGAATCGGAGGCCGTAACCTCCGTAGGCCATGGTGCCTTTGATTTCTTGATCATGTCCCCGTTTTGCTTGTGTTCTTTGCGTTTTGCTTTTTGCTCCCCTTTTTGTTCCCGAGATGAGATCTCTTTGTAGGGAGTAGCTCTTGCAAATCCGTTTGAACCAAGTTGTTCGTATTCGAGAGGAGCATCTTTGCACTGAAGGATCCATCCTTAAACCTCTCGAGTACGTAGATCGGGTGATTTCTATGTTGGGTTCTTTGTTCTTGAGATTTCTCCGTATTTCCTCTCTTTCCTTTACTCTAGACAAAATTGAGCGATGATTTCTTTGGGATAGCTCCCCAACTGCACTAGGATCATGCCTACAAAGTTTGGTTGCAGTTGGTGATCATTTGGTTGAGTTTTGGGAAGATTTGGCGGAGTGGAAACCGTTTTAGCGGGTTTCAGCTTTTCTGTTCGTGAGCTCCGGACTGACCTCCGGACTACTTGGCATCAGCTCTGGACCATTGCATCTGGTCCGGTGGTCTTGACCAGTAAGACCGCCAAGCAGCCAAGGGCGTCGGACTAGGCTCTGGACCATTCTCCATTGGTCTGGTGATCCTGCCCAGGTAGGCAGCTGAGCAGCTTCACGCGTCAGACCAGGCGTGTTAATCCGACGGTGAGCATCGGACCAAGTGTCCGAAGCAGGGGTGCGTACTGCATGGTTTTTGGGAAGGCAAGGGTTAGCACCGGACCTTGTGCATTGGTCCGGAGGTAGCACTGGACTAGTCCGGTGCCAGGTGTCTGGAGCTAGGGTGCTTCCTACGTGCTTTTGAGATAGGAGGTGAGAGCATCGGACTAGTCTTCGGTCCAGGCTCTGGACCTTGTCCATTGGTCCGGAGGTCCTGTCAGAGTGGTCCGACGGGTGTTGCTTTCGCGAGTTTTGGCTCGGGTTCTTGTCTCTTTTCGTAGGGGTTGAGAACTTGTTGTTGTTGAGCACCCACCATGTGGGTTTGGTTTTTGGGAAGAGTGGCCCGAATATTTTGAGAGAAATTTGAGGCTCCCATTCAAACCCCCCCTCTGGTCGCCGTTCTCGGTCCTTCAGTTTTATTCTAACAAGTTTGCTTAGTGTTGTTGTAGATTTTTTTAATAGGCTATTCACCCCCCTCTAGCCATATCTAGACCTTTCAAGTGGTATCAGAGCCGGTACATCGTTCTTACAAGGCTTAACATCCCACGGTGCTAATATGGCTCAAATCAACAACACCAAGAGGCCACCCAAGTTCGATGGCACCAATTATAGCTATTGGAAGGCGTTGATGACCACCCATATCAAATCAATCAACCGGAAGATATGGTTAGTGGTTGACAAGAAATTTGAGGTGGTGAATGAGGCGGCACCCACCCCGGCCGAAAAGGAGAAGCTCCAAAACAATGACATTGCTTTGAGTGCCATCCATGAAGCAATCTCAAGAGAAGTGTTTGAACAAATCAAGAACATTAAGAGTGCTCATGATGCATGGAAGAAGCTTGAAGAGTCATATGAAGGGACTCAATCCATGAAGGGGGCCAAAGCATACATCTTGAAGGAGAAGTTTGCAAGCTTCAAGATGAAGGAAGATGAAAATGTGCTGGAGATGTTCAATAGGCTTGAGGTGCTTGTCAATGGCCTCAAGTCACTGGGAGAGAATGTGGAGAACAAGGATTTCTCATTCAAATTTTTGAGGAGCCTTCCCTCAAGATTTTAGATGTTAGTCACTCTATTGGTGAGAAGTGGATTGTACACAATGACACCAAACCAAGTTCTTGGTGAGGTGATAACCGATGTGTTGACACTGTTTTTTGGTACGTGTCAATATGAATCAACTGCGCTAGTCAGCAAGAAGACGGTCACTATTCCCTAACGGCATCACGATACTACCAGTTAGGTTACCAATGGAAGCAGAGGAGGTTGCCGATTGTAAAATTTGATTGAGGAGACAATAAGGAAGAAAGAAGTCTACTTGTCGATATGAAGAGGTTGCCGATGAAGGCAAGAGAGTGTTGCCGATAAAAGCATTGCCGATAGAAGAAGGGTAACATTGCCAATGGAAATAGGAGCTGCCGAGAAGTGATAAGGTGCTGCCGATGGAAGCAGGATGACGAGGCTGACATCAGCAGAAAACTGCCGATGGCGATGGAAGGAGATTGCAGATTAGAAATCTGCCGATGGAAGGTTTCATCATAATAGAGACAGATACGGAAACTGGTGATTTTATACCAGTATTATTGTTATAGTTTGAGTTTGACTCTTGCACGAGTCATTTATTTCCTTTAAAATAGGAGTTTTGTTTAGGAAAATATGAGTCGTGTTTGTTTACAACTCCTTTTCTGGAGTATAAATATGTACCTAGGGGTGGCGTGAAAAAGAAGATACACAATCAATCAAAGAGCTTATTATTTTCATCTACTTTTCTAGCAAATCTACTTTTTTGCATTAGTTTTAGTTCATCTATGAGTTCTTACGAAGTTTCGACGGATTATCTGTGTCGGCCTTGCAAGATCCGCGTTTGGAGCAAATTAGAGCCTTGACGTCCGGGCGCATCGCTGTCGTCTCGTTCATATTTGTTCTAGTTATTATCCTTGTCGATTAATTGGTCAAATCGACTAACAAACTTCAGGTTTTGGGTTTAAAGCCCGACGTGTTCGCAGTTTCGACGGATTTTGTGTCAACACGTCTTTTGGCACGCCCAGTGGGACCAATAATATATCTTCAGGCCACGGTTTAACCCATATCAGGCTTATGGGGATACTGATATCAATCCGTGCAATATCATTGAAGTCTCCGAAGCAGATCTGAATGATTATCAGAAGCAGGCTATGGAGGAGTACAAGCAGTTGTATATGAAGTCCTTCAGCCTAAACAGGAGCGGCGAAGCTATCCAGAAGCAAGATCCACCGTTGCCACGACAGGTCACCTTTGATGCCAATCCTGGTAAGTTACAAGAGATGGTTAATTCCGCATTAAATCATGCATTAATTAGCCACTCCAGTGTGCTATCCAATACTGTATACAATGTTGTTATGCAATATTTCAAAGAAGGACAGGCACCCTAGTATGTTGGTCCAGCGTATCATCAACCTGGATCGGCATCTGCTACAAACTCATTGGTGGTTCCAATGGCATCTTCCCAACCTGTGGATCCAACTGCCGATGAGGTTACGCCTCCAGGATCGAGCCCTATAAGTGTTACTCGATTGAGCACAGATCATATGGCATCGGCAATGTCAGGGCCCGCAACTAAGAGTCAGCCAACTCCCGCCAACTGGTGGGGAAACGGTATGCCTCCAAATCTATCTGCCGACTCTAGTCTGATCCAAGGTAATAATATAGCGTGGAAGAGCCCCATGGCATCGGCAGTGCCTGCACAGCCGATGATCCCGATGACACATTATGCTACGTCCTCTCCAACTGTGCAGTTGCCATCAGAAGATCTTCAGATGGTGATACCCAAAGTGCCTTATATGCCACCATCGACAAGTCCTTTGCCGATGCAACAAGACACGGCAACTGCAAGTCAACCCATGGCAGTGGTGAATCCTCAAACTGGAGTACCAGCACACCAAGGTGGCCAATTTGTTGACTACTCTAAGGTACAGGAACGACAGCAGCCAGCTAACCATCAGCCATCGACGAATTACATGCCGATGACTTATAATCCTGGATGGGCTGGCCAGGCGCTGAGCCAACAACAGGTGGTGCAACCCGAATATCAGTATCTGGAGAATGCTCAGAGTGGAGCATCGGCACATCGACCGATGAATATAATGCCACAATACATCCCAGTGGGCGCACAAAGTTATCCATCGGCAAATCAGTCGATGCTTAATACTCAGCGGGTTGGTGCCGCGCCTACGCCAAACTTCCCAGGTTATTTGCCACCAATATACGAGGAGACGTATCCGCCCGCTCAACCAATCAACACCCAGCCAATGCATCGACAAGATCAAGATGCATATTGGATCGATAAGATCACCGAAGTGATGAAACAACAATTCGGCATCAAACCTAAGGTTAACATGTATTCTTATCGGACGTCGTACCCTACCGCATATGATTTGATTCCTCTCCCAAATCGGTACAAGGTGCCGGATTTCACAAAGTTTTCTGGCCAAGACGACACGTCAACGATGGAGCACATCAACCGCTTCATTATCCAGTGTGGAGAAGCAGCCAGCAGAGATGAACTAAGGGTGAAATTGTTCTCATCATCATTATCTGGATCGGCATTTACATGGTTCATTTCACTGCCTCCAAATTCTGTGATTACTTGGGCCGATCTAGAGAATCAGTTTCACAAGTACTTCTTCGCTGGTATACGTGAGAAGAAGATTACCGATTTGATCAAGTTGAGACAGCGTAATGATGAATCGGTAGAAAGTTTTGTCCAGAGGCTGCGAGATGTAAAAAATAAGTGCTATAGCTTGGTGCTTGACGATCGACAATTGGCAGATTTGGCTTTCCAGGGATTATTGTCACACATCAAGGACAAGTATGCATCTCAAGAGTTTGAAAGTCTGAGCCATCTCATGCAGAGAGTTGCCGATCAAGACGTTAAAACTTTCGAACCAAGGAAATCTTGGAATAAAAAGGTATCCTACCTTGGGCAAGAAGAAGATTTCGATTCAGATGAGGAGCCAAGTATCGGTGCTGCTGAATGGGTCAAGAATAAGAAGCCTGTGTCTTGTCCGTTCGGCCAGAAAGAGACTGAAAAATTCACCTTCGATGTTACCAAGGCCGATAGGATATTTGATCTCTTGCTGCAGGAAGGGCGGATTAAATCGGCGCCTAATCAAGTGATTCCATCGGCAGAAGATCTCAAGAAGATCAGGTATTGTAAGTGGCATGATGCAACTTCACACAATACTAATGATAACTGCTAACATCGGAAGCTGCCAAGAGAAATGCATCGGTGGATCCTGAACACTAGATAACCGCGCATGACGTGAAACGGAAGGGGTTTGACGATGACAGAAAGGGAAAAAGGGTTGCCGATGAAAGTAGCAATGCCAGGAGATCTCAAGGCGTCGTAATCACGCATAGGCGGCAACGACGAGATTATTGGCGAGCGCAGGAAGAGCAATATCGGCAATAGGAGGAAGAAAGGCGCCAGGAGTGGTATCGGCATAAAGATCACTGGAGGTGCCCCTTCTTTGTTCATTGCTAGGAAGAAGGCATTAAGCTACCCACTGCCAATAATTTCCCTGAATGCAACGAGTATTATCTTGCCGATCGATCAGAAAAGAAGCCCTGTTTTGACGATCGAGCATCAAACTATCGTAGGCCGATCAGAGAAAAGGGATCAGTGTATGATCGGCTAGGGGGCAAACTCAGCGCGCATGACAGGCTTGGCAAGCGTGTTTGTCAAGAAGATCTTGAAGAGATGACCAATGCAAGAGTGCCTGATGAAGAGATATTCTCTAGAGATCCAAACATAAGGGGTGGTGTAGATGCAAGCAATGAAAAATAGTACCAGCCTGTTTGGAAAACTAAGCTTCCTCAATGGTGCCCTAAGGGTCTGACAAAGACTCAGAAAAGAAGGATTCAGCGTGAACGCCAGGGGGATATGTATCACGGTGAAGATCCTTCAAGAGAGAAATCTCCAGCTAAGCAGTGGAGGCCGAAACGCAAGGATAGGGATCCGTCGGCAGAAATCAATATGGTTGTAACATTGCCAATGGAATTTATGGTGCCTATTAATGAGGAAGAAATTGTTGAGATGGCGCAGTTAGTACTGGACCCGATGGCAGCTGTCTTTGAAAAGCCTACCGATGATGAAAGGCAGCATTTGAAGTCCTTGTTTGTCAAAGGCAAAGTTGATGGGCAGTCAGTATCCAAGATGCTAGTAGATGGTGGAACGACAATCAATATAATGCCGCACGTAATGTTCTGAAAGCCTGGGAAAGGTGATCAAGACTTGGCTAAAACAGACATGATGCTCAAAGATTTTGAAGGCAATGTGTCACCAGCCAAGGGAGCAATATGCGTTGAGTTAACTATCGGTAGTAAAACTTTGCCGATGACATTTTTTGTGATTAACGACAAAGGTGCCTACAACTTGCTCCTGGGAAGGGATTGGATCCATGCTAATTGTTGTATCCCTTCTACAATGCATCAAAGCCTCGTACAATGGGTTGGGGACAGAGTTGAAGTCATCCATTGTTGATTTGGCAGAGTCAGAGTCAGAAACCTATGAACAGACCAAATGCATATCAGGTGAAGCTTGGGATACAGAGTTCCTCAAAGTTGCCGATTACCGAGTCACATCGATCCAAGCAGTCGGTTCTGAAGAAGGGTTTTAATGGATCAGTTCGCCGATGATGGAAAACTTGGGCAAGGGTTCACATCGGCCGATGACTTACTAGAAATAGATATCGGTGATGGTAGTAAGCCTAGGCCAACTTTTATTAATGCTAAGTTAGATTCCCAATGTAAACAACAGTTGAGTGATTTATTAAAGGAATATAAAGATTGTTTTGCTTGGGATTATACAGAGATGCCTGGTCTAGACCGATCAATAGTTGAACATCGGTTGCCTATTAAATCTGGTTTCCAACCACATCGGCAACCATCACGCCGATGCAATCCTCTTATATTACCCGACATTAAAGCCGAAATTACAAAATTAATTGCAACTGGATTTATTCGGCAATGTCGATATGCCGAATGGATTTCTAATGTGGTTCCTGTGTATAAGAAAAATGGAAAATTCGTGTTTGTATTGATTTCAGGAATCTCAACAAGGCTATGCCAATGGATGGCTACCCGATGTCAGTTGCCAATCTGCTGATTGACGCCGCTGCTGGACATCAAATCATTAGTTTCATGGATGGTAATGCTGGATATAATCAAATATTCATGGCTGAAGAAGATATATCCAAGACTGCGTTTAGATGTCCAGGTCATGTCGGTTTATTTGAGTGGGTCGTGATGACTTTTGGTTTGAAGAATGCTGGTGCTACTTATCAGAGGGCAATGAATTTCATTTTTCATAAGTACATCGGCACGATGGTTGAAATCTATATTGATGATGTGGTGGTCAAATCCAAAAACTTTGAGAAGCATCTTGAAGATTTGTGGAAAATTCTAGAGTGCACAAGGGAACATGGGTTGAAGATGAATCCCAACAAGTGTGCGTTTGGCGTATCGGCAAGTCAGTTCCTTGGTTTCATGGTGCATCAAAGGGGCATCGAAATCGGCAGAAAGTCTATTGAAGCAATCAATAAGGTGGTTGCTCCCACAAACAAGACTGAGTTGCAATCATTGATCGGCAAGATTAATTTTATTAGAAGATTTATAACTAATTTGTCTGGAAAGATTAAATCTTTTAGTCCGCTGTTAAAGCTGAAGGCTGGTCAAGAGTTTGCATGGAAAGAAGAACAACAATCAGCCTTAGAAGAAATTAAAAGATATTTGGTAAACCCTCCAGTCCTGGTTCCGCCTCAACATGGGAAGCCTTTTAGATTATATTTGTCTGCCGATGACAGTGTTATCGGGTCAGCCTTAATCCAAGAATTTGAAGGGAAGGAATGCGTAATTTATTATTTGAGTAGAAGGCTAGTGGATGCTGAAACCAGATATTCGGCCATTGAGAAATTATGCTTATGTCTATACTTCTCTTGCATTAAGTTGAGGCATTATTTATTATCGGCCGAGTGCACTGTCAAATGCAGGGATGATGTGGTTAAATACATGCTGCCAATGCCGATATTGAGTGGCAGGATCGGAAAATGGATTTTAGCACTGTCAGAATTTGACTTGAGGTATGAATCGGCTAAGGCAGTTAAGGGTCAGGTGATGGCTGATTTTGTTACTCAGCATCGTGGTACAGTTAGTTCCGTACAGATTGCTCCTTGGACTTTGTTCTTTGATGGATCTACGTGCAAGGAAGGAGCAGGTATCGGCATTGTTTTAATTTCACCCCGAGGACAAAAGTATAAGGTCTCATTGCCGATTGTTGCTACTTCAACAAACAATCAGGCTGAATACCAGGCTTTGCTAAAGGGGTTGGAATTACTCAGGAGGTACATGCCGATGTTATGGAAATCTTTGGCGACTCCATGCTAGTGATCAATCAGTTGATTGGGATTTATGAGTGCCGAAGTGAAATTTTGATCGCACACCATGAAAAGTGTGTACAATTATTAAAGGAATTTAAAGAATACCACCTTGAACATATTCCCAGACTGCATAATGAAGAGGCTAATCGGTTAGCGCAGTACGCTTCAGGGTATCAGCCGATTCAGGAAATAATGACATCGGTGATAGTTGTCGATGACTAGAGAAAAGAGATTGTCGATTATTTAAGGGACCCGCCTAGGAAGGTTGAAAGGCGTCTAAGGTTTCAAGCTACTAAGTACGTGCTCCTTGATGATGAATTATATTATCGGACGATTGATGGAGTTTTGCTCAGATGCCTTAGTAAAGAAGAATCAAAAGAGTTGATGGGCGAAATTCATGAAGGAGTATGTGGAGCACATCAATCGGCATTCAAAATGAAGTGGATGATTAAACGGAATGGGTATTATTGGCCGGTAATTCTTGAGGATTGTTTCAGATACTTCAAAGGGTGTCAAGATTGTCAGAAGTTTGGTAATATTCAGAGAACACCTGCATCGGCAATGAATCCTATAATCAAGCCTTGGCCGTTTCGAGGATGGGCTATTGATCTCATCGGCCAAATTTATCCGTCGTCGAGTAAAGGGCATAAATTTATACTTGTTACTACCAATTATTTCACGAAGTGGGTTGAAGCTATTCCTTTGAAAAAGGTGACATCGGCAAACATGATAGACTTTGTGAAGGAGCACATTGTTTACCGATTTGGTATTCCTCAGACTATTACAACTGATCAAGGGACGATGTTTACATCGGGGGAGTTTGATGAATTTGCTATCGGTATGGAGTTTAAGGTTTTAAACTCTTCTCCTTATTATGCTCAAGCTAATGGTCAGGCTAAAGCAACTAATAAAGGAGTTATTAAGCTTATCAAGCGCAAGATTGAAGAAAACCCTAGGAGGTGGCACATAGTGTTGAATGAAGCTTTATGGTCGTATCGGATGGCATGTCATGGTGCAACTAAAGTTTCGCCGTACCAGTTAGTCTATGGGCATGATGTTGTCTTACCTTGGGAAATTAAAACTGGTTCTAGAAGATTGTTTTCCCAGGATCAATTAACAGCTGATGAATATGATATCCTTATGAAGGATGAGTTGGAAGATCTAGCAAGCCATCGGCTGAGAGCTCTAATCAGTATCGAGGAGAACAAGAAAAGGGTTGCCAGGTGGTATGATAAGAAAGTGAAAGTGAAAGAGTTTGCCGATGGTGATCTAGTGTGGAAACTGATTTTACCGATTGGGACTAAGAGTTCAAAGTTTGGAAAGTGGTCTCCTAATTGGGAAGGACCTTTTCGGATAAGTCAGTCTGTTCCTGGTAACGCTTATATTTTGGAAACACTTGAAGGAGTTGCGTTCTCTAGGGCAATTAACGGTAAATATTTAAAGAAATATTATCCCAGTATTTAGGTAGATGCGTAAAGCAATATGAGTATAAATGCCGATGGAAGGAGTGTCATGCATAACATCGGCAGAAAGCGTATTGACGTTATATTACAAGCAAAATCAGTTGTTAGGTTCACAGTTGCCGACACAGCAAATTACAACAGATTACAAGAGGGATTGAATAGATGAAATCGCATGAAGGAGAATTTGGTCCGCTTCCTCTATCTCCCTGGCGTCGTCATCAGCAGTGCCCTCAATTGGCTTGATCTTCTTTCTCAGCAGGAGAGCCTGGCAGGCATTAGCATCCCTTTCTTGTTGTAGGGCTTTGGTGGCATTGGGAAGTTAAATCTTCTTCTGATTAGCTGAGTTTAGAGCTTCATCTACTTTCTTCAACTCGGCTAGGAACTCTTCTTTTTGTGCCGATAGACGGGCGATCTCTTGTTCAAGCTCGATGCTGGAAGCTTCCAAAGGGCCGATGTCTTTGTGCTTTTCATCCACAGTTTGCTTGAACTTGAGTATTTCTTCTTCGAGTTTTGCTTGAGCAGCTCTATCGGCGATGCGGCGTGAAGCATTTCGATATTGTAGTTGCCGACTCTCGAGGAATGCCGCTTGAAAGAGTAGTTCTTCAATATCGGCAGACAGTTGGTCTTGAATTTCCCTGAAAGCTACCCTTACTGCACTAGAATCTTAGACTAGTTGGGATGTATTTTGTTGCAGTAGAATTAGCAGTGCTTCAAGTTTGGATTTCACTTCCGTCGATATGACAGTTGAAGCTTGGGTAGAGCTTTCTTCTTCTTCATCATCATCTGGAATGTTGACAGCAAAAGAGAATAGGCTGTTGGGGGAGTCTTGGGCCTGAAAAGAAGAGGATTAGAGTTTGCTGATCACAAGTTTGTGTTTTGCGAGTTTTATGACAGTCAGTTTATCATCTTTAGACGGATCTCTTGCCTCGGGCTCGGCAAAGCAGCTAGCGCAGTGGTATCTTGAGCATCGGCGATGGTTGCCAATGAACTTGCTTCTGTGGCTGGAATTGTTAGTGCCAATGCTGATGCCGACGCCGGTGACGTTTCTGTTACAGCTAATCCCTGCGGCACTGGCGCTGTCTCTTGGGTCGAGGCTTCGACTAGCGTCTGGTCACGGGCAAGCACCGATGTTGGCTCTTGTGTTGGCGCATCGGTAGGAGATTGAGAAGATGCTGTCGATGATGGCCTTAGGCGTTTTTGTCGAGGAGCGGTACTTGGTGAGCCTTGGCGCTTCGACTGCTGTACTTGGGGGGCATCGGCAGCATGGACATGGGGAGCTTGAGAGCTGGGAGTAACTGCCGATGAGCTTGTCTGCTACAGGAGAACAGTTAATACAAGCCAAATGAGAAGTTGCCGATGAAAGTACGAAATCGGCATAAATTTGTTACCGCAAAAGCCTGCGCTAGAACAACAGTAGTAGTCGATGGAGTGGCAGCAGTTGATGGAGTGGCAGCCGCTATAGTCGGTGTTGACTTCGGCTTGATGGTGACCTTGGGAGCTACCCTTTGTTTCAAGAAGGACGATAATGATGGAGCCCTGCTACCAATTACCGATGTGGGATTGGTCGGTCGCAGGTTGAAGTTTTTGCCACTTCTGCTCTTCTTTGGGATTAAGTCATTAACCTGTTAACAGAGTCAGTTGCCGATACATTTGGAAGAAGAAAAAAGGGGTAATATCAAGGAAGATCTTACCACAGTATCGGGAATGACGTGATCAGTGTCAATCAGGTGCCGATAGTAGTCCGACGATACATAGAACAGTTGGTCCTTCCACTCTTGCCACCAAAACTTGTATGACTCAGTGATAAAGGAGATTGGCGCCTAGGTAGACAAGTCGATATTGGTTGTATCGGCATGAGGGGAAAGGTGGACGATTCTGTTCCAGTCCATGGCACTGGTGATGGTTTCTCTGGGCTTCACCACATTGGCGTAGCATAGCTTGATCGGCAATTGCCCGAATGCTACTTGCCTTGTTGCTGCTGATGGGTAGTAGAACTCGTAGGAAGCTTGTGTATTCTTCCCGCTCCCGAAGATGTTCACTGGGATTGCGCGGGGAATGAGGATGGCTCTCATGATTTCTTCATCTTTGTCTGAATCTGTATTGGCGATGTTGAAGGAGAGAGGAAATCTGTTATCGGCATCAACATAAGGCCACCAAGCCCGGTTTGCAGAAGGGATTCCACAGTAAAATCTTTGGAAAAATCTGCCGATCTGGTCCTCATTAGCATCAGTCCTAGGTAGGACTACGATGGCTTCGCCGAAGTTGAGAGGAGAGCGAGTTGCTGGTTCATCGTCGGCAAGTGTGTGGTCTTCAGCTAGGTCCCGTGGAAATTTTTGACTGAACAGATCAAATTGGAGGACTTTGTGCATATGAGCGTTCAACCACATATTCACAAACCACCAGGGCCCTCCAATGTTGCCGATGGGTTCACCCCATAACAATTTCTCTGAAACTTGATGCAGAAGACGGTAAACTGCACCGAGGAGATATCGGCCAAGAGGAAGTCGAGCTCCATTGGCTAAGAGTTCTGCTGCCGGGAGATACATGTTGGTTGGCCCGACTGTCCTGCCGCAAAAGATGAATTTCTCCAGCCACATGTTTAGGAAGGTGGCGTGCTCCCTCTGGCCTACCGATCCAGTCTTTTGGTATTCCTGGATATATCCAGTCCAACCACCGATGTTGCGGGCAGTTACCCGATGCTCAGGCTTTCTGTTGAAGAGACTGGCATCATCGGCAGAAGAAATATCAAGACCAGTAAGCATGTACACATCGGCAAGTGTAGGAGTAGCTGGTCCATGTCTGAATAGAAATGCCTTCATGGTGTTGGACCAGAAATAGGATGCGGCGATCATCATGGATTCATTTTTTGCCATATCGGCAATGGATAACTTGATACATTGATCCAGTTGGCGCTCTGCCCAGTAAACTCGCTGCGATCTGGCCATCCTTAGGTACCAGATTTTCCACCCTTTGGTAGGTTTGGGCCAGGAACGGAAGATCTGCCAATAACCCTAGATCAAAGTGTTCGACTCTGAAAGGAACCCGGTTGACCTCTGCATTTATGGTTTCAGTTGGATCAGTATTCCCCATCGGACCCAAACAGCAGACGTGTGGTTGATCGGTGGGGATTACTATTCTATTGCACATTTCCTAAATTCAGAAAACAAAAAGGGAGAGGAAAAAGAGATCACGAAACAATGCAGAAGAAGATCGCAAAGTATGGAGTGAGAGGAAGAGAAATTGACCGTAGGGACGGTGAAACTGATCGCCATTGGGTCGGTGGAGTTCTTATAGGACACGCCTTGCTGGTGGGAGGATCCGTCGGTTGAATGTCGCCGAAGTGTTTTTCGAAGGCGCCGGTGAAATAGGGAATGAAAGCGAATGAGGATGTGAGCTCGGGGTGAGGAATAGGTTGGACGACGGTGATTTTTATAGGCCTGGAGATGCCAGGGGCATTTTGGAGTTTTCTTTTCACTGAGCAGAGATATGGAAGGGTATGGTAGTGGATTCGCGCGAAGATCGAGGAATTATAAGAGTGGATTGTGACTGTTCGCGCTACAGTTACGGGGTTCTGTTGGTAACTTGCGGTTTTTTGCGCACGGGAATCGAGGAAGTCATGCATGTATCTTGAAGGGAAAGATTGCAATAAAGGAAATTTCGGCGCATAAAATATTTTATACTCCGAAATTGGGGGGCATGTGTTGACACTGTTTTTTGGTACGTGTCAATATGAATCAAGTGCGCTGGTCAGCAAGAAGACGATTACTATTCCCTATTGGCATCAAGATACTACCGGTTAGGTTACCGATGGAAGCAGAGGAGGTTGCCGATTGTAAAATTTGATTGAGGAGACATTAAGGAAGAAAGAAGGCTACTTGCCGATATGAAGAGGTTGCCGATGAAGGCAAGAGAGTGTTGCCGATAAAAGCATTGCTGATAGAAGAAGGGTAACATTGCCAATGGAAATAGGAGCTGCCGAGAAGTGATAAGGTGCTGCCGATGGAAGCAGGATGACGAGGCTGACATCAGCAGAAAACTACCGATGGCGATGGAAGGAGATTGCAGATTAGAAATCTGCCGATAGAAGGTTTCATCGTAATAGAGACAGATACGGAAACTGGTGATTTTATACCAGTATTATTGTTATAGTTTGAGTCCGACTCTTGCACGAGTCATTTATTTCTTTTAAAATAGGAGTTTTGTTTAGGAAAGTATGAGTCGTGTCTATTTACAACTCCTTTTTTGGAGTATAAATATGTACCTAGGGGTGGCATGAAAAAGAAGATACACAATCAATCAAAGAGCTTATTATTTTCATCTACTTTTCCAGCAAATCTACTTTTTCGCATTAGTTTTAGTTCATCTACGAGTTCTTACGAAGTTTCGACGGATTATCTCTGTCGGCCTTGCAAGATCCGCGTTTGGAGCAAATCAGAGCCTTGACGTCCGGGCGCATCGATGTCGTCTCGTTCATATTTGTTCTAGTTATCATCCTTGTCGATTAATTGGTCAAATCGACTGACACACTTCAGGTTTTGGGTTTAAAGCCCGACGTGTTCACAGTTTTGATGGATTTTGTGTCAACATGATGACACCTTTAGAGAAGACAAGGACAAGATAAGAGAGAACAAGGAGAAGAAGGACGAGAAGAAAGATGAGAAGAAGAAGAGTGTGGCATTCAAAGCCACATCATCATCAAGAGGCAAAGCAAAGTGTGATGAATCTAGCAATGATGAAAGCTCAAGCAATAGTGATGATGATGAAGAAGAAAAGGCTCTATTTGTCAAGAAATTTGGCAAGTTCATGAATAAGAAGGGCTATAGAGCAAGAAGGAAGAAGAGCTCACACAAGTTCAATGAGAAGGATAGAATATGCTTCAAGTGCAATAGCAAGGACCATCTCATTGCGGATTGCCCTCATCATAGTGACAATGAAGATGAGAAGAAGGGCAAGAAGAAAGAGAAGAGGGAGAAGAAAGAGAACAAGATGTTCCTCAAGAAGCACAAGAAGGGAGGATCATATGTTGTCACTTGGGATAGTGATTCCTCAAGTGATGATGACTCAAGTGATGATGAGACGAGATCAAGCAAGAAGAAGGCTCTTGCAAGCATTGCTATGAAGAACAAGATCCCTCTCTTTGACACTTCATCGACATGCTTCATGGCTCGGTCCACTAAGGTACAATCCGATGATGAGTGTGATTCTAGTGATGATGATGATGATGAACCCACTAAAGATGAACTAATTGAAATGTTAGAAGATGCTAAGACTCACTTTGACATCAAGAGAAAGGAGTGCAAAGCATTACGGAAAGAGCTTGAAGCTCTCAAGCAATCCTTTGATGAACTCAATCTTTCTCATGAGAGGCTAGAGGATGCCCATGAGAAGCTTGGCAAAGCTCACTCTAAGCTTAAAGAAGCTCACTTATCTCTTGTTGAACAAAAGGAGAAAGAGCATGTTTCGACAAGTAACATGGGATCAACTTGTGACATAATCAATGAATCTTTCTATGAACCCATCATCATCACTCCAACTAACCGTTCTTGTAGCACTTCTAACTCTACCTCTTCTACTAGCGATGGTTTCACTTGTGATGCTTCACTAATGGTTGAGAATGAGACCCTTAAGAAGGAGGTTGGTAAGCTTACTCTAGCCTTAGGCAATACCTATGGTGGAGACGCCCGCTTGCTTAAGTGTTTGGGTAGCCAAATGTTCTCCCTTTGCAAAGAGGGATTAGGCTATACCCCCAAGAAAGGCAAGGCGGCCTTTGCAACTCCAAAGCCTCGCTTTGTGAAGAGCAATGGTCGGTTTTGCACTAGTTGCAAGCAAGTAGGACATGATGAGCAATATTGCAAACTAAATCAAAGCAAGATAAAATTTACAAGTGCATCTATTCGCTTTGATTCTAGTTATATGCTTACCAAGGGCAAGAAAGGTGTGATAGCTAAGTACATGGGTACTCCCAATGAGAGCTCAAAGAAGAAAGCTATTTGGGTACCTAAGTCCTTAGTCACTAACTTTGGAGGACCCAAGCAAGTATGGGTACCTAAGAAGAATTGAATTGTTTTGTAGGTCAATTATAAACCTAGAGGGAGGCATTGGGTGCTTGATAGTGGGGGCACTCAACATATGACCGAAGATGCAAATATGTTCAACTCTATCAAGTCAAATAGTGGCAATGGGATTGATTCTATCAAATTTGGTGACAATGGCAAAGGCAAGGTCAAAGGGCTTGGTAAGGTTGCAATATCAAATGACATGAGCATATCCAATGTGTTGCTAGTAGAGAGCTTGAACTTCAACTTGCTATCCGTAGCTCAACTTTGTGATCTTGGTTTCAAGTGCATATTTGGGGTCGATGATGTAGAGATCATAAGTGTAGATGGCTCTAATTTGATCTTCAAAGGCTTTAGATATGAGAATCTATACTTGGTTGATTTCAATGCTAGTGAAACTCAATCATAAACTTGCTTGCTATCCAAATCTAGCATGGGTTGGTTATGGCATAGAAGGCTTGGTCATGTTGGGATGAAACAATTGAATAGACTTGTCAAACATGATCTAGTTAGAGGCTTGAAAGATGTGATCTTTAAGAAGGATAAGCTATGTAGCTCTTGTCAAGCCGGCAAACAAGTTGGAAACACTCACCCTAGCAAGAGTATGATGAGTACATGCAAACCATTTGAGCTCTTGCACATGGACTTGTTTGGACCAACTGCATATACAAGCATTGGTGGAAACAAATATGGCTTTGTGATAGTTGATGACTTCACTAGATATATATGGGTATTCTTTCTTAGTGACAAGAGTGACACATTTGATACATTCAAGATCTTTATCAAGAGATGTCAAAATGAATTTGAAACAACTATCAAGAAAGTGAGAAGTGACAATGGTAGTGAGTTCAAGAATACAAGAGTTGATAAGCTATGTGATGAACATGGAATCAAACATCAATTCTCGACCAAGTATACACCTCAATCAAATGGGCTAGTTGAGAGGAAGAATAGGACACTCATTGATATGGCAAGATCTATGCTTAGTTAATACAATGTGAGTGATTCTTTTTGGGCCGAAGCTATTAACACGGCTTGCTATTATAGCAACCGACTCTATTGTCACAAGATGCTTGAGAAGACACCTTATGAGCTATTGAATGGAAGAAAGCCAAATATTGCATATTTTAGAGTGTTTGGTTGCAATTGCTATATCTTGAAGAAAGGTGCAAGATTGAGCAAATTTGAGAAGAAATGTGATGAAGGTTTCCTACTTGGTTACTCAACTACAAGCAAAGCATATAGAGTATGGAATCTTACTCATGGCATAGTTGAGGAAGTACATGATGTGGAGTTTGATGAAACACAAGGCTCTCAAGATGAAAGTGACAATCATGATGATGTGAGAGGTGAACCATTGGCCAATGCAATGAAGAATATGGATATTGAGGACATTAGGCCGAGGCAAGTGGATGAAGAGCAAGACAATGACTATCAAGTGCATGCTCCATCCAATGAGAAATCCAATGACAATCAAGCTAGTTCATTCTCTCCAACTCAAGATCAACAAGAGGCTAGTTCATCATCTCAATCCAATGACCAACCAAGTACAAGCAATCAACTTCCAACCCTCCAACCTACATCTATTGCAAGGGATCATCCTTTGGATCACATTATTGGAGATATCACAAGAGGTGTGCAAACAAGATCAAGATTGGCTTCATTTTGTGAGCATTACTCATTTGTATCATCCATTGAGCCAACCAAGATTGAAGAGGCTTTGCAAGATATTGATTGGGTGAATGTTATGCATGAAGAGCTCAACAACTTCACTAGAAATCAAGTTTGGGGGCTAGTTGAGAGACCAAAGAATCACAATATTACTGGCACAAGATGGGTCTTTCGCAACAAACAAGATCAAGATGGAATAGTGGTGAGAAACAAAGCAAGACTAGTTGCACAAGGTTACACTCAAGTAGAGGGTCTTGACTTTGGAGAAACTTATGCACCAGTGGCAAGGCTAGAACCAATAAGGATTCTATTGTCTTATACTTGTGCTCACAACATCAAGCTCTATCAAATGGATGTGAAGAGTGCATTTCTCAATGGTTACATCAATGAATTGGTATATGTTGAACAACCACCTGGTTTTGAAGATGACAAGAAACCCAACCATGTGTACAATCTTAGAAAGGCATTGTATGGCTTGAAGCAAGCACCTAGATCATGGTATGACAGGTTGAGGGACTTTCTCCTCTCTAAGGGATTCATTATGGGCAAGGTTGACACTAACCTCTTCACCAAGAAGATTGGCAAGGACTTGTTTGTGTTGCAAATCTATGTGGATGATATCATCTTTGGATCAACCAATCAAGACTTTTGTGAAGAATTTGGCAATATGATGGCTAATGAGTTTGAGATGTCTATGCTTGGTGAACTTAGTTACTTCCTTGGTCTTCAAGTCAAGCAAATCAAAAATGGCACATTTGTAAGTCAAGGCAAGTACATCAAAGACATGCTCAAGAAGTTCAATCTAGATGAAGCAAAGTCAATTAGCACACCAATGGGAACAAATGGTAACTTGGATAGTGATGCTAGTGGCAACATAGTAGATCAAAAGCTATATAGATCAATGATTGGTAGCCTACTCTATGTGACCGCATCAAGACCGGATGTCATGTTTAGTGTATGCATGTGTGTAAGATTTAAAGCTTATCCTAGAGAGAGTCATTTGAAGGCCACAAAGAGGATATTGAGATATTTGAAGCATACACTAAACGCTGGGTTGTGGTTTCCTAAAGGATCAAACTTTGAGTTAATTGGATACTCTGACTTGGACTATGCGGGTTGCAAGATAGAAAGGAAGAACACATCGGGCACATGTCAATTGCTTGGAAGATCACTTGTCTCATGGTCATCAAAGAAGCAAAATAGTGTGGCACTCTCTACTGCCGAAGCCGAATACATTAGTGCGGGGAGTTGTTGTGCACAAATACTTTGGATGAAAGCTACTTTGAATGATTTTGGAGTCAAATTCAAGAAAGTGCCCTTGCTATGTGACAATGAAAGTGCAATCAAGCTAACCAACAACCCGGTCCAACATGCAAGAACAAAACATATTGATGTCCGCCACCATTTCATTAGAGATCATCAATTGAAAGGGGACATTTCAATAGAGAGTGTGGGCACCGAAGATCAATTGGTCGATATATTTACCAAGCCACTAGATGAAAAGAGGTTTTGCAAGCTAAGGAATGAGTTGAACATACTTGACTTCTCCAACATGAGTTGATACACCCCCACTTATATGACATGCCTCTACTCCGACAAAGCAAGGTACAAGTTGATTTGAGAGCATTCATGCATACTTTGCAGGACTTGTGTAGAGAATATAGACATCACTCATGCTTCTAGGCTCATTCATGAAAACCAAAATGATTTTGATGCTTATATGGTACCACTATTTCTTCTATGAATTTATATGATCTAGTGGTAGCATATGACATGTTGATGGGCTTGCAATCCTAGTGTTTGATCTATGTCTATGAGCTTAAGTGTTTAATTCAACATAGGGAAGATAACCATCTTTGTATGTGTGAACAAGCTTGTCTATGGTTTAAACTGAATTAAATATCTTGGGCAAGTAGCTTAGCTCAAACCAAAGTTGAAAACAATCTTTCACCCTATCTCACACTAGGGGGGTAAAACTTGAATATCTATAATTGGTCCCACCTTTTTGTGTCAATTGGATGAAAAAGGGGGACATATTGTGAAAAGATATAAAAGTTGACCAAAATGGGAGAAATGCTTAAGGGGGAGAAAATGAAAGATAAAGGGGAGAAAATGAAAAATCAATTTTGAAAAGAACACACAAATAGGGGGAGCAAGCTCATGAACACCTTGTTGCATTTGGATGCTTGCATTTCTCATATGTATTGTTGCACAAGTACTTCAATTCATATTTTCATGCTTGTGTGGTGATTGCTAGTGATACAAAATGAATGATGATTGATCAACTAGCATGCATAGGATGGTAAGCTAGGTGTTTAGTGATTTTCATGTGGTATCTAGAAACCTTGTTTTTAATGTTGATCTCACAGGGTTTCTAGCTTTGACTTGATCTAGCTTATCATGGTGCTAAGGGTGATTCTAAATTCCGCACTCCGATGGTATCACGCTTCAAAGGTCTACTCTTATACCTTAGCATCATTTGGTATCTATTTACTCTCTCACATTGTTTATCTATGCATATGTGCTAAACTTGAACCAAACTCTAGAAGCACATATGTAGGGGGAGCTAATAACTACCAAACCGAATTTGTTTAACTTGTCCAAATCTAAAATCTATGATTGAAATGTTTGGACAAGCAACTAAAGTTCAAATTGATTATATTTCATATCTTTATGGAAGGGTTGGCATCAATTACCAAAAAGGGGGAGATTGAGAGTCCCTCATGTGTTTGGTTTTGAGTAATTGATGAAACCCACCTAATTACTAACCTTGATCTCTAAGTGTGAATCATGAGATAGGTTGGTACATGCCATGTGATGGAGCAAGTGAATCAATGTGATGATGGCAAGGCTCTAGCATGGTGGTGCAAAGGAAAATGGTGTGAAGGCAAAGGTGATATAGGAACCTTTTTCGGTTTTGTGATCAAGACACCATAGAGGGTGTGATCACATTTAGGATAGATAGCCGTACTATCAAGGAGAGAGCTCTTGTGTTTGATTACGGTTATCTTGTGCCACTAGGTTCATTGCAATGCATTTAAAATCAAATGAACTAGTGAAACAACCAACTAATTCTAAGAAAATGTGAATTAAAAGCTAACACACGTGCACAAGTGTTGAGGTCACTTAGTGTTAGCCCTTGGAAGCTTGGAAGAAAGTTGGAGGCAGTTTGGACTCGGTTTGGAGGTCCGGACGCTAGGGTTTTGGTGTGTCCGGACCATGGCGTGTGCGTTTGGACACACCCTAAGCTGGCTTTGCTGTGGACAGAGGTCCGGACGCTGTTGGTCATCCGGACACGCAGGTCCGGACAGTGTCCGGGCGCTTTGGCGCTCTCTGGTCGGCTCTTCATAGAATCCGAACGCTAGTGTGTGTCCGGACAGGAGAGTCCGGACGGCGTTCGGAGTGTTTTGAGGCTCTCGGGAGCTCCCTGCTGGGGTTCGGACGGTGCGAGGTGTTGGTCCAGAGTGGCCACTGTTGGTCGCGTCCGGAGCCATGTGGCGAGCAGCAATGCGCACGGGAAAAGAGCCGTTTGAACGGCAGGCGACCAGACGCGTAGCCGATGGTCCGGACGGCGCGTTGCGCGCGTTCGGAGGTCGCGTCCGAAGGATGAAACAGAGAAGCTGCGTGTGCTGTGGAGGGGTGTCCAGACGCTGTTTATGGTTCGGACCTCCCACTGTTGCTAGCGTCCGGAGTGGGCGCAGAAAGCGTTTTTCAGGGGCAAAACGGCTAGTGTTTGAGTGGAGGCTATTTAAGGTGGTATGGCCGGCCCAAGGGGTACTCTCTTGCACATTTTTCATCACTCACACACTAGTGCTCATTTGTGAGAGCCTCCACCACTCATCTCTTGATACACTTGACTTTTTCATGAGATTGAGTGAACCAAGTGCATTGCTTGATTGATTGCATACTAGTGACACTTGGTGATCGTCGTCATCGCGGAGCTCTTGTTATTCTTGGAGATTGCCATCTCCTAGACGGCTTGGTGCGACGAGGATCATTTTGCGGAGGAAGATGATTGTCTCCGGCTTCGATCGGTGGATTGTGAGGGGTTCTTGGACCTTCCCCGCGGGAGTTCGCGAAAGGTATCTCTAGTGGATTGCTCGTAGCTTGTGGATCCCTATCTTGTGTTAGTTTTGCGGCACCCGATGATGGGTTTGGCGTGTGATGCCAATTAGCGCATGAACCTCCAAGTAGGTGTATCGCTACAACGGGGACTAGCTCGTTGGCAAACAAGTGAACCTCGGAGAAAAATCTTGTGTCTCATTGTCTCTCTCCGAGGATTTCTATTGTGATTGATTGGCTACATATTCATCTCCTCGTCACGTCGATATAACCCTCCTAACTCTAGCTTTGCACTTATATTCTTGCAAAGTAGAGATTCTAGATTAGCTTGTGTAGTTTAGTCTAGTAGCACTAGTTATCTAGCTCTTGTGTGTGGACATAGGTTTTATCTTGCTAGTAACTAGACTTGTGGTAGGTGGCTTGCCGACCCTAGTAGTGCTAGTGCAAACTTGCTTTTCGCCGTGTTTTATTCTAACAAGTTTGCTTAGTGTTGTTGTAAATTTTTTTAATAGGCTATTCACCCCCCCCCCTCTAGCCATATCTAAACCTTTCATGCGCGCAATTGGACCTCACCCTCTCTTTCCCAAACCTCAGTGGGCGTGCGGGCCTCACCCCGCCCCTTCCTCTCCTCTCTCACGGCCCTGCACATGTCCTACGTCAGGAACTAGGCATGCATCCCCATGTGGCCATGCACTTGGATGCCCATCGTGGCCTCTAGGCGTGCCGGACGCAGTGCCCTAGGGTTGGAGATCCAGCCCCCTCAACTCCTGTAATCTATCATTCACAAGAGAAAATTATTCAAGCAAATCAAAATTTTAGTGTTAAACTTGCCATCCGTCAACAAAATTCACACAAACTTAGTGAAAATAGTCTAGCATGACTAGAGGGCGGTGAATATGCATATTAAAACTAAAACTCAATTACAGCGGTTTGCAACTATACGACACTGTTTGTGAATAGGTCAAGAAAGGAGAGGAGATAGGTACGTTGCATGACTGGTTGGAGTTTTTGGAAAGGGAAAATTGGATCTTACCATAAAAAACAGAACTTTATTTATATTTATATATATATATATATATAGCCGGAAAGCTAACCGGCTCTGGTAACTCTAAGTTATCTTTCACCATTTTCCCCTTGCATATTAGGCCCCATTCTAGAGCATGTGTAGAAACACAACAATTCTAGATCCTCATCCACTAATTTTATCCCCCTTGTAAAGTCCTATGTCATCTCCCGCTGTACTAGTAAACTAGGGGCTAATAGTTACAAATGGTTACCCTTCTCAACAAAAGGATACATACGGCTTAATTTATAGGTCGATTTTTTAGCATTGAGAGAGGGGGAATGACTTGCCGCCTCCTTCCTCCCTAGGGTCGCAGCTGAAGCAATTTGGGGAGGAAACGATGAGTGTGTGCCCAGGCTCCACCACACTGGCAGGGGAGGGTCAAGGTAGCGCGAGGCATAGGGCGGCCACCTACGGGCGCAGGTCAGGAGCGTGCGACGGTGGTGCGGCCACCTATGGGCGGGCGCGAGCTGCGTCGGCGCAGCCACCTGCCGGCGGACATGGGCGACCTCGCAGCCAGCTCCAGGCAGGCACAGGGGCGTTGGCATGGCCAGCTACATGAGGGCGACGATTGGGGTGCTCGGATGTAGAGGACCGGAATGCCCGTGATGCTGAGGACGTCGCGAGCAGTGGCGTAGCTAGAGGGTGGTCCGTGTGGGCCACGGACCACCCTAAAATTTTGAGCAAAGTGCATAAATGTTTAGATTTTAAGTAATTTTTTATTTTAAAAATATTTCTAAGACTTCTAAATTATATTTGTCTTATGTTTCATTAAATTATATTTTGACATGATATATTTAGACTTTATTTGATAGATCTCTATTCGACTTCGATGTAAGCTCCGCACACTAGAATAAGAAGCTATTTTTCTCTTAAAATGAACCAGAATTCATCAAAATTACTATTTTTTATTTCATTGGTTCTAGCTTCTTTGTGTGTTGTAGCAAAAAAATCGAATATATTTGTTGACGTGTTAACGAAACTATATAATTAACAAAAAAGTATATTGAACTAGACCAGCCTAGATTAAAATCCTGGCTACGCCACTGGTCGCGAAATGGAATCGGGTGAGATGGACGACGGGGACCCACTCGAAGGCGAGGACGGCAACCGCTCGACGACCACGAAGGCATGGACGCGCGACGGCGAATTCGACACGAGACTGTGAGGGCAACGACAGGGTAGCCAGGTTAGGAACTGAGCAGCATGCCGTGGGAGCCTTCCCATTCCAGCATGCATGATTGTTGCGTGATTTTTTATTTCCCTGGGAGCCGGTCTTTCCTTTGATGAGCATGCCAAATCGTTGCATGTTTATTTGTCTCCAAACCACAATTCAATCCAGCGACCGTGACAGCCTTTCCTTTCAAAGTAATGAGGATGCGTGAGATACCATTGGAGCCTTTCATTTCCTTTTCTTTCCTTTCTGTCAAATCGCACGGGCGCTAAAGCACGAGGCAGAGAGGGTGCGGGATCGCAGCTGATCACACGTTAGAATATCACACAAAAAATACTATTATATTTGTCCGTACTAACGCTACGATTTTATTCTGAGAATGCTGTAAAAAAACAACTAATTTTTTTTGCAAGTTTAACTTTTACACAATTGTATTTAAGCCTATACACAATAGATGAAACACTTTTACATTTAAAAAGACATAGTTATATTCTCCCTAACTCCTAATCATTTATGTTATTATTTTTTTAGATTTGGAAGGGTGCAAACATTGTCGGCCGAGACATATGCGGCCTCGTCCGACCCTCAACCGTGGGACCGCTTTGTCCAACCCCTCGGGTGTAGGCTCCGTCCCACCCGACCCGAGGGCGGCGTGGGCTCTGTCTCGCCCAACACGAGGACGTGTGACGAGTGTAGTAGTACCTATGTTCTTAGGATCTGACATTCATTGTTCATGTTTATAATTGTGTTTCGATTGTATCTCAAAGCTCTGCTGCAGTGTACTAAAAAATGTAATAAGAAAAACATACTGATGTTTGTTCATACATAGGATTTTGATTTAGAATAAGAAGAATACAAATGAGGGCTCCTGAAATTTGCACCTGAAAGCTTGATCGGATGCCCTCACAACAGCGCATGGATTAGTTTCTTATCCACATCGTGCATCCTGGTTAGTGCAAGACGACCTCACAGACAAACCATTAATAGTTGCCAAGTATAGCAAAATAAGAAGGCATCTTGGTACCTCAAACCAATTCTCAGCAATCTCCTCCTGACCGTCCTTTGTTATAACCATCTTTATTATTTGTAGCGAATTCCATATGCCCATTTAATTTGACACATTTGTTATGCATAGAGCATGACAGATTTGTTGAAACCAAACGAACACAACCCAAAGAAAAAGCATTCTTTGTCCACCTCATCGAGAAGACCTTGTCGCGGAGGGGTGGGAAGGCATCAAATCAGAACTTCCTCGTCTGCACCCCAATCTGCCTTCCTTTTCTTGGTTTCTGCATAACATAAAAACAATCAGAAAATCAAATCAATCAAGAAGAAAAGCTTGAGAAATTTGGGTTAAGAAAATTATCTACGGGAAATCCAAGTATCATGGCTGCGGCGTTCCTATCCCCACGTGCGCGCTCCCAATACCACGGTAGAGCTCGCGCCCACACCCGCGTGGCCACGGCGGATCCAACGCTTGTGCTTGTCGGTGCCGCACCGCATGCCGTCGCTGTTCCCACCGTCCCTGAGCTCGCGACATCGCACCGTCTCCCGGTTCGTGAGTGTCCTTTTTGCAAAATGTGCGCCTGAGAGGTTTCAATCTCCCGGTTTCCAACACGTGACTCCGGTCATGAAACAAAGTGAAATAGGGTCTCTTGATGTACAATTGCGTTGCACAGTTTCATAGGAATTTTTTTTATCCAATTAATGTCACCCACCGTTTTGTTTCTTCCCCGAGCTACTTCCTGGCCGCTGCTCGTCGTGATGCATCTGCTCGTGGCAGAGGAGGAGCTTCGCCCGTGCCTGGTGGCGTTGGCTAGCGGCGGACGATCCCCGCCCACACCCACCCGGCCCTTCCACCTCGCGCACGCAGCCGGCTCCCCATCGGCGCGCACGCGGCCGGCTCTCCGTGCCGGAGGAGCTCACGACGGAGCGCTCGTGCTCAGCGGCCTTGCCTCGGCTTGGCTTGCGGCAGAGAAGCCCCGCCCGTGACCGGCGGCCTCGCTCGCGGCGGAGGCAGCCGCGCTCGCACCCGGCGGGCTCGCCTCGCAGCGCAGGCGCCCCGCTCGCGATGGAGTTAATGGAGACCGGCAGGGAGCTCGCGTCGCGCCTGTGGCCGGCGGCGCCCGCTTGCGACGGAGTCGAAGGGGGCAGCAGAGCACCGCGGCGCGGGGACCTTGGAGGAAGTGGCGCTATCAAGGCGGACAGGTGAAAACGTCCCGCTGTACGTGCCCTTAACTTCCGTGATTGGAGGCAATGATTTTGCTACCTAAAATTTCGATTGATTCGCTCCTTGCGCGGAGACATAGGGGTGCTACGTACGTGGGAAGTCTGGTTGTGGGTCAGGCCTGAAATGAAATACAGGCTTCTTATTCTTTGAGATGATTTCAATTATAATAGAGATTCACTGTATAATTTTTTTAATTGTTTTTTTTTTGAGAAAGTAGTCTTTTTAATTGTTGGGAGTGGGAGATATATATGCAAACTCTAGTACGTACAAACAGATAGGATTGAAGACAATCCTCAGCTGTATATTTTGTTTACAATTCTACGGTGACAGCGAGGTCGAAGGGAGATTATCTAACTAGTTACCTATGGGCCGCTCAATGCAAGGCTATCGCACGCTTATTTCTGTTCTGAGATATGGGCGATTGATTGGACACAAGTCTTGTGATGGATTATACGCATCGATGCGGGCTCCAACTGGTGCAGCGTGCATATATTGGACGCGGTTGACATCGCACCGGACAATGAGCATATTGCACTGCTGACCTGCTGTGTTGGCGACAAAAGCTGATGGACACAATAGTGTTGGAGATTCTTGCATGTACAAATTCCCCAAGCGCGGGCCAGGAACAGAAATTTGTGGGTCGCATAGTTCTTGTGCTCTCAAAAAAACATTTTTTTTCGAGACCGCGACTTCACGTTCACGCATTTTTTTGTGCTCTCAAAAAAACATGTTGCCCTACATTTTGTATATATATATATATATAGGCATGTCTGTTTGGACGATTTGATCTATGAGCTGTTTTATCAATGTACTGTATATACTTTACCGAAAATAAATAGCTGCACCAGTGGCAATTTTATTTACCAGCAGCAAAATTACTTCTGCCAACAGACGTTGTCCAAGCCATGATAAGGTCATGGACTCAGGTGAACTGCGCGTTACACTTAATTATTACCTCGAGGTAAGAACGGATACTTTATTTCTGAGGATTTCTGAGGGAAGATGTATCATTCACACATAAATTATTCTCTTCATATATAGTTCATCACAGCCAAAGATGGTTTTCCTCCATCAGTTATTCGTGAAGAAAATAAACAGTAGACACTTCAGAATACACACACTAATTAATTAAGCATCCGATTTCTCCTCCTGGCATACTTCTCCATCCCCATTCATCTTCATTAGGCTCAGCTGACTTATCATCTCCTTTAGAGATTTCCATGATGGTCCTCCATCTACCATGGCCTCCTTAGCACCGGCTGACAACTTCATCACTCTCTTCGCTGCTTCTACCCCTTCCTCGCCTACCATGAGTGCCCTCACCACATTAGAAATCTCCTTGCTTGTGACTGAGCCTCTAATGGTCCTATCGCATGTGTGAACCCTAACAGCGATCTTCAGCTCATCGACCAAGAACCTTGAATTGAAAGGTTGATCTGCATGCATAGGCCATACCGCTAAAGGCACACCGGCTGCAACACTCTCAAGTACTGAGTTCCACCCACAATGACTCAAGAACCCTTGTATGCTGCTATGCTTTAGAATCTCCAACTGATCCACCCACTCTCTCACCACCAAGCCCCTACTCTTTGTACGCTCTTCAAAACCCAAACCCAGGTCAATGTTCTCGGGCCTAACAGCCCATAAGAAATCTACCTCAGATCGCTCCAGCCCGTTCGCGACCTCTTTCAACTGTGACTCTGGGATTGCAGCTAGCGTCCCAAGAGCGACATACAAGACAGTTCTACCAGCTGCCGCCTTGTCATCAAGCCACTCCATCCAAGAGGGCTGGGCCTCGAGCCGGGTGGCTGTTGGTTGGGCTAGACAGAGGGGCCCGATGGGCCAGGCCCTAGGCCCGACATTCTGGTTCCAGAAATCAAGGTAGGGAGCCTCTAGGCCGTGGAAGGTGTTGATGATGAGGCCTTGGCTTTCCTCTATGGCCTTGCCCAGCTTACCGTCGAGCTCCAACATGGGCGCCATGGACGCAGGGTCGCCGAAGGGCGCCATGAAGTCTTCGAAGGTGAGCTTGATGTGCGGGAACTCCGGCACCGTGAAGGTGGCCGGGTGGCCATCGGCGTCGACGTCGTCGGGCCGCAGCGAGGCGCACGGGTCGTGGCGCACACGGACCTCACGCATGACTTGCGCGAAGGCCGAGATGCCGAAGAACGACACCTTGGGGATGCCGAGCCTCTCCGCCGGCGCTTTCGTCCAGTGCAGGAACGGGTCGGTGACGAGCAGGCTCGCGGGCGGCTGCATCTCAGCGAGGGAGGCATCGAGCTGTGGCAGGAGCAGGGACGTGGCGTCGGCGAAGACGGCGAAGGAGGCCAGGGACGTGAGCCCCTCGGCGCTCTCGACGCCCGGAGGGATGCCCGGGACGTCGGTCGGGAAGGTGAGCTCGACGACGGCCGCGTCCTCACCGGACAGCCCCTCCCGGACGAAGCCAGCGTTGCCGGCGGTGGTAAAGAAGGTGACGGTGGCGAGGCTGTAGCGGTGGAGGTAGCGGGCGAGGTGGATGAGCGGGATGGTGTGGCCCTTGGCGAGGAACGGGAAGATGGCAATGTGAGGGAGCGTATGGGTCTCTGCCTCCGGAGACGAAGAGGCTACCGCCATTGCTAACGCGACGACGACGACAGAGTCTGAAAGTTTTTGCTCTTGTTTGTGGGCTGAGTCTAGTGCATTAGTTGTAGCTGGTGCAAGTAGATAATATGTAGGCAAGCAACTCACATTTCAGTTGGCCCTAGAAAATGTAGTATGTACAGTACTAATTTAATTCCAGCCGTGGTCCCGTGAATGCCAATAAAGAACTGGAAGTAAAGAACTCGAAGGCATCCAGGATCCAGCAATCTGTTCTGACTTTTTTTTAAAAAAAAAACAACTAGGACGCCATTTGAAATAAAAAAACGCTGACAATGCAAATAATAAATTGAACGAACATATTCGGAGGTTGGGACTTGGGATTTGGGAGCATAGAGTTAGAGTGATAGAGATATCGTATCTGCTCTTGAAGATAGAAATAGTAATAGTAGTAGTAGACATGGAAGAAGCTGGGAGTTGGGACTTCATTATCTCCACCGTCCGGGCTCCTTCTGTAATCTTGAAGACAAACAAACACGCAGCTAGGGACCTGTATCCGCTCACTGAAATGTTGCTGTGTGCTTGTGGGATCCCTTTTTTTTCATCATTAACCATTAGTCATCTTGAAATATTGTGATGCTTTACCGATTACTCAAAACAGAAAAATTGATATTGTGCCTAACAATTTTTTTCGTTAATAGACGATGATTGATTGACTTCAGTGCCAATCAGCCATCTCACCAAAATTTAGCTTCGCAGTCTTTCTCCCGCTTGGTATGTGAAAAGAAAACGAGTTGACTGATCAACAACATTTAGCCTCATATCCCTGATTATTGACGAGAGTCACGAGGCTCAAATTAGATTAAACCAAAATATAAATATCCTCCAGTCTCCATCTCCCCACAAAAGTTACTATCAGTAACACGGAAACAAATAAAATGAGGGAAAAAAAACTATCAATATGACATAAACTGGTTGGCTACGCGTTCTGTGAAGCACGGTACGGTACACATTGTTGTGGTCGAAGAGCCCGTGGTATAAGAAATCAGACTCCGGTCCATTCTTGCGGTGGGCGAGTCGTACATGCTAAAAATAATCATCAATACTGCTAGACGTTTGATGGTTCGCGGTGCGGTAGCTGAGAATCCGATTTTAGTCGTCGGTTCCAAACAGGATCATCTACCCAAAAAGATATCCTCTATAACAATGCTGACAAGTAACAACACACATGAATTTTATCATTTTCAAATAAAATAAGTAGTAGCTTTCAACACTAATACTTCTACTTCGTTATGTTATATAAATTTTAAGATATCAAGCGTTGAGTCTCCGCAGTGAGAAGAGTGGCGTTCTTGCTGATTTTCGCCCCTTCCCCAATCTCTTAGGGCCTATTTGGGACAGCTCCCAAAACTATAGATTCAGCGTATCTAGCTCCACTCCTCAAAATATTTGCTAAATAGTCTAGCTCCTCCAAATTCAGATCCCGTAAAAAAGTGGATCTAGAGGTTAGATTCACCAAAATAATGGAGCTGCTGAAGGGTGCTTCACCAAATTCGAATAAGTGGAGTTGGAAAAAATTACCCACCATTGTCATTGATTACATTAAAAAAAATGTTTCGTTCTTTCTCATTATTTTTTTTCTCGCGTGGCCTTTCTTCTTCATCGCGTGTAGCAACTGAAAAACAGAACCTGTCCGGCAGCCCGTGCTCGTCCTATCCTCGTCAGCCACGCGCTCCGGTGGCGTCTCGTCCTCGTCCGCCGTCCGACACCGGCGAGCCCGCGCCACCTGCCTCCAGCGAGCCCTCATGCGTTCGGCGAGGTATGGCAATGGCGTCGTGTCCGCTCCTTCGCATCCCCCGGCCCCCGCACTCGGCCCTCTCCTCAGCCCCGTTCCCTGTACGCCATGGCTGGATCCCCATGGTCTCGAGCTGCCCCGGCATCACGCGCCCTCTCGGCCCCGCACCGACACATGGCCACAGCCGCTGCGCCCTTGTTGTGCCCGGCCGTGGCTGGCTTGGCAACACCCCATGCCCAACTGCGATTAGCCGCCGTCTTCCCCGCGTGGTGCAGAAACGGCCCGAGGAAGAAGACCGGCAAAAAAAATCTAATATTGACGAGTGGGACCAGTTGAAGGGCAAATCAGTCTATTCGAATTAGATTACCCTTACGTGAATCTAGAGCTGACATGTAAGCCAAACAGTTCAATGGTAGATCTCAGATTCATTAGTGGAGCTGATCCATAATGAATTCCAGATTCAAATTCAATTTTATGGTGCTAGAACTGTGTCAAACAGACCCTTAATCTCCATCCCTAATTGGCCCCGATCTAGCGGATCCACAACTATTCGACCGCTTCAATCATAGATCGACACCAGCGTACTTCAATTTCAGCTTCTCCTTTCCATCCCCCTGGTGGATGCCCCTGCCCGCCAGCTCCTGTTTCTGTCGACATTAACCTCTGAGCTACGGTGATGGTGGAGTGCGGTCCCTGGTTCATAGCCCATCATCTTCAACACCACCAGCTCGCTCCTCATCATGTGCTGACGCCGGCCTCAAGGGCGCCACGAGGGCCATGACGTTCCTACACTACTACACAGATGACTTTTGGTCCTGGTTGGGAACCGACTTTAGTCCCTCGCTCCTCAGCAAGCGCTAACACCGGCCTCAAGGGCACCACGAGGGCCATGACGTTCCTACACTACTACATAGAGGCAATTAGGACTAAAAGTCTTTCCAGTTAAAAAAATAAAACCTCCTTCCAGTTATCCTTCCAACACAATTGCACCTCATAAGATTTCAACCCAAGACCTCATGCACTGCCTCGCGCATAACTAACCACCCCACCTACTCAACGCATCTATCTATAGATGGGACTCTTCTCTTTTGAACCCACCCATCAAAGGACCTTTAGTCCCGGTTCGTAACACCAACCTAGTCTGGCAGGACTAAATGTTCTGGACTCTTTAGTCCCGGTTGGTGTTACCACCGGGACTAAAATCTATTAATCGCGAACACAAAATTTTTTAGACTAAAGCTCATTTTGGACATTGACTAAAGGTTTGTTCTCTGGTAGTGGTAGCCTAGTACTGCATGGGATCGGGTGGATCCCTCCGTAGTTCTAAGATGACGCACCTTGCCCGCCTACTGACGTCCACGAGAGTTCAGGTATGCTTCATCTCTGAAACAAGAAATTCTTCCATCAAACGTTCTTCTCTAGTAAATCAGTTTAACTCTTCTCATGCTTTCGTGGTTCCTGCTCAAGGCCAATCTGGTGGCCTTTGGTTATTTGGGAATCATGAGGGCACGTACAACCCGGGGTATTATCTATAAGTTTCTCTCACCTCACACAAAATAGACAGCCTATACAATGGGTCATCCTTTTAATCATCTACAGGGTATTTATTGCATGAGTGCAACCATGATCAAGTATGACTAAAGATCTATGTATACTATGTTGTTGCTTCTTGATAAAAAAGAGATCAAACCGTATAAGATAAATTTGATTATATATATTATTTAAAATCATCAATATATTTATACACGTATAGTATCTCACAAGGGTTAACTTACGTTTTACAAATGGTTTAGCAGTATATGATTGGAAGGAATTTAATTGGTCTTTTTCTTCACTACAGTTAACAGGTAGTATCTGCATTTGTTATGAGAATAATATTGATTCAAAGTTCCACCATCCTCAGCATCACTCAGCTAGCAGTATCCACGGTTTCCTTCATTGTCAAGGCATTGGCCTGTTGTCATGGGAAGAGCTCGGCCACAAGCCAAAAAGGCCACAACTCATCCGGAGGAGCCGTCAATGAAGGCCTACAACGGTGATTGCTCTGGCAGTTTTGTGTGGGAGCACGAGCCAGTGTCGTCGCTTCACGAAAGGACGACGTGCTTATCTCTCTTCCTTGATTACGGTATATGGAGGGGGTTTCTACAGAAACTACACGGCTTCCTAGAACGCGTTGTAGTAGGTGCCCTAAAGTTAGTCTTACAGTAGTAGACCACTCAAACCAGGCTTCCTAGAACGCGTTGTACGTGCCCTAAAGTTAGTCTTACAGTAGTAGACCACTCAAACCACTATATTTTTGCTTTGTGTACTAGTAATCTTAGCTCACAGCAGTTTGGTTTAGTCTGTATCTATGGTGATCATCACCACCAAACTACCAATGTCATATGGTCCTAGGTATTGAATTTTGTGGCAATCAACAACAGCTTGCCAATGTTATGTATGGGAGACATGAATGATATTATGCATGTTAAGAAAAGCTAGGACCTGGTAGACCTGATCTTAGACCTGATCTTAGGCGTATTAATGTTTTTTGTGATCATATCAAGCAGTGTGGTTTCATTGACTTGGGGTACAGCGGCCCGGCTTACACTTGGACCAACAAACGTTTCAGCACCACACCGACCTTTCAGCGTCTCGACTGCTGCCTTGCCAATGCATAATGGTGCACGACATACCCTCGAACAACGGTCTACCACCTCCCCATGCTCCGCAATGACCACACTCCGACTCTCACCATGCTCAGCTTCACTACTCACCATGCTAATAAACCTTTCCATTTTAAAAATTGGTGGCTTTTGGAATAGGACTCTCAGGAGGTGGCCCAGACAAGTTGGAGGCATTCAGCTAGCAAACCTTTCACCCAAAAATCCAAATACCTCACAGGTGACCTAAGGAAGTGGCGTAAAGCTAAACCCAGACTTTCTGACCAGCTAACGACCATTGAAGACCAAGTTCTCTGGAAACAATCAAAGTCTCCCCACAACAAGATTATGAATTACAGCTCCATCTTACTCACCAGCACCACATGCTTCTTGCCAAGGATGAAGAATTCCACCTCCAATGAGCCAATGAAAACTAGGCCATCCATGGTGACCGAAATACATCCTTCTTCCACCAATCTATCACTAAAAGAACCAGAAAGAATAGAATTTCCTACCTACAGAATCTTTATGGCTCTCATTCTACCACCCATAAGTAGCTTGCCACCACACTAATTAACTACTTCCAAAACATTTTCTCTAACTAGTCTAATTTAGGCCAGCCCAATCAATTAACCATTACTAATGTTACTACATATAACCTCATCCAACAAGATGCAGGGCATCATGCGATTGACCTCAAAGATGACCAGCATGTCAACTCAATTCCGGACAAGCACGAACTCCACACCATCATCAAGAACATGCCAGTAATGCCTCCCCTGGGCTGGACGGACTCAATGTAGCTTTTTACAAATCAGCATGGCCATGGATAGCTGACGATGTCTATGCTTTGGTATGTGAGTTCTACAATTCAACTTTCCTTCAGCACAACCTTAATAACATTTTCATCACGCTTATCCCTAATAAAATGCAGCTGACCCTCCCTCAAGATTTTAGGCCTATTAGTTTGTGCAATGCCATTTATAAAGTCATCGCTAAGTCTTTAGCGGCTAGACTTAAACCCCATCTTTCCAACTTCATCAATCATTCTCAATCTGCTTTTATTAAAAATAGGCATATCTCTTCCAACATTATCATAACCCAATAAATCATCCATTCCTTCAACCAGAAAATTGGGAAGCATAAGGCTTTTCTTCTTAAGCTTGACCTTGCTAAAGCCTTTGATCGCCTCAATTGGGATTTCATTGTTGCGGCTCTCAACAGGATGGGTTTTCCTGACGCTTTCATTTGCCTAATTCATGCTTGCATTTCAACTCCCAGCTTCTCCATCCTTATTAATGGTGAGCCTACCGACTCCTCCTAGCGGGGTATTTGCCAAGGATGCCCCCTTTCGCCTTACCTTTTTGTGGTGGCCATCAATGAGCTCTCCATCCGTCTTCAAAATAAACTCCACAATTCCAAACTCTCGGGCATCATTCTTGGGTCGGGCTGTCCCCCATCCACTCCCTTCTCTTTGTCGATGACCTTATCCTTTGTGGCGCTACTTCGGTGCATGAGGCTTCTAATATTCGACGTGTTCTCCATCTTTTTTTGCAACTTATCTGGCCAAACTCCCAACCTTCATAAGTCCTCTATTATTTTTAGGAAGAGTGTTGATCCCACCACCAAATCTCATATCTTTGACATTTTCCCAGTCCCTGAGCTACTCCCTAATACCTTGCACCTTGGGCACCCTATTATCTTCAATCACAATGATAGAAACAAGTCTTATCAGTTTATCATTAACAAATTCAGAGCCAAGTTTACTACAATCAAATCCAACAAGCTCAATCATGCTGGTAGACTCACACCAAATTTGTTCTAGCATCTATCCCTACTTACTACATGTCCACTGTCCTTTTCTCTAGGACTTTTGTGTAGAGAATCAATGCTATCATCTGGAGATTTTGGTGGACTAATGCTCAGGATGACAACCCTACACGCCTATAGCTTTTAGATCTTGGGAAGACATATGCCAACCAAATGATAATGGGGGCCTAGGCATCAGGGATTTATATACTGTAAACAAAAGTCTCCTTAGCCATGTGCTTATGACATTGCTAACAACAAAATTCCTTTTCTTAGAGTTGTCCTCAAAGCCAAATACTTCCACAATAATTCATTATGGAAGGCTAACACAACTAGACCTAGGTCCATTTTTTGGTCTTCCATTTTTGCAGGTTAAAAGAGACCTTTGCAATAGTGTTGCTTACCAAATTCATACATGTAACACATCCATTTGGTCAAGACCCTATTGTTTGGTGTGGTATTCCACCTATAACCATCTGTTGCTTCATGTAACCCGCCTTTACCATCCATGGTTTGTGATCTCTAGATTCCTAACAAACAATCTAAGAACATGCAAGTCTTGTCTAATACTTTTGACAATCAGGCTTGTAACAACCCAAGTTTTCAAACACACAAAAATCACAACTTTTTAAAAAATTTCTTGCATAAGCCCATGTTGGTGTCTTGCATGGTAGGAAACCCCTATTGTTAGTTGCACAAATAGATCCTATTGGTGCTAGTCATAGTTGCATAGCATATTAATTTCAGCAACCATGTTTTACTCCTCTTGGATTTTTCTTGTGTGGCTAAATAAATCTAAATGAACCTTGGCTAGTTGATAAAGAAAAAGAGAAAAGAAGGAAATAGGGGCTAAGGCCAAAGGCCTAGTAGGCCAAGCCAGCCGCAGCAGCCGAACCAACCGGATGGCCCGGCACCTAGCCCAACCGCAACCAGACCGGCCAGCGCGTCAGGCCGCCCAGCAGGCCAACCCACGCAGCGCCCCCCACCCGCGCGCACGACCTAGCGCCAGCCCAGCCTAGCCCAGCTGCCGCACCCCCCTTTTTCCGTCCTCACAGCGCCAATGACAGGCAGGCCTGTGGCCCCCACCTGTCATCCCTCAGCTCTGCTTCCTTTCCTCTCTCGGCCGGACATAGAGCGAAGCAGAGGGAAAGGGGCAGCAGCCCTTGCCGCCGCTCACCACGACCGCCCCCATTCCAGCGACAAGGCCTTGGCCCCAGACGCTAGATGCATGCGCTACGCCCTCCTCATGCCCGCTCCCGCTCGGTGCCAAACCAGCGGCAGAGTTGACGCTCGCCGTCAGCCTGCGCTGACACCACCGCGACAGCGCCCCTCTGACCGGCGCCGCTCGGATTGGAACGCGACGCGCCGTCCGCACTACCCCCGCTCCCCAAACCCTAGCCCTAGTGCCCTTATCCACCCTCCATTTCAAGGCCAAGCCACCACGGCCGTCCATCGACGCCCCTAGCCGAGCTGCCCTATAATAAGCAGAGCACAACCGCTCCCAACGCCCTTGCTACCCCCTAGCCACCACCCTGTGGCCTCGCCAACCCGCACTAAGAAGGAGAGGAAGGAGGGAAGAAGGAGGAGGAAGCCGCCGCGGAGGATCGCCCGTGCTACGACGTCGTCCGAGCTCACCGAAAGCCAGAGCGGCGCCGTTCGACTACGTCGGCGAAGCGGCTCGGCACGACACTGCCTCGCCTCGCCATGGCCTCTCCTCACCCCAGCCTAGCTACACCGCCACCTATGGTGAGTCATTTCGACCGCGTCTGCCTAGCTGTGCGCCACACGCTCGCCATGGCCAGAGCTTGCCATGGCGAGGTCATGTTCCTGTCGAGCCAGGCCCCTAGAGCATCTACCACCTATGCCACCACTTTCTCCACCCCATGGACACCTTCAAACACCATGCCACAGCCCCGGTACTCCGAGAGTCGCGCTCGCCTCGTCGACACGGCCGGACGCCGTGAACACCGTCACCGCCCCTTGTCGCATCCGTTCCGCCACACTCCGGCCACCTCGCTCACCGAGGAGGGGACGTTGAGCTGTTCCGCCACCACGCGCTTCTAGCTATGTAGCCGGTTGAACTCGGGGAGGCCTGTGGACTCCCGTCCACAGTTGCCGTGTCGCTGTCGGAGCTGTGCCACGTGACGTTGTGGGAGGGAGCACCACCAACCCTGTTGTCCGCCGCCTCGCCACTCTGCCTAGCCCGCGGGGTTAGCCCCCACACGGCCGCGACGTCCGCGCCACCATGGCGCCACTCTCCGAACCAAGCACGACAGAGGACACCGGCACGTCCCCCACCTCATCGGCTTAGGGCTAAGAAGCCATGTCAGTCGAGCGCGCAGCCAGTAGAGGCGCAGGAGAAGAAGGGTAAAGGTGGAGACGGGAGCGCCCGTGCACGTGCGCGTGCCCCGGCGCGTCTGTGTCCGAAACAGAGGAAGTCGAGGAAAGGGGAAAGCAGAGTGCTGCCCCTGTGCACCCGTGGGGGTGGTCCACCGTGGACCCGAGAGAGGGAAGGTAGGAACCGTCCACCGTGGACCGGCAGCGCCACCTCATGGGCCGGCGGAAGAGAGAGGAGCAGGCCTCCATATTTAGCCGGCCCAGGAGGGGAGGAAGGGGGAGAAAGGGAGAGAGGTGGGCTTGTGCCCGCGGGCCTCTGCGCGCGGTCGGTCTAAGGAGCTGAAAATGGAGGAGTGGGCCTCGCGAGTTGCAGTAGGCCCAAGAGGATAGGGGAAAGAGAAGGGTTGCGTGCTTGCGGGCCTTAGTGCCGTCGCGGCCCAGCAAAAAGAGGGCCAAAAAACTGTGGGAGGCCACAACCATGCCACCGAGCCAAAAGGCCAGCCAGCTGGCCCAATCCTGTTTTCCACCTCTTTTCATTTAAAAATTGAACCTTGGGAGCTTTGAAAATTCCTAGAAATCTATAGGTTTTCATAAAAATATGAACTTAGTGTCCAAATTTTTCCTAAAAACATTTCCTACGTTATAGGCCTATGTTTGAGTGACTTTGGATCTTCTCGTTCTCTATTTGCTCTTCGTGATTATCAGTAGTAATGTCTAAGTCGTGGTTCGTTTTATGGAAATAGACCTGGAGGAGCCGACCGCTGAGGAGGAGGATCCCGACTACACAGAGGACCTCGGTGACGACTAGACAGGTGCCACATCCCACCCACCATTGTAGCTCCTATTAGACATGCAAATCATAAATCTGAGTAGATTGCTAGTGCTTTACTTTATGCAATTGATCTGATTAGGTCGCATGGTAGATTGCCTAAAAAGCCGATGCCTTGTCACAATCTTACCCCTGCACACCCGCTTATAGGCTAGACACCGCTTATATTACCATGTCACATGCTTCTATTCATGCTTATTACCTTGTGCTGAGTAGAGGACTTGCTTGTGAGTGGTTAAGCACCGTGTGACAATAAAATGATAATAATAACTAGGGCGATCTTGGCGTGTGCCTTGGGTGTGTGGTGAGGGTTGAGTCGATCGGACAGGTCCTACGATGAGTCCGTGGGAGGAGTATTGCCGGGGTACCTGTGGCGGGTACATGTGTGTTGAGGCCTCGGGATAGAGGTCCTTTGATGGCATGGGGGAGGACCCCGATTGAGGAGATGACCTGTCTGATTCCACCTAGGACCTGATATCAAGTGGACCAGAATCTTGGGAACCTTTGTGCACACCACTCATCCCTGTTTGGGCGGGGTGCGGATGTCGATCGGTTTGGGCGATGCCATTACTGCCATGTTGTTAGGTGATAGGGTGGGTGGTGCCGTCGTTGAGGCCGTACCATCCTAGATGCGCAGTACCACGGTGGCCAGGTGCTGCGTCTCTTAGTCTCAGTTTGCCGGTGCGCTAGGGAGCCCCAGGGCTGAGTGGCAGGGTGGTATCATTCCGAGTCGAGAGATAGCCCATTGTCGGCCTAGGCATTGCACAACATCGATGATGGCGATCTTGTGGGTACAGGTGTACACACTCTGCAGAGTTGATCGATCTATACGTATAGCCGTGTCCCCGGTTATGGACATTCCCTTGACCTACGCTTCTCTTGAGTAGTGAGATGAGTCCTTTCTTCTCTCCCCCTGGGTTTTGCAGGATCCGGCTGTGAGCCGCTGAGACAAGGACGAGAGGGAGTTGTCCTCGTCGCCTAGAGAGCGTGAGTGTGTGTGGTGAGATGTGTGTGGATGGGATGGATGTGTGGGAAATGTGTTAAGACTTGAGAAACAACTTATATTATATTATTACTTAATAATGATGACTTGCATAGGAAACCACAGCCAGATATAGGTCTTTTTCTCTACCCATGCATTCCACGTACCACCTAGCAAATGCAATGCATAGGGTGGGAGCCAGTGGCCATTACGAATCGTACTAAAAGATTTTGGACTCAGGTGACGAGCTGGAGGACAGTTATGAGGACGTCGACCCGGAGGAGTAGGGTTTTGTGCTGCGCTCGAGTCGGAGATGCTGGAGATCTACGCTTCCCTTCGTTGTTCTGGATGCTACGTGTTCGTGTGATTCCGCCAGTGTGGCGATGTAATAAATAAATTAAGACCCTCCATTGTATTGTTTTAATTCAGAACTAGATGTATGTTGGTGTTATCGATTGTAATTTGATAATGCGATGGGATGATCTTTGAGACTATCGTATTATAATTCGCATCTGTGGATTTTCCCTTCGTGGAAAATCGAGATCGTTACAAGTCTATTCAGGTCATTACAACTATAAATCCAGTTGCTAATGACTAGCAGGACATCCTTAGATGGTTGCCTACCAGAAATGGTATATGTACTACAAAAAATATTTACAAGCACCTGTCTTCCTAGAGACTAATCCAACTCCTCCAACATGGCACCAAAAGCATTCTACCCCAAACTAATCAAATTATGTAGTGGGTGTGGAAAAGCAAGTACATACCACCTCTCATCAAGGTCTTCACATGGAGACTTATAAGGCGAGCTATTGCCACGATAGACCGTGCAACCAGGTATTTCCAACTCCACCTCTGAATCCTTAGAGCATCTCCAAGAGACTCTCTATATTCTTCCTAAATACTAGGAATAGAGATTTTGTTGAAAAACACACTCCAACAGCTAAATACTAGGAATAGAGATTTTGTTGAAAAACACACTCCAACAACTTTTCTAAATGGTTATGCAAATATAGCTATTTTCTATTCTGGATTTTTTGCTAGCCAAATATAGAGGACGAAAATGACTCTCTAGACTGCGCATGAGATATAAAAAGGCTGTTGGAAAGTATAAAGATATAGAATTTGATTTTTACTCAAATGATTCTCTAAATGATGATTTAGAAAGTATATTTTGTAGAGCCTCTTGGAGATGCTCTTATTACAAAAGATCCTTACCACAATATGGTATATTTGGAAGGCTAGAAATGACAATCACTTCCAAAGAAATACATGGACTCCTATGCAGGTACACAATGCAGTTGTTGCTCACATCAACACACAAGCGAGAGCAGGAGGAAACTATGTTGCATCCACCCAATCCACTTGGCTGGTGGACCGGCAATCTCAGCCACCTGCTAGTTGTCCTGAACACATTCAGCAAGCTGATCACAACAACCATCCACTGCAGGGTATAGACACCCCCACTGTAGTACTAACATAGTCTTTGGAGTAGCTAGTTTTAGCTCATTCTAGGTCCGTTCTGGTTGAGTGGAATGTCGCGGATTTGAGCTGCTTAGGGTTGGGGAATCTTAGTATCAATTTTGGTCCCCTGATTTTGATTTCTATCTGTTGTGTTGGCATATGTTCCCCTCAGTTTATTTGATCTGATAGGTTGCTTGTGGTTGCTTCACTAGTTCATTGCAGCCATTTTATGATCTTTGTTCATGTTGTGTTTTTTCTTTTCATTTCATTAGATCTTGTGCTCTTAATTGAATATAGAGCAAATAATGGTTGCTATTTTATGGCACCTTAGTATGAATGGTGTGATAACATACTAGCATAGATATATAGGTCACTTTGTAAGTTGATTTTTCATGACATGTAAAACATTTCAGTGGTTCATGATGTAGCAAACTAAAATGCAGATTATGAGTGCAGCGTATCCACATGTTGATATTTTTCCTTTTAAATTTCTCAACTAGTTCAAATCAATACTGGTTTAGATTTGGTGTCATGTGGGGTCGTCACATGCATTACCTTATACTTACCTTGGGCTAACCAATACATGTTCAGATTTGGTGTCGTGTGGGCCTTTCACATGCATTACCTTATAACCTTTGGCTGTTGCTGAACCGAGTTTGAACATGTGTCTTATAGTGCTTTGGTTTTTCCTTATCTCAATACAACTAAGCATTAAATCAGAAGTGCAAGATCTGAACTAGTGTGTTTTTGTATCCTAGTTTATCTATTGTGTATTTCAAACTCTTGCCTTGCTGCTGAGGTCAGTGATGTTCTAATGGCATGAACATATAGAGGGCATATTTGCATATTCCTTGTGTTTGTTACTGTTTACCAACTCTACTCCTCCCGGAACATAGGGGACATTCACAGATAAAAAATGTCTAAGCACCACGCTTAAACTATGTCGATCACCCACCCATTGATCTAATGAATGAGCGCTATACGAACATGAGGATAAATATGAACTATGCTAAATATATCATCAAAGTAGATGTCGAACATTATAATTAAGAACACATAAACCAATAAGCATGTAGTCATATCTAGAACAATAAGATCAACTAGAACAAGAACTAGAGAACTATAAGATGAATTAGAAGAACAATAGATGAACTAGTTGAATAATATTGTTATTACAAGAGGGGATTATAAGGGTTTACCGAGTCTCCTCGCAACATGATACAAAATCTAAGCTACGCTTGCCGCCTTTAATTCTATTCTATTCTAGCTATGCCCTAGATATAGTGGAGCTCTAAGGTTATCCTTTCAAGAGACTCCTCAGAACCTATCGACTGATTCTTGAGATATGAATTGATTGATTGACTCCTGAGAGGGGGGGGGTCTAGGGCACTTTATATAGTCTGGTGGATTGAATCGTAGCCGTTGGATCGAAATCTACTTTGACAAAGGCTTAGATTGGATCTAGAGTTTGGTTGGGGACCACCACACGAAGACAGTCAATTAGGACTTAGGCCAGGCCAGTCGGCCTAGGGTTGGGGCAGGCCGCCCCCTCGGTGCGCATCGGCCTTCCACTTTGCTCTGTTTGCTTACCGGGGTCTTCCAGAACCTTCCTACACCATTGTGGGTTCGATTTGCCAAAATCTATCATATTGGATTAGGATTCTCCTCTGTAGTAATTTCTGTTTTCCCTTTTAATCCCTATAAATTATAGATTCACCAAAACTCGTGAAATATTGTTAGATAAATCCATAAACCTATGTTGATTATGATATTCATACCCTTTTCCACGTTTAATTGACCTTTAAATATAGTAGTTAATTACCATAAACAAACTCCCCTATGTTACCTTTTGCTAGTCCCTTAGCAAACAATGGATCAGGAGTTGCTACAATGCTTTCACAAGGGAAGCTATCTTTCTACATATGTTATCAATAACTTTATTTTGACTAGAAATCATTTCTATCAAGGGTGGTTGATTAAAAGTCTTACCTTGGTAGTTACCTGAGTAGTTATCTAGATAGTTGGGCCTTTGTTGTTGATTCCATCCTTGATTCTATTAAGGACAATAGTTGTTGTTGTTGTTGATGATTTAGTTCACACCCTCTTAGATCCCGGGCAGTTACTACTTGAGTGGCCAGTGCCTCCACACTCTTCACAGGTCATGTGAGAATCGTGGATGAGCATGACTTGCTTCATCTCATTGTCTCGTTCATCAAGCTTCTTCATGAGCAGGTCCATCTTAGTAGACAACATTTTTACCTCTTTGATTTGATGTATTCCTCCTCCTCTATGTAACACCCTAAAAATTGTTTTCAGAGAAAGCTATAGAAATTGATTTACTTATATGCAATTTTCATGACACATAGAATAAATAACTAATTCTTTTTTGCAAATATAAAATCAACTTAGGGTTGAAAACACTTTTGTTGCATTCATGTTGGTGCATAGGTTTTATGTTTGAGTGTAGGATAGTTTTGCTTGGCTTGAATTCAAACTCAGTTTGAATTTTAGTTCGTTTTCTTTTGAAAAATAAAAAAGAAAAGCTTTTCTTTCTCTCTCTCTCTCTCTCTCTCTCTCTCTCTCTCTCCCCCCCCCCCCCCTCGCCTCTATCTGGCCCAGACTAGCCAAGCTGGCCCAGCCCTAAACCCTCTACCCCTCCCTTCTTTCCCTGTGCGCAGCCCACAGCCGCAGCCGGCCTGCACGGCCTCCTGCGCGCTCGGCCCAACGGCGTGCTGGCCCGTTCATCCCCCCTTCCCCGCAGCCACTGCCAACCTAGGCCCGCGCGTCAGCCCACGCTGAGTCGCTGCCGCCCCGGGCCCGCTCGCCAACCTCACCCGTCCTTCCCCTTCCCCTTCCTCCGGCTAGTGCGGATAGAACCGCCGCCTCCTCCTTCCGTTCCCAGTAACGGCCGTCGGAGTGGCCATTAAGCCCACTCAGCCGCCTCCGGATTGATGGCACACGAGCGCCGCCGACTGTTCCCAATGCTTGGCCTATAAAAGGACACGCCCGAGCCCCTCTCTCTCCCCCCTGCTCTCGCCATTCTTCTACTGCTCCCGAACACCGCCACCGCTGACGCCTCGCTGGGTAAGACCACGCCGCCACATCGAGGCTACGGTAGTGTCCGCGGCGTCCGCCCGCGTCCCCTCGTCCTCGTGCCAGCGCCGCCCGAGCTCTCCCTGACCGCATTCCGGCGAGCTCCGAGCTCCGCCATGGAGCTCCACCGCGGCTGCGATGCATCGAGCCACCATCGGTCTCGCCGCGGTCTCAACCGTGTCCGCCGACGGCCTGCGTCCTTGCCGACCATCCGATTTCACCTGAACGACTCCGCACCACCCGTCCGCCGCGCGTCCGAGAGCTCCGCGTCGTGTCCATGGTGTCCGCCGCGGCCAGAGCGCCCGCGTCCGTGCCGATGACCACCGACCTCCGGCACGTCCTCGCCACGCCATCCGCAACGCCCCGTTGGCCTCGCCACGGCGACCCGAGGCCTCCAGCGCCTCCTCGCCACCACACCGGTGTTGTCCGAGCCCGTGTCATGGCTTCCGCTGCGGCGAAGCACCCCACGCCCTCGCCGCCGACCAGCGTTTACCCGTGCGGCCTCCCCGTCGTACCCGCCACCTCCCCGGGGCTTCACCTCGCCTCCCCGGCGACTCCGGCGCCGCCCAGCGTCCTCGCCGACGAGCCGGAGCTCGCGCCCATGGTCGTCGTCGCGCGCAGCTCTCCTCCAGCATCCCAGCCGCATCGCACCCGCCCCTGCGCCGTCCGATCTGGCGTGGATGGCCAGGATTACATGGCGAAGGGGTACGCCCCCTCGGTCCACCGTGGACCGGTAGACCGCGCCCTGCCCCGGTCCATGGCTGTGCGCGTAGACCCAGCCAACCGCACGCAGCCACGTGGCACCCTATTGGCACTCGGCCGACAACCCTCAGCTGTTTTGCATCCAGGCCCCTTCTTTTCTTGATAATAGCATACCTGTTTAAATCAGTTCAAAAACCTCCCTTTTAAGTCATGTTTTTATTTGTTTTAACCCCTGTTCTTCTCTGTTTTCAGACCAGCAGGACCAGCAGCCCAATTTTTGCTATCTAACCCTTTTAGATTTACTTTATTTACGTATTAGTCCTCAGTTTTAGTTACAGTACCTTAGAAACATGTTTTCTTTTTACCAACAGATCCATGAAACTTGTTTTTTCTTCATAACTTTCACGTTTTAAGTCCGATTAGAGTGATTCTCGCGCTCATGTGTTCCTAGTAACATGTAGATTAGTTTTATACATGTTTTTCTTTATGTTTCTATTGTATGGTGTAATGTTCTAATAGTTGTTTATTCTCTTTGCATGTGATGATTGTATGGTTATCTATTTGGTGATTGTTTCCGCGAGTAGAAAGCGAGGCTTTTGAGGAGCAGGAGTTCCAGGAGCAGTACCAGGACCAAGACTTTGAGCAAGGCAAGTATAGCCTATGTTATCCTTGTTACCTAGCAACTCAAATAAATCATCACAATGTATATGCATGTGTCTATTTTACTCAAACCTTAGAGACATACTTGGTTTCACTTGTACCATAACCTTGTTACCTATGGGGGGGGGGGTTTAAGCATGATAAATTTATTTGTATAGCTATGCTACGCTCAACTTTACTTATGAAACTTGTATATTGGAAGATTGTAACCTGTGATCAAATGATAACTATAACTTTTAAATTGACAAGGAGGAACTGGAGATGCATTTTATTCCCATATGCTCCAGTACCTCTCTATAAGGTTTGTATTTGGGACAGACAACCCAGGAAGTCCGTACAACCTTGAGGATCACATGGCTCTGATCTTAGTCGTAAAACTAGTTTGCTCTAGCTTGTTAGTGGTTACCAACTTGTGGCGCAAGAGGGGCGCTTCGGTTTAAGAATGGTTCTCTTGCCTGTCTTGATGAGCCCTGGGATGCGGTCTTTTTAGAGTGCCATCTCGAAGGGGGCTCCATTCGCCTAAGTGGAAACCTCGTGGCTACTAACTTGTTAGAGTGGCTAGTGTAAGGCTTCGTAGTGAACCCTGCCGACTTACCTTGGTAGTGAGCTAAGAGGCTCGCGATCTCGGGCAAATGGGTAACACGACTCAGGGGTAAAGTTGTACAAACTCTACAGAGTTCTAAAATCTATCATGATAGCCGTGCTCACGGACACGAGCGGTCTGGATCTTTCCAACTATTTTACCTGTCTTTACATTAAAATGGAAATGTTGTTAACTTGGAAAAACTGATGCTTATGCTTAATCATTGGGAAAAGGGTTAAACTTATGTTTTTATATGTTATGTACTTAATAAAACTTGACCAACTAAAATTGCTTATCGCTTAAACTAGAGTCAGCCTTTTGAGCTTGCATCCCCATAGATATACTTGCTAAGCATGGTGAGCTGACGCTTGTTGTCACCACCTTTTATATAAAAATCCCGGATGGGTACCAGATGTTGGAGGCTATGAGGAGTTCCCCGAGGATGCCCGTGACTTCTGAGGAGGGTATACCCCCAGTTGGTGTCCCTATGGTGGGAGTCTTTGTTTTCCGTGTGATGTATTCCGCTGTAATAAATAATGTCATTGGCTATGATGTGATGAACACCATGTGATGTAATAAAGATAATCGTTGTTCGTGTGATGATATTGTAATTTGTAAGGTATATGTGAATCAAGACATCCTGGGTTCACATATATTTGGCTTCCAATTTATTATTATAAATTGGGTGTTACACTCTCTTACGTGTTTGAGAGCATTCTTTGTTCCATCCCTGGTTTGAAGACATCTTCTCCACAAGAGTGGTTGCATCACGAATAGTGAGTGACAAGAACGATCCTCCAGCAGTTGCATCCATGTTCTCACAGGTACTGGTAGTGAACCCATGATAGAAGGTATGCATGAGTAGACAATTCTCCATCCCATGGTGATCTTGAAAGTGTCCCCATTCCTTTAGGACAGATTCTGCTGAAAGTTTGAAATTTTTGCATGTTAGGCATTGGTCTTGCCCAATGGGAAGAATTTTTCTAAGGTTGTGGAGCATGTTTCCCATGTAGTGTTTGTATCTATGTTAGCATAGAACCATTGTTTTGCCTTTCCCAAAAGTGATAATGGGAACAAATAGAGTAAAATGGCATCTCTGGAAACTCCCTTGATGGTGAAAGTACTACAAATTACCAGAAAGAGTTGGAGATGAGCACTTGCATCTTCATTCGCCTTTCCGCAAAACTGACTAGCTTACACCATGTTAATCAAAGCTAGCTTTAGCTCAAATCTATTATCCCCCACATTGACCGTTGGACTAGTCCTAATATTGGAAGTGGTTGGAGCGATGAATTCATGGAAAGTCTTCTCAGCCATGGCTTCAAAATCTAGTGTTAAGCTTTTTCTTATCTGGTTTATTTCTAATAAAGTGGTTGGAACTCTGCTGAGCTTGACTCTAGTCTTTCTTAATAAAGCTTCATGATTCTCAACATAGCTTGTCAGAAGTTCAAAACCGGTCATACATCACCCTGCATAAAATATAAAAATAGACAAAGCCAGGGTGAGCCTGTTTAGAAAAAGATCATTAGTATATCTCTATTATTATAGTGCAAAAATTATTCCTAGATATTCTATTTTCTAGCTTTATATAACTGACAGAAATGCTTGTTGACATTTCTTAACAGCATCAAGAAGGACAAGGACATAGCCCCTAGCAATGGCACCATAAATGTAGGGTCACATCTATTAGCATCACTTAAGTTAAGTTGTCATCCCTAACATGACAGTAGAGACATGAAAGTATTTATAATCATGACACTTACTCAAAAGATATAGAATAAAGGTTATCCGCAAGCGCACAAATAAAATACACACGTTGTAGCATTTCACCCAAGAAAGTTTCAGGTATCGTTATTTATACTTTACCACTAAGAAGGATATAGGATGATAATAAAGATAGTAGCTATAACTTTTACACACACACACACGTGATAAGAGTTCCACTAGATCATTACTCAAACAGGAATCAATCTCATAATAAAGGTAATATATAAATGACAAAGACATGATAAAGATATGTCCAGGATTATCTTTGGAGCACTCCCACCTATAGCACTAGCATCAAGAAGAATAGAAGATTAAAGACTAACCCCTATGTCATTTGTTGACGATCGTTAGCGTCAACTTTTAATACAATTATAAACATAATAAATGGATCAATCACATATAAAATCTAGAAATATAGGGCTTTATCTAACAAATTCCACGAGTTTTTGGTATTCTATTATTTTCCAGGGACCATTCTAGAAAAGAGCAATAAAAGGGATCAAATTAGATTAGATATCGAATAAATATCATGGAGATATAGTTGCCAAACAACTCACGGAGGATCCCACAGACACCGGAGCAAAGCGGGGCCCGAGACCTCAACATGTGGGGTCGGCCGGCATGGGGTGGGTCGGGCGGCACCCCCTAGGCCCACTGCCTGCCTTCTTCTTGAAGATTCCTCCACCGCTTTGAGGAGTCATCTCAGCCCTACACTAAGTCAATTTGATCCAACGACTGTCATGCATCCCTCCAGGATATAAATAGAGGCATGTACCCCCCCTGGAGCCATGCTAGATCAGAAGCTCAAGAGCATGAAGCCATAATTCCTATCTACTAGATCTAGGCCAGCAATTAAGAGAGACTAGTTCCATATAGATCTAGCTCTATCTAGATATTAGAGATATAGAGTTGGAGAGTGTAGTTATGGAGGAGTTCTGGCCTGTCGGTACTTCTTCATCGCTGTATTCTTTGGGATCAGATTCCTCTTGCCTAGGATCTGTATTCTGAGATACCCTGGTATTCGACTTCTAGTTCAAGTAAGCAATTATCTTTATTGTTCTTTATGTTTACAACTCTTCTTGAGTGCTTTGATCTTGATCATTACTTGATTGAAGTAGTAATTCGTAGTGTAGGCCACGCCTAGGCTAGGGTTTACTTGTGATTGTCCCCCGATTTTCTGGATAATGGTAGCTCGCATAGGTGACTCTTATAGCTACGTTGATTCCTCTATAGTCTGTTTCCCATAATAGGTTTGACAGACATATAGGTGCTTGGTAGGAGAAAACTCTGTTTTCTGCTATTATTTAAGTCATCGCCCTTAAAGACCATAAAAGATAAAGCTTACCCAGTGACCAGAACTAGATAGTCCTTGGTTCTTTCTCCTCTTATCAATAGTTACCTATACTTGGTTGTGAAATGGGTTAAGTTTATAGACTTAGTCTTCCTCATACACCATTCCTTTGGGTTTGATATTTAAAACTGGGTTATCTCGGTGAAGTGCTACAATCGGTGTTTATCTGTGCGCTTGTGGATAATTAATTTACTCGTGTGATCTAAGAAATACCAACATCATTCTAATTAGAAGTCATAGTCTACTTTAATTAGTGCAATTACATCTAGCAATCATAGTTAAACTATATTTTTGTTTATATTCATGAGACCATCACTAAGACAGGTTAAGAACAGAGCAGAACTGTGACCCGTGAATATAAGCCATGCCAAGTGCTATATTCTGGGAGTGGACTACAGAGAACTCAACAAGAATGTCACACATGTGATCTACCACATGGCCCGGAACATAGAGGACATTTGCAGATAAACAATGTCTAAGCACCACGCTTATACTATGTCTATCACCCACCCATTGATCTAATGAATGAGCGCTATACGAACATGAGTATAAATATGAATATAATCTATCTATGCTAAATATATAATCAAAGTAGATGTCAAACATTATAATTAAGAACACATAAACTAATAAGCATGTAGTCATATCTAGAACAATAAGATCAACTTGAACAAGAACTAGAATAAGAACTAGAAGAAATATAGATGAACTAGTTGAATAATATTGTTATTACAAGATAGGATTACAAGGATTTATGAAGCCTCCTCACAACTTGATTCGAATCCTAGCTATGCTTGCTGCCTCTAATTCAATTCTATTCTAGCTATGCTCTAGATATGGTGGAGCTCTAAGGTTATCCTTTCAAGGGACACCTATGAACCTATCAATTGATTATTGAGATATGAATTGATTGATTGACTCCTGGGAGTGGGGTCTGGGGCTCTTTATATAGTCTGGTGGGATGAACCGTAGCCCTTAGATCGAAACCGACTTTGAGAATGGCTTAGATTGGATCTAGAGGTCGGTTAGGGACCGCCACATAAAGACATAGTCGATTAGGACTCGGGCCAGGCCGGGCGGCCTAGGCTTGGGGCCAGCCAGCCCCCCCGGCGCGCATCGGCCTTCCGTTTTGCTCTAGCTGCTTCTGGGGTCTTCTAGAACCTTCTTATGCCGCCATGGGTTCAGTTTTTTTGAAATCAAACGTATTGGATTTTAGGATTCTCCTCCGTAGTAATTCCTGTTTTCTTGTTTAATCCATGTAAAATATAGATTCACCAAAACTCGTGGAATATTGTCAGATAAATCTTTAAACCTATGTTGGTGATGACATTCATACCCTTTTCCATGTTTAATTGACCTTTAAATATAGTAGTTAATTACCATCAACAACAACTGGTCTTAATTACCCTTTAGCCATTTGCCCAGAAACATGCATTTTGTTCTAAGCAAGTGCATGTTGCATCATTTTTTTTTAAGTCTGGCCTGTTGCTATTTTCTTAGTTCAGACAACATTTTGGAGTTGTTTAGGGTGATCTTACCCTGTAATATATCATGCCGTTGGTTCTTAGACTTATAAGTCTACTAGGCTAGGGAATAGAAGGAAATTTTATCATTTTTTAGTGTACTCAATTTTATTGTACTAGTGTAACTTCGCATGCCCCAATTTTTTCGTTTCTATGTATTAGTGTCAATGTGTGTTTTAGTGATATGAATTTATTTGGAAAATATGTTGTGAAAATTTGTAATATTTGTGTCAATTTGCAATAATTTCTATGAGTTTTGGAATTCATAAAAAATATTTGGATATTATATGTATTTTTTTATCGTCTGTTTTGTATGTTAATGATGAGCTCTTTCTTTTGATCCTAGTCTCTAAAATTATAGCAATAGATCCTAGTCCCTTGTTTAGTGTACTATATGCTTGCAATTACATTGGCTTATTTTTAAATTTATACCGATTGTACTGAAATTTTGGTCATCTTAGTTATTGGGTTCTAGGTTGACTTACTTTTTTCGGTCATCTTAGTTATTGGGTTCTAGGCTGACTTACTTTTTACTTAGACATAAAACAACCACAAAAAACATGGGCAGAAGACAACAACAAAACACAAAGCTGACTTACTTTTTACTTAGACAGAAAACAACCACAAAAAACTTGGACAGGAGACAACAACAAAACACAAAATAACAATCATGGGCCATGTTTGCCTGATGGAATTTGTGTGTTACATTCTTCTAAAACAAACGGTTTTTTTATGTGTTCGAATGTATTTTTTAAACATCCAATGTGCTAGCTAGTCCAAAAACACATGGTTTCTTCCATGTTGAAATCTATGTGTTTTATATGCAGCCAACAACCATATATTTGTTTGTGCTAAAACGTATGTACAGTAGACAGACTCAGAAATGTGGGCTAATCATTAGCCGACTCAAAAATAATTGTTAGCTTTTGGATTAAACACCCCCTAAGTTCATATACTTCCTCCATATCCTAATTAAATCACGTTTTGGACAAGGACACAGTTTTCCAAACACAAGTTTGGCCTCTTGTTTTTATAAAAAAAATATCTATGGAATAATGATATATGTATACTCTTATGAAAGTTTTTTCAAGACAAATCTATTCATATAATTTCCACATTTAAAATCTTAACAACTTAAAAGTTATTAATAATTTATATTCTCAATGTTTGACCCAAATTTGTCTAAAATGTCATCTAATTAGGATACAAAGGACTGCTGAGGTGATCCAATCCAATATCAAAACATTGAAGGCTGACACACAATAAAAACCGGATCGACCATTGGTGAGGTCTAATGCCCCAACCGCCCCCCCCCCCCCCCCCCCCCCCCCAAAAAAACACTGCAATAGTGCTTTAGATCACGAACCATGAAATCAATAACTAAGAAAAATCTCAGTGCTTTAAATCACGAACCATGAAATCAATAACTAAGCAAAATCTCTGAGACCTTTGGTATTAAAAAACAGACCTTTCCTTTTATTCACCTTTTTTTTTATAGAAGTCACACAATAGAAATTTAATTTCGTTTTCCTTGAATATATTTTTTTTTCTTTCTGGAGCCGTATGCCATTCACCTTATAATTGGCACACTCTTACCCATCATATTTTCTTCGAGTACACTACTAATAGGTGGCAAAGGAATTATATATAGTCAACTTCGTCATCTTCTTCCCCTTGAGAATCTTTCCTGCGATTGTTTTGTTGTTGTTCATGTCTGAAATTGAGCTAAAGATGGCCTCGATCTGTATTTGATCCCAAGTAAATCACAAGATTTTTTTAATATTTTCAGCAATTACTGAATCCAAGACTATTAAAATTGATTATCAAATTGCTTACACAAAGTGTGGGTACTTGTAATAAATTTCTTGAAGGCAAATATTTTTTTTAGATAAAGGATAAAATATTCAGCTTCAACTACCCAAGGGTAGAATCAGGTCAATTATTACAAACTCCGAACCAGATCACAAGGTTTGGTTGAAATAACTGACAACCACTCACACTACTAAAGCAACAAAGTAAATTCATGACTAAGCAAAACCGACGTGTCTATGAGAAAGCCAACCATTAGACCCAAAGAACTCTAAAGCTGACATCTCTAGGAATCGTGCTGCAGAGATCAATTGATCCTTCCGATCATCATGCCGCTGCAAGCTCGCCCATTGACGTAGCTAGTGTGTGCCTCGGAATAGTACCTGCAAAAAAGATTTGGATTTGCATTTGTCAAAAACTACTTTATTTCTTGTTTAGCTATATTGTCCATAGAAATGTTGCAGCTGCTGTTAATAACAATGTATTATGTTTTTTTTCTCCAACTTAGACCAACCAACAAATAAATCATCTATATTCATGGGCATAGAAATTCCAAAAATTATATGAACAGAGCGCCACAAAAACTTGGCATAAAAACAATCAAAAAAGAGATGTTGAATTGTTTCTGAAGAATGACAAACAGAACATGATTTGTCTCCCTGCCAGTTCCTCCTAACCAGTTATCCTTGGTTAGAATCACTCCTCTTTTCAAATACCACATGAAAACCTTTATTTTCATAGGAAGTTTTGTTTGCCAAATATCTTGCGACACTCTCACAATACATAGACTTGACTGTGAAAACCCCAGAAGCTTTTAAGCCCCATAAAAACACAACCCTTTCCTGCGATAGGTGAAGTTGTTGCAAAGACATCACAATTCAATTCCAGTTAGTTAAGTTCGCTCCCACTAGATTCTTTCGAAAAGAAATATTTAATATGAGAGAGCTCAACACTGTAGCAATCGAGTCTTGTTTTCTTTTTACAATATTAAATAATGAATAGGGATAATAATTGGTTTAAAAGGGAACAATCAGACACAACACTGCGAAGATTGAAACTTATCCATTTGACCTCCTCTGAGTCTTTCAGTCTCACTTGCACGTCGCGACGAGGATCTTCCTGGGCGACAACGACGGCCGGCGCGCGTGGAGCGTGGCGAGGTTGTCGAGGATGAGGATGTCGCCCCTGCGCCACCGGAACTGGATGCTCTCCTCCTCGATGATATCTCCGATCCGCTGAACAAAGCTCGCCGGGATCTCGCTGCCGTCCGCCGCCGTGGCAGAGCTCACCTCCTTGCCGTGCATCCCCACCACCGTGTTGAACCACATCCTGCGGCCCCTGCGGCCTGGGAAGACGCGTGTCAACGTGCGTGGCCCCAGGATCGTCTTGGCGCTGCCGTCCGGGAGCCATTCGAGGTCCATTCCCAGTGCCTTCGCTCTGCATATGACACATGTTAATGTCATAGATTATAGGTCTATTTGATAAAGCTCATAATAATTTTATAAGCTGTTGTGAGTTGTTTTTTTTTGTCAAACACCTATATTCATAATAGGTTCACCTATGAAGATGTTTTTTTTCCTCTCACAGAAACATGAAGTTGAATAAAGTTAAAAAAAAGTAGTTTATCACAGTTTTGTCCCTCATTTCTCTCTTATATATATGCATAAAATTATTGATGAAGCTATTTTGCTAAATACTTTTTCAAAATAATTCAGCTTCACCTAAAGAATTGCTAATGAAGCTATTTAAAAAAAACAACTTCACTAGTGAAGTTGAGCTGTGTCAAACAAGTCCTATGTTATGTTGTGTCCTAATTATTTACGGGAAGATAGCTAGGTAGATGGTAGTGAGCTGGTTTTTTCTTGCTAAACACCTATTTTTAAATCAGTTTCATCCATAAAGTTGTTTTATTCACCCTCTCACAAAGATATGAAGTTGGATGGAACTAAAAAAAAGTAGATTATCTCAGCTCTCTCTTCATTTCTCTCTCACATCTATAGATAAAGTTATTGGTGAAGTTGTTTTGCCAAATATTTTTTCCAAAATAGTTCAGCTTCACCTAGAGAGTTACTTATAAAGCAGCTTCACGTAAAGATAAGTTGTGCCAAACGAGCCCGTAGTATCTCCGTTTTGCTCTTTTTGCGCGTGGCAGCTCACCCATGTAGAAACATTTATTTTTGGAGCGGAGTTTTCCAAGTGGATCGTGTATAGGTTCTGTATATATATAAGAGAAAACTGTTGCTATCTGTCGAAAATTTCCAAGTACAGTGCCCCACGACTAGCTAACTACTCTCTCTGGCCAAAATCAAATGGTACGTGCTGTGAACAAAACTGATGCCTTTGTTTGGCATTTACGTATAGACATCAATTTGAGAGATTATAGTTTATTTTACATGTACTTTCTAATATATGGTCACTTTGGTTTTGTATTATGTTCAATGATATTTCGGTGTTCGATCGATGACGGCAGAGAGTAGCTAATAATACTTATGGCTGCGCATAACAATAGACTTTTCCCAAGTGAGGTACGGTGACTGAAATAAGACAAAAAAAGAGCAGACGTGTTTAATGACCTGTTCTCTGCCTCGGCCTTGTCAGAGGTGCCAAAAGCGTCCTCCCACCCTCGCCCCCTCATGGATTTGTTGTCGTTCTTGCTCAGCGCCGTGAGCGTGTACCGCAGCCCCTTGGCGTCCAGCTCCTCCACCATCTCCGGGAACTCCTGGAGCACCCGCTCAGTGACCCGGAAGCTGGGCACGAACGGCGTCTCCCCGCCCTCCGGCGGCGGTACCTCGCAGAACAGTATCACCTTCTCTGGGAACTCCTTGATCAGAACCATCTCGTGATGGAAGTAGAGCAACTGCTCGAGGGATCCTTCGTTGGCGGTCCAGATGCGTCCGTGGACGTGGGTACGCGGCGCCGGGCTGACGTACCGGATGTCCGGCCACCCCAGGGCCTCCACGACGGCGTCGCGGACATCGAAGCCGCGCAGCAGGACGGCGCTGCTGGCGATGACCTTGCCCTCCAGCCACTCCCTGCTGGCCCTCAGCGCGGCCACGAGGGCCTCGTTGCTTGTGTGCTCCTCCGTCGCCGGTGTCAGGACCAGCGGCATTTGCTCGCCGTCGATGGTCTTCTGGCCCTCGCACTCGCCGACGCGGAAGAAATCGTCGTGCCCTGGTGGTAGCGTTTGCGTGGCAGCCTCCGTGACGAGCGCGTTGTTGATGGAGACCTTGGCTTGCAGCCACTCCCTGTTGGCTCCCAGAGCCTCCATGACAGCCTCATAGTCGTCGTCGTTGGTGTTGTTGCTGCCTCCGCTTTGTTGTCTTATCGTCGTCGTGGCATCTGTTGTCTTTTCATCCTTGGATACCTGGACGATGAACAGATCATCTTTTGAAGTGCCCTCCATGATGAAATGGTGCCTAATTCCCTTTTTATAAAAGATTGGCTATAGGAAACTAGATTTTCCTGTGGTTCGATCAAACAGAATGAAAGAACATTGCTAGCTACTCCTAGTTTTTATAGGCAGCAGATTCAGGCAGTTCGCGCGGAACTATTCTACTCGTACTCTCTGGTTTTTGGAGTAGAGAACGAAAGCGACATAATTTGAAGTCCTCATACATATATATATATATATATATATATATATATATATATATATATATATATATATATATATATATATATATATATATATATATATATCCTTTGTCAAAGAAAGATTGCTAGACGGGTGAGATAACAAGGGGTGTGCTATATATACTACTATGGGAAACCTCGTTGCGATTAGTCATAGGGCACGGCTACGCGCTGGTATTTGCCAATAATTGTCGTATGGACAGGACAGTCAACTAAGCACACACACAATATAGCAAAATATTGTTAGGATGACATACCTCAGGCGACCTAAACTACACTACTGGATTATATTTACGCACCCCCATCCAATAATTTACCTCACACATATAGTAGTACCTTCTCAAAATATATGCCTTGTCCACGCAAATATACGAGTAGCTAATTGTATTTAATTTGTTGTAAGTTTTGGGTCTTTTATATGAACAATATTTTTATAAATAGTTTTATGTATTAATTTGTTTGATTGTGATTGTTGCCTCCCTATATATAATCACCTACTGTATCTAGCGTTATAAATTTTACTCCGATCCGTTCTAAATTATATAAGATGTTTGACCTTTTCTAGGTACATAATTCGTGCTATATACATAATAAAAGCATTTCTTCTTTCTCAGACTATCATTAAGCAAATAGATAAAGAAAGCTTTGCTTGTGGTGAGGGTCAAAAGTTAAGATGTTAATAATAATAAACCGCAAAAGCAGCTTGAAAAATTGTTTGTATTCCTAAAAACGGAGGTGGCTTGGGTGTACTTAATCTTCACACTTCGAATGAATGTTTGTTGCTCAAACTTTTTCACAAATTTTACAACAGAATTAGAGATGGCAATGGGGTGGTATGGAGGTCCAAATATATCATTTTGTATAAAAACTCTTGTGTTTTATTAATAAATTGTTTTTGTAAGCTATGTTCTATGTTGAGTCATAAAATTGTGTGTTGTTTATCATCTCTTGTTTATACATGTGAATATGTAATATATCTCATACATATGATGCTACAAATTCCTTATTCTTTTTATTAACATAGAGTTTCGCGGAACCAATTGGGTTTCAAGGATCCACCAGGTTTGGTTTCGGGTTCGGATTACAACTCGAAACAGTGTTTGTAGCGATTTCGGGTTTCAAGTTTGGGTCCACGGAGACTCAACCAGATCTAAATCCGTCCTGTTGCCATCCCTAAATAGAATCAATGTCCCTTGGGTGCAGCTAGTTTGGGACTGTTATTACATAAGAGGATGTTTGCCTCACCCCAGCATCAACGGTTCCTTGTGGTGGCGTGATATCCTTAAATTAATAGATTCTTTTAAAGGCATGGCAATGGTGTCTCTTAAAGATGGTGGCATGTCTGTGGGAAACAAGGGTTTCGAGCCAACCTTTTCCAGAACTGTTCTCTTTTGCTAGAAACCATCGTATCTCAGTGCAGTTGGCTGCCTTCATGCCTCTTTTACGGACTGCTGTTCCATCGTCTTCTTTCTATTGAAGCCCATGGGTAGTTCCTAAACCTCAACATCATCCAAGACCTGCAAATGCATCAACAACATGATAACTGGATTTACAAATGGGTCTCCCCAATATTTTCTTCTAGTGGCCTTTTGGCTTGTTTTGAAAGATAGACTCAGTACTAGAGAATTCTTCAAGCATAAGAACATGTTCCTAGAAGCCTACAGCTGTGTTCTCTGTCCGTCAACTATATATGAAGAGAACTTGTTTTTTACTTGATATATGCTTGATTTCCCTTTTACTTCAGCTTGCTCTGGTATACTCTGAATTTGTTTGTGCTTAACACCAATAATCCCTTTGATGCCCTGATAAGTTTCAGAGATCAACTCTGTCTTCCTTTCTTCATGGAAATTATCATCACGAAATGTTGGTCCATTTGGACAGTTCAAAATGTTGTCATTTTCAAAAAAAAATCAACATTCAGTACAGTGGCTGCAAGACTATCTTCAAGCAAGAATTTTTCTCGTTGTTCTACAAGAAAAAGCAAAATTTAATCCTCATATTAACCTTTGTCTAGAAGCCTATGTGAAATCCTCTAAATTTTCTTCGTAACCTTTTTTTGTTTCTTCAACTTTGTACTTGGATCCTTTTGCTTTTAACTTTTTATATTCTCAGTAGGGTTCACAACCCTCCTGTTTCATAAAGAAAAATATATATAGGTAAGCCACAATGTCCTATTATTTGAAACAGAGGGAGTATATAGCTATTGTCGATCAATTCCTTAATTTATAATTGTTGTCATCTCCCCTTCTAATCTTTTTCTCAATTACTATCCCATGACCATGCAATATTTTCTGATGTCCACTGCCAAATTAAAGTAACCGTTGGTTTCCACTTGGTCCTCTCTATGAGCTGCATTCTTTGATAAAATTTATTTCCTAACCTTTCACAAATTGCTTAGCTCTTTGGTCCTCTTCTAAATTAATTTTTTGGTCATCTTGTAGCATTTCTTAGGGATCATAATTGCCTTTTTTTGCCTAGACTGACTTATTCATCACAATGTTGCCAGGTTCCTAATTTAGTGTAAGCTTTAGGAGTTTTTACATGAAAATAGTTTTTTTTTGTAAATAGTTATATTTATTTGTTGGATAGTTGTTTATCATCATTATATAGATGCACCTACTATATTTATCGTCACAAACTTCATATAGCTATTATTGATCAATTTCTTAGTCCAAACTAACTGTCCTCTCCCTCTCCTACTTTTTCTTGACTCCTATCCTATGACTGTGCAGTTTCTAACAAAGTCCAAGCCAAAATCGAAGTAGCCTTTGCTTTCCTCTTGGTCCTTTTGGGTGAGCTCTATTCTTCGATAAAACTATTATCCTAGTCTATCAGAAATTGTTTAGCTCTTTGGGCCCATGTAAATTTAAAATTTTGATTGTTTATACCGTTTCTTATGGACCATAGTTGCCTCTTTTGTCTAAAATATGGTCCTATTCAAAACAACATTGCTCATGTCTGCTAGAAACACTGTTGCCTTAAGTAGCTAAAAGCGTCCAATCATCAGGGCAACATTGATTATTGCCTCAAGCCTTCTGAATCAAAGTATGAAACTACGAATAACATAGCGAGCTGCTAATTTATTGCATTCTTTCCATGCCACATTATTGAGGTCATTTTTTCCACGGTGACTATGCTTGTTTCCGCTTCTGAGGAACTTCTCACAAATGAAAAGGACGAAAATTGTCCATTACGCTTCTCGCAATGTTTTTCATGGATGCACATTAAGGAATCTATGGACAAATTAGTGCATGTAAGATATCAAATTCCAAAGTAGATATATATGCTTTTTATTATTTTGTCAAAATATCATACGTTGGAACCTATACCCCACGAAGGTCATTACCATCAAAGTCATCAGTTTGAGCCATCACTACAAGAGCTAACATGTTCTTTTGTGAAAGACCCAATTGCCCGGCTTTTTATTAATAATAAGAGGAATAGAAGTACCAGTGCCAGTTAACATGCGTGAGGGGTGCAGCCTAATGCAGAGGGGCTGCGCAAGCATATGAAATACAGAAGTTAGTTACTCCCAAAACTTAACAACCCAAAAAGGGGAGGGGAGTTTTCCCCCTGCATAAGACCATGTGGAGCAGGTATCCTTGATTTTTCTTGAGGAGTGACTGTGTTGATTCCCTCGAGTCCCTGAAAATCACCGCAGTCCTTTGGTTCCAGATGCTCCAGAGAGTTAGGATTGCAAAGGTGTGTGCCATCTTCGAACCCTGCTCCGTCATGTTACAAAACCATTCTTCTACTTCGTGCTGCATCTTCCAGTTAGATGAAACTAGATTGGTGCAGCCACTCAAGCTCGCTATCATGTCCCAAATTTCTCTATAGTATGGACATTTAATCATTTCAATGAACAGGTGAGTGACTTTCTCTAGGCTCCTTTTGCATATCGCAGCACATAAGTAATTGTTTATCCATCCATGGATTTGTAAGCGGGGTGTTGTCCATAGCCAGTCTTTCAAGGGGAGCCGCAAGACTTTGCATCGCGGTGGTGCCCAGACTTTCCATACTAGCTTTGGGAAGTTAGACAGTACCTGACCTATAGATGACCATCATGTCGTGCCGTGCGTGTCGTCCCGTGTCGTGTCTTTTTGGGCCGTCGTACCTCCTCAGGCCGTCGTGCTTGACGGGCCGTGCCTAATCGTGCTTCGTGTCTGGCTACCGGCCCAAAGCACGGCACGTGGGCTGTTTTGCCGTGCTGAGCCGCCCGTCGTGTTGGGCCAGCCTATGACGCGTCATGCGAGAAACACTTCAAAATTCTCATAATTGTTCATCATTTTCAGTTTTTCACAAGTGTTCATCTTTTTTAATAGGTCACAACTCAATTATTAATTATTACAAATCATTTTAACAAGTCATTTTAATCGAATTAGTTATTATAAAATCACAATCACCGGACCGGGTAGAGATATCAAGTACAACAGAAAAAAGGAGGATAGCTAAAATCTAGCTTGCGTAATTTTAGCGTGTACTTTCAGAGCAAGCTTACAGCGGAGCCTATCTCCTAGGGAGATCGAGTCTATATTTCCCGTAGGTCTGGATACTCCCATAACGTCTCTTAGACCGGAAGACTTTGCATCGCGGTGGTGCCTAGAATTTCCATACTAGCTTTGGGAAGTTAGAGAGTACCTGACCTATAGATGGTCATCATGTCGTGCCGTGAGTGTCGTCTCGCATCGTGTCTCTTCGGGCCGTCATACCTCCTCAGGCCGTCGTGCCTGACGGGTCGTGCCTAATCGTGCTTCGTGCCTGGCTACCGGCCCAAGGCACGGCGCGTGGGGCGTTTTGCCGTGCTGAGTCGCTCGTCGTGTTGGGCCAGCCTATGACGCGTCATGCGAGAAACACTTCAAAATTCTCATAATTGTTCATCATTTTCCGTTTTTCACAAGTGTTCATCGTTTTTAATAGGTCACAACTCAATTATTAGTTATTACAAATAATTTTAACAAGTCATTTTAATCGAATTAGCTATTATAAAATCACAATCACCAGACCGCTCCCGTGACGCCTCTTAGATCGGGCCATTCGCGTGTTGTGCCACGTGACTAGCTGGCGGCCTAGGTACGGTCCGCGTACCGGGCCGTGCCATACTTGGACCGGAGCAAAACGTAGGCCGTCATGCCTCATGCCTTATGGCCAAGTATAACCTGACCCACAAATTAGAGCTAACTGAGTACTTTCTGGATCTTTCCAGTGTCCAAGTTATTTCATCCTCTTGGCTGCCATGCAGGTCTACCTGGGCTGATTGGATAGCTGTCCATAGCTATCCAAATTGACCAACTTGTGATTGAAAGGGAGCACGAAGCATCGCATGGAGGAAGGGAACGGGTGATAGCGGTAGGCAACTGCAATTTACGTCAGGCACAAGGCAATATCTAAACTAAAGCCTATATGGGCATATACGATGGCAGCCCAAAGTCATAGCCCAAGGCCCATTGTAACGGTTCAACGCAGCCGTGGTTATCTTCCTTCCCAGTGGTAGGGCGGCCTTTTTATTATTTTAACTATTTTTATCTAATATTTTAATAATAATCGCTGTAAATAAATTTGGACCCTTTTCATGGCGCCAGCGCTGCTGCCGTGACCAAATAATATTGTTACATCAACGTATGCGCGGCAAAAATACCACATTAGACAACATTTTCGACGTGAAAAAATTGTTTTGTTGTGCCATCGGGAGTGGCCTGACAAGATTGAACTTTCGAAAAATTATAACTCTTCGATACAGCATTGGATGAAGATGATTTTTATAGAAAAGTTATAGATCTCAACGAGAACTTCAACTTTGTAGTTTTGAGTTTTTCGATTGAGGACGTTGAAAAACAATTATATAAAATTTTAGCATCATAATAATCATGTATTATCGTTTTGCCACATTTGAAAAATAATATTTTTTTTAACGGAGTCAAATGAATATACGTTTTATACCAAAGTTGTCACACTCAATGAGAACTACAACTTTACAATTTTGAGTTTTTACATTTAAGATAGTTATAAGACGCTTGAAAAAATTTTATGCTAGTGCATGATTAATATGCTGATGAAATTTTATATTATTTTCTTGAGCGTCTTAACGACATTAAATGTAAAAACTCAAAATTACAAAATTTTAGATCTTTGAGAGGAACAACTTTGATATAAAACTTATCCTCATTGGACTCCATACAAAAAAATATATTATTATTCCAATGTAGCAAGTGCTAATACGCGATTATTATAATACTGAAATCTTATATAATTTTTTTAGCATCTTAACATCCTCAAATAAAAAAACTAAAAACTAAAAAGTTGTAGATCTCGTCGATCTATAACTTTCATATAAAAGTCATCTTCATCCGATGCTTAATTGAAGAGTTATGCTTTTTCAGAAGTCAGTTTTGTCATATTATTCTTGATGGTGCGACAAAACAATACTATCACGTCAATAAAAATGGTGCCATAAGCTTTTTCACATCAAAAAACGTTCTCTAACGGGGCAGATTTTACCGCACCACATGTGTTCACGCGACAAAGTTATTTGGTCACATCAGTAGGACTAGCACGGCCAAAAACGTTAGATTTTATTTTTTTAAGAGTTATTTTTAAAATATTTATTCAAAAAGGATTAAGAAAATAAAAAATTCATTGTAGTGGTAGAGGCGATTGTAGACTAGAAGCAATGAATATATAGAGACGATTGGATCTAGAGTCGTCTCTAAAATTAATTTATATTAAAAGTCAATTTGTTTATCATCGGACATCTGGTTTAACCGTTGTTGCCTAGAATATCTTCCTTTTTAACTGCAAAATTCAAAACTCAATTGATGTTATAAACAAAGGTCATCGATGGGTTTCGTATAATGAATCTTAAATTCCTACCATCTTTAAGTAAGTAACCAGAAGGATATCCCGCGCGTTGATATATGACTCCTTTAAAAATAAAATTGTTGCTTATATAAGTTAAATCATCTACATATTCTTACGAACATTCTCATCAAAATTGATGGCATACTTACATTAGATGTTGAAAAAGGTTAGTAGAATGTCTATTAGTTGGAGATGATACGATAGTTAATGAAAGATCAGTGTAAAGTTTCATCCCACTGTTTCTAAGACACAACAATGGCCTTGATACTCTAGCTCGACTAGAGGTTAGAGTTAGTTTCTAACCCAGGACTAGCCCTGACTAGCTCTAGCCAAAAACATGTTTGGATGCAAGAGCTAAATTGACAATAAATGTACTTTTCTTGGTAGGGGACCATACCAAAACTAGCCTAAAAAAGAAATTTTAGTACATCCCACTAGAACTAGCCCAAATAATCACCTCTTGGTGGGGATAGTTTTTTTGAATGGGCTAGTTGCAACTAGCTCAATCTAGCCCTCCTATTTGGATACTTTTGAGCTAGTTGAGTGCAAACTAGCTCAAACTAGCTCTAGTCCCTGGAACTAAACAGGGCCAATATTGGTAACTACAAATGAAACAAACTTTCTCAATGTATATTTTCATTGCACTGTTTTATAGGCTACTGTAACATTTAATTCCTATAAGATGTTTTGATTAGTTAGGTCATGTGAACTATGTAGCTGTTTTATATTTTTTTTAAAAAGCTAACACATTAGAACATTGCACTTTCACACAACATATTGTATTATATATACACTATATTGTCATAGTCATCGACTTACATAATATTAGATTTTACATAACATATTGTATTAAAGGGATGTATTTTTTCTTGTATCCATCGACATGCAATCTGTTGAGATAAAATAAACAAATACTCCCTTCGTATAGGAAATAAAAGTCGCTTTGGGCAGCATTGTGCATACTAAGAAGTAAATAATTAAGGATATTTTTCTCTGTCTGACCCTAATAAATACCATTGTGGATATATTTTTTCCAAGAAACAATCAAGGCTCAAACGACTAGTGCAGTGAGGCATGTGTCCTCCGGCGGAGCGCGTGCATGCAGGGTCAGTTAAGGCAAGGGAGCCGGAGCGCATGCATGTAGGGGCACCGCATCCAAAATACTACTCCGACGCTAGAACGACTTTCTTTCCTCAATTTGTTTTCTTTGTCAAAACGACTTTTATTTTCTATATACGGAGGGAGTAAAAAAAGAAGAAAATGGAGAAACATGAAGGAGAGCAAGTGGCTGTGGAGATTTGACAGAAGAGCAGGTGGGCCATACAGATTTGACGCAAGGGAGAAAGAGAGATTTGACGAGTACGCCAACATGGCCGCACCCAGGCTCAGGGGATCGGATGAAACCAATAAAACCGCCTCGGTGCAAGTTTCGTATGTTTTTCAATGTGTTAGAAATAACGCTGGTTAGTTTTATGGCCATAAAACTATACGCATCTCTCTTCCTCGGTATATGCAAATTAGTGATTTTTAATGTCTATAAAAATCTTATGATATTCCATTGAAACTGATCTTAAGACATAACTTGCAATGGAGACATACCTATAGGCCTTTATATTAGTTGGCGCACACCATAATTCTACCGTACCAGTGTCGCTTGATCTCTCTTATTGGAAGTGAATGATTGCTTCATTCTTGCTCATCACTCGCGTTCATTTAGCGCCACATGTGCGAATAAGCGAAGGCCACGGGTGTGACCACCGCGTCCTACCTACTGTACTTATCAATTTCGGACACCCGGCCGGCCACCTCCTCTTTCTCCCTCCCTCTCGATCTCTTCTTGCTCTCTACCTCATGCGCACAGCCATGTCTAGACGCTTCCAGCTGCCCCCGCCCTCATCTGCCTGACGATCACCGTGCTGATCAGCAGCACGGCGTCGGCGGACACGCCGGACTGCCCATACCCGTGCCTGCCGCCGCCGTCCGCTGGAGGAGCCATCAACAGCTACCCGCCACCGCAACCCTCCACAGGAAGCGGCGGCTTCGGCGGAAGCTACCCGCCACCTCCGCCAGGGAGCTACCAGCTGACCCCGCCGGGAGTGATGCCGGGCTTCTCCCCACCGTACAGTGGAGGATTCCCCTCTGGGCCAGCCCCGCCGCCGCCGAACCCGGTCCTCCCTTGGTTCCCCTGGTACTACCAGCACACCAACCCGATCACGGGGTCGACGACGTCGGCCTCCTCACCGGCCATGGACGGCAGGTCGACGGTCACAGTCGCGGTGCTGCTCCCTCTGTCTTCGCTCCTTTTTCCTGTGCTGTAGAGTGTGTACCTACCGGTAGGCGAGTTAATTGATTCCTGAACTAATTAAGGTGCTTCATTCTGCTATTTTATTTGTACTATGTAGCTTTGTTTATACCGTGTTATACAGAATAAATTATTACTCCTTCGTTCCAAATTAGAAGTCAGTCAAAGCATACGAAGTTTGACCAAAATTATAGAAAAAAATTACAAAAAATTATAACATTAATATATATTATAAAAAAATATATAATTGATCTATTTATACTTAGTTAACATCATAAATGTTATTATATTATTATATAAATTTAGTCAAGCTTGAGATGTTTTTGACTATGTAAGATTTTTGAACGACTTGTAATTTGTAATGGAGAGAGTAAGGTTTGTGAAGTAGGGTTATTTTATTTTTTATGTAATTTTATTTTGTATGTCCTCTCACATGCATATCCTTCTTTTACTTGTATTTCTGAGCAAAGGTTTACAGTTATCATATTCAGATTTTAATGCACTAATACATTTTTTTCTACTTCCTCTGTCCAAAAAGAGTTCATTTGATTACTAAGATTAAAATAATATCAACATTTTTGTCTAGAACTAGATGTACTATAAAAATAAATTTATAAATATGATTAATCTGATAGTTCTTATTTGGTACCGTAAGTTTGGTTAAATATAAAAGTAAGTAAATTAAAGGATAACGAAAAGTGTAATAATTTTTGGTATAGAGGGAGAAGTGTCAAACTATAAATTACTGATCAAGTTTCTAAATACGAGGGCTTTTGCTGTGGTACATACAAACAACTGTGAGCCATTCATTTATTTTGATCGAACGGTCACAATCACCTAGAGGTAATAGATGAAATAAATATTTAATTAATTTTTATTTTATAAAATAGGATAAATGAGTAAAGTTTTAAATATAAAAATCTCTATTTTAGATTTAATTGATACATGTATGATCTTTGACTGATATGGTTAATTTTTTATATTCTATAATTTTATACTAATATATTTTTATTACTATATAATTTCATATGTGACTTACCTAATTTTACAAGTGTGTGTACGTATACATATACATGTGTGGGTGTACATACCCTGGTACGTGTACGTGTGTGAGTGGGTGTGCGCGTGTGGGTAACGTGTCGTGCATGTGTGGTGCCCTGGTACGTGTACGTGTGTGCGTGGGTGTGCGTGTGTGGGTAACATGTGTTACGTGAACTGTGTGGGTATACGGACATATGTGTAGGTGTGTTATGTGACTAGCGTGGTTAGCGTATTTGTTAGTACAAATAATGTGTTAGCGTGCCTATACAGGTTAGATTATTAACGTGGATAACATGTGTTAGTGCACGTAATGTTTTATTATTTTTATTTTTTTGGATCCGATAAGACATTTAATATTTATAACGTGTTGTGTCATTTCATGTGCATATAGTCCACTGATAAAACTTAAATATATTAGCTACCATTATAATAAGTCATAATTTAGTAGCATGTATAATTAAAATCAAAAGTCAAAGTGACATGCTTATTGCACAACTTGTTTAACAACTTTATACTAGGACTTGTTTGAATTTTATGCTCTAAAGTTTAGCTATTAAATTTTGAACCACTTTAACTACTCTAAATGCTAGGTCTAAAGTTTTTGACAACACATGTAAGCTGAAGTGGTTTAAAGTTTTACTCCTTAACTTCATTGAACCAAACTTTAGATTAGAGAATTCAAACAAATCCTTAGTTAGCATGACATGTTTATTAGTACATGACTTTTGTGTAGTTGTAAAAAAAATATAATTGTAGTTTTAGGAAAAGTCATTTTTAATCTTGATCAAGTTTATACAAAGTAATGTGAATAATTATATATGTTGAAATATATTTAATATGAAAACATATTTTATAGTTATTCTGATGATACTTACTCAATGTCATAAGTATTTCTAATTTCCTGTATAAATTTGATAAAGTTTAAATTTGTAGAACAACAAAAATTATTTTGACTTGACAATGAGGTCATTAAAAAATTCATACCATATAATGTCTAGTATGAAAAGATTGAATATGTGTGAAATCAAATTCGGATAGCACTATTTATTTGATTTTAATTTGAATTCATATGTATGGTTGCAATAGGCCCAAGTTAACAGATCATTTTTTTGCTTAGAAGGCCCAAACTAAGAAAAAAAGCCCATCTATTCGGTCAACTTCCTAGACTGATGGTCAGTTCGGTCTCCTCTCTTTCAATCCCGATCCAAATGGGATAAAAAAAAATCCCGATCCAGACCCTTGTCGCGGGTTGCCGGCGGCGGGCGGCGTGAGGTGGCTCCGCGGCTGGCGACGCGCCAACGTGCTGTCAGGCGCCGGTCCAAGGACATCGCGCGTGAGGTTCTACGCCAGTATTCCGCGTCGAAGGCCGCGGCAAGGCTCGCGTCGCCCGGATTCGACGACATTCGCGGCGTGGAGAGAGAACGCCGGAGAGGGAGTCCAGTCCGGGTGGCATTCGGAGGCCGACTCGCTGGGCTGCAGCGGCCGGCCGGGCCTGCGTGCGGGTGGAGTCCGGCTGCGGCTCTGCGTGCAGGTGGAGTCCGGCTGCGGCTGCGCCACGAACCGTCTGGTATGTATTCCTACCACTTTGTACGTCTTCAATCGGAGAAGGTAGATGTGAACGTGTAAATTAGTTTTGACTCTTTTTATCTTTTTTTAATATGTAACATTAATCAAACATGTCAACACACACCCAGACACTTGAAGAGTTAGCAGAGTATGAATATATCATACAGAGGAACTTCCATTCCGAGGATGAGGGGTATGAGTTTTTCAATGCCTTTGCTAGGAATAAAGGGTTTAGTTTAAGGAAGGGATACATCAAACGTGCAGCAAACAAAGTTGACGTAATATGTAGACAGTATGTCTGCTCAAAAGAAGGGATCAGGCAACCTAAGTTCTTGAATATGAAAAATATGAAAAGGCGACCAAAACCATTTACACGATTCGATTGTCCATTTGAGGTAGTGATTAGACTTAACCATGACATGAATGTATGGTATGTGAACAAGTACATCGACACACATAACCATGAGATGGCTAGATTGACTGAAGTAGGCTTTATGTTCTCGCACCGTAGAATATCAGAGCTGCAAAAAAAGGAAATCTTAGCATACCAGACTGCAGGCCTTAGGAAGTGTCAAATTATGGATGTTATGGAGCAGCAATACGGGGGTCCCCTTAACGTTGGCTATGCCATTAAGGATTTATATAATTTTTCCTGTTTGAATAAGAAGTTAAAGATTGCATATGGTGATGCAAATGCAGTGTTGGAGTATATGAAACAAAGGCAACTTGAGGATTCAGATTTCTTCTTTGACTATCAGACTAGTTCAGAAGGTCGTTTGGTTAATTTGTTCTGGTGTGATGGTCAGTCTCGCCTAGACTACCAGGCCTTTGGGGATTTAGTTATTTTTGACAGCACCTACCGAACAAATAGGTACAAGATGCCATTTGTTCCCTTTGTAGGCCTGAATCATCATCGAAGCACTACGATATTTGCTTGTGCTGTTGTTTCTCATGAAACTGTAGAATCCTTTCAATGGTTGTTGCGAACCCTCTTAGTAGCTATGTACAACAAGGAACCTAGGTCCATAATTACTGATGGTGATCATGCAATGCGAAAGGCTATAAGAGTAGTTTTACCTCTCACTGTTCATCGTTTGTGCACTTGGCACATTGAGAGGAATGCTGCCAAATTTCTTCACCATACTATGATACCTGGATTTAGGTTATTAATTTATATGCGTGGTAGTCCACAAACTTTTGAAGCAAGGTGGCAAAGCTTCATGAAGAAGCATGTGATTGGTAAACGCCGCAAACGGCGTAAGTACCGCAGGTGGCTCTCAAGGATGTACATAATTAGGAGATTGTGGGCAGCTAGTTATTTGAAGAATAAATATTTTTTGGGTGCACAGAGTAACCAACGGAGTGAAAGCTTAAATTCTCGACTACACAAGTACCTAGACCGAAAAATGACATTGTATGAGATGGTTGATCATTATTTCTACTGTCTCTCGCATTAGAAGAACTGAATGGCATCTAGATTGTCAGGCTTCACAGTCCAGACCAGTACCAATTACAGAACATCAAGTTTTGGAGACCTCAGCAGCTGAATGTTTCACTCCAGCAAATTTTTATTTGGTCCAAAGGGAAGTGAAAAGGGCAGAAAGGTATCGCATTGTGGAGATTTTGGATAATGATGGTTCCACCAAGTACATGGTAGTAGCCACAGGCGGTATTTGAAGTGGACTGCTATGATGAGGTGACCCTTGAAAATGTTACTTGCAGCTGTCTGAAATTTGAGTGTGAAGGAATACCATGTTGCCATATAATGTGTGTGCTGATTTCAATTGGTGCTAAAATGCCACAGTGTTGTGTGTTAAATAGGTGGACAGTTAATGCCAAGTCAAGTAGCACTGTGGACACATCTGACCCTGTGAAATCAATGAAAGGGACCCGTTTGACTGAGCTGCTTAACTTGGCAAAACCGGTATTTGAAGAAGCATCATGTTCAATAGAAGAGTTTCTAAGGTTGAAGGAAAATTCTTCAATATGAGCGCAACAAGATAAGGAAAAACGATGAAATGGATGGGAAATCAAGTAATCCTGAAGGCCAAGAGAATAATTTGGAAGCAGATGAAGATGCAATAAATGTTTTAGATCCTGAGCCAGTCCAAAGCAAAGGTGCCCCAAAAAAGATGAAAAGTTTCTTGGACAAGCCTAAGATAAGGAGATGTTCAGAATGCAAAGCGACTGATCATGACAAGAGGACTTGCCCAAAGAAGAAAATGTTAATGTTATTTCACTTGTATTTCCCATTACTGTCAATTCACTTGTAATTATATTGTAATTTTGTATTATATTTTTATTGCAGGAAGTTCAAGTGAAAGAAAAACCGTATGGCTGCTGGTGGCTCAATAGGAGGATGGGGACGGGGAGACGGGTTGTTGGCTGGACATGCACATGCTTATAAAACGGGGTTAGTGGAATCTAGGATTTATATTGTTATATTAGTTGGTTGTCATTAGTTGTTTAAACTTATGGATCATTTTAGCTTCCTCTGTTCTATTGCCTGCTAGGGTTAAAAAGCACTGATGGCTTCTTTGCTCAGTTACATTGGTTGTTGCTGAGCCGAAGGGTGTCTGCTTTAGGAATAGTACAGAATGTTTGCATCATTCTGGCTTGATTACTGTGTGTCTGTTTTTTATCCTTTGGATATTATAATTCGTCATTCTAGCTGGACTAGTGTGATCTCTTTTCCTCCCTTTCTTTTTCCTTTTACATGATTCTCCGTTTGTCACTACCATACCAGGATGTCATCAAGTGGCTTGACTCTTGGTTATGCACCCAAACGCGCCCATAGTGATTCTTTCTTTAGTAAGCAGTATGCAAGAGACAGAATGGTTATGCAATCAGCTTAAATAGTAACCAGCCATAAAGAGATAGAGTAATAAGTGGGCAGCGAGGAGATCACAGAATTCACCAATTGAAGTCGACCAGCATAAGACAGGAACATAGAGCTAGCAGGCAACTTTCTTTCAATTTTAAGATAAATATTTCCATATAGTTTAACAGGAACCTTTAACAGTAAGCAATTCCCTCCTCTTTAACAGGAACCTGTTATACTACTATATTGTACAAAAACTGAACAAGTCGTACCACTCCTAGGCAGAACCTAAAAGTTTTGTATGGCATTTACATGATCTTTGATGCTACTAAGCTTATTTAAGGGCGAAAGGATCAGTTCCGCAGGCATCTTCTTTCTAAATTTCTCCATGTCCTTTTGAGAGAACGGATTTGTTATTTCACTCCCATTCCAGTATTGCATATACTTTATTGTAAAAATTCCACATGAACAACTGCAAATACATTTTTTTACGTTAAAAACAATAACTGGTTACAATTTATGAAGAATAGAATCATAAGAAAATACGTACGCATCATTTTGTCGTGGAATGTTCTTCTTCACAGTAACACCCCAATTTAAAATATTGTAGTTAGACCACCTAGACTTAGACTTGTCCAATGAAGATATGCCAGCTTGCAAAATTAAATGAATTCCAATGATCTACAACATAGTTAACTCAGTAAATTTATAGAGTAGATTAACAATTTTAACTTAATTGCTTAACAAAGTAATGCACATACCAATTCTTTTGTTTGCTGTACATAATTTATTGGCCGATCGTAAGAATCTAGAATTTGAATTTCGTTTCTAGCAGGATACAGAACACAAAGCCACCAGTGAGTGTATTATTTATAGGAATGAAGATCTACATTCACACAAAGAGTAACATTTAGGGTCTGCTTGTACATAGAAATGGTATGTTATGATTTTAGTCTTACCATATCGGCTTCTACAATTTCTTGGCATAACCCGTGTTTCACACTATGATAAGGTAAACCAGTTTCTCTCCAGCCTTTCGCAACAGTTTGTTGTAGCCATTGAGAGATCTCGGCTGCAATTCCATGTTTCTTATGCTCGGTATTCTTATTCCATTCAGAGTTAAACATACTTACATATGAGCTCATTATCTGCATGCGACATAAAATTAGCGATAACTTTAAGAAGAAAGGACATAAGTTAAAGTACATGACTTACCCATGTACATAACCATTTTGATTGTCCGTCCTCTCTCACAGGTCTAACTAGACAATCCAACTGGCCTGCATTTATATTCATTCCATCTATACATACTAGATTTTTTTTGGGAGCAACGGCAATTTCCTCTCGAACATATGTAATGGCATCAAGTTCAAATTCAGTTAAATTCAGTCCTTCAGTGACCTCATCTGCATAAATGTAAAGATCAATACATAGAAAACTCTATGTAAAGAAGAACCAAAGCATGAAAGCTTACCACCAGAAGCAACATTCATTTTTTTTGTAGACACCCTCTTTTGTTTTAAGTCTGCATATGGGGACTTCAACACTTTGCTTGGTTGCCTATTTTTCCTAAGTTTCACCTTTTCAACAAGTGTAGGACTCGAAATAAAATCAATTTTCCTCTTTACTTGAGAACAAAAGTTCAATTCATCACTTGTTCGAAAAGAAAACTCCCTTCCAGCATTAGTACCCGGTTCTGGGCATGGTTTTCCTTTCTCTGATGCAGGAATTGCTTTGTCACTTTCATCATGTACAATTGACCTAAGTTCTCCTGGTTTTCTAGTACCTGTTGAATCACACTGTTTTCCCTCACAGCTTGCTGACTTACTATTTCCATCAACTAGCCTTACAAGCATCTAATATTTTAAATGAAAATGGTGTAAGGAACTTTATACTGATAATTCACATTTATGCAAGGTAAATGACAAACAAATCAAGATATTAACCTGTATAATTGTATGCACTTCTGGTAACATATTTTTCTTTTCCAATAGGAACTTCACTGATTCCATGGTATCCTGAGATTTATGGACACTTACATAAATAAATACATGAATTAAGCATATATAGGCATTTGTATGTACCTTTATCTTGCTGTTGTCATCCTCGTTAGCATTACACAGCCCATCAACATTTATCTCTTCCTTTTCAACCTATAAAAAGAGAGAGAAGATATACTTGAGACACATTTATCCAGCAGGGTGCCATTAAAAGAACAATTACCTTGTGATCTTGATCCTCCCTTTGATCAAAGTTATTAGTAGCACTGCGCACTTTAGATTCATTCGGATCTAGTTGGATGACTACCTGCAATGTGCCAAAAAATATTTTCCAATCCATCACTTATATACATAAAAAATTACAACAGTCTGAATCCTTTTCAGCCCCAAATTTCTTTATGCCTTCGAGGCGTGCCCGCTTTATAACTTTGGCTTCATACCAATTTTTTATTAAAGGATGCTCGTGCAAGTCATAGTCAAAGCAATCACCAGTTGCTTGAAAGTGTTCAAAGTACCAAACCTGAACACATTACGAAAAACTTTACCTTTCCATGCAAGCACGAACAATAGTTAAACTATTTTTAAAAATATTACCTGGAGAAATGCCAAATTTCCAGCAAGTCCAGTTCTTTTATTCTTCTTGAACATAGTCAGGCGCTCCAACAAATGGTCTAGTGTAAATCTCGCCCAATTAAGGCCCTTGATTTTCGATACATCAGCCACAGGGTGTAGGTAGTTGCTACCAACAAACTCCTTCGAGCTAGGGGCTAAAATAGCACCAATTGCATAGAGTACAAAAAGTCTAGTAAAGTGATCCTCATCGGTCTCCTTTGGTATCCTTTTCTCCATGCATTTGAAGGTGATGGTTGTATCACCCTTTTCTTTATAAAGGTTAAACAATGTAGGATCCGCTTGTTTTCTACTAATTTCAATCTTCTCTCCTTTGTCATGTAAACCTAAGATACAGTACACATCCCAATTATTCATAGGAACTACATGGCCGCATAAATTGAAGGTCCCATCCATTTCATTAAAATTTTCGGCCAGAGACTCCACTAGCATACGTTGAATAGGCATGGATGGTATACTAAGCAGGCCGCCTAATCCTATTTTTCTAACAATATGCTTTTGTTCATCTCTCAGATTCTTGCACAGTGCCGCAAATTTCGCCGGCATACAAACGGTTTGAACCTGGTTGTCAATCATATAAAAAATAAAAACACATCAAAATTAAATTATTCTTTACAAACCTTACCCAATGTATAATACAGAGTAATAATAATATGCGATAGGAAAATACCATTTTATAGCCGCTAAGGCCCACACTTCACCAACTTCAATAATCTGGATTCAATTATGATAAAACTTATTAAACATTGCAAGTACTGAATCACGATATGGAGATCAAACAGTAATAAATAAACAACAACATTCAGTAAGCGTGACCTCGTAACAGGACTAGAGAGTGGAGCCCATACCGATCTAGATGCAGGTGCCTTCTACCGGTGATGACCTTGCCGTCTGGCTGACGACGTACTCCGTCGCTCACCGTGCCTACTCTTCCATCTGCAAAGATGAATGCGTGCCGGCTTCCAACGGTGGTGTAGGCGGCGGCAGTTTCTGAGGATTGGTCCCGTGTACGCGGCTGCTTGTTCGGCAACATTACCAAAGTATCTTCCCTAATTCGAGGAAGGTGGTCTGATTCGGAAATTTGAGAAAGGAAATCTGATTCAGAGATTTGACGAACAAATCGGATCGAGACGACTCGTGGGAGAAGAAGAGCCCACCTGGCTGGAAGGAGGCGACCATGGCCGGATCGGCGGCGCTGCGCCAGGACGACCAGCGCACCAGCCGCCAGCCCGTCCGCTCGAGTGCTCGACCCATCGGCACGTACAGGCCACCGTAGCTTTATCCCGTGAATTGGGGTCAAAGATATTTCACTTGCCGTGTATAAGGATACGGAGGATCCGGCGGCTCCCCTTGTTACGGAACCATTTTTGTATTTCTATTTTTTTTAATTTACTAAGTAATTTATAAATTATGAAAAATCAACAGCTCCGATTAATTTAAGATATTACATCATAGTAGGTAAAGTTTATACCTTAGCATTACCCAAATATGAGACAATAATATATATGATTGATGGAAAAAAATTTATGTTTGTACAAAAAGTTGGTTTGCTGCTCGATTTCGATTCCTTGATTAGTGAGCAAGAAATTCGTAGACAGAAGAAGCCGTTTCTTCTTCCTAATTACTTTTCAGCTGTCTAGCATAGTATTACAGACTACAGAGGCTGCAGCTTAGCTTCTGATCCATTTCGTTTGTTGAGACGTCAAAATCTAGTCATTAAGTCAATAGGAAAGCATCAGCTGCATAATTCATATCTGGGCCCGCAGTTTAACCATTCTGCGCGGTGCCTGTCTTTTTGGCTGGGGTTTCATGAACAAGCACATCTGGTTCGTACCGGAATAAAATAACGAAAAAAAAGTCTACACATCGGTACCGACAATCGCAAACACTGCATAATTGAAAAAAAATGCCATGTTACAGAGTACATCAACTATAGTTGGCGAATGTCATGCAGAACACGTTGCCCGATCTTGACGTTGCTTGTAACATCAGGGGACACCTCGCCAGTTGTGCGGCACCGTTTCTGGAAAATACAGCCGATCGCAAGGCCAGATGGTGGCGGTGGTCATCACTCTTCAGCCATCACAGACAAACCTCGTGACGTGCAGCCACCACTGCTTCCCCCCTCTCCTAGTTGGAAACTTGGAATAAACCTCCTTGATGTCTTGTTTCAAAAAACAAAACATATATATATTTATCTTCAGAGTGGATTAGAAGTTTCGGGATTTCTGTTGAAATAAAAGACAAAAAGGTTTTGGTGGGGAGTCTAGGGTTCTTCTCCCTCTCTTTCTCCTAGATCACATCTTTTCCCCTTAGATCTGATCTAGAGTCCATAACCCAAACATCATTTGCATCCACGTAAGATTCTCTATTCCGGAGTTCAGCCTTCCTTGCCAACCAATTAGTTTTGATGCCCCATGGCTTCTGTTAGTGTTTTGGTGACCTCGTCGACCCAACAGTCAAATCAGAGATTGTTTTCGGAGAGATGGAGGCGATGGAGGGGATGCTGAAGAAGATGAACTTGTTTGAGAAAGATAGGAAGATGATTCAGTAGATGGAGGGGAGATATCAAGGGTGTGATCACCTAGATCACAAGCTATTGGAAAGATTCTAGCGGCCAGATTGGCTAGTGAACTTGGAGGGGCATGGGGCAACCATGGGAAGAGTCTAGTGCCCTATACGAGGAATTACTGAAATATCTCAGTTCAAATCACTTCCTATTCATGTTTCATCTGACGACAGGCAAGAGAAAAGCTATGGCGGATGGCCCATGGGTTTTCGAGAAGGACCTGATCGTTGTGGTTGATTCCAATGGGAAGAAGCGGTTGGAGGACATGAAGTTCAAGTGCATCCCTATCTGGCTAAGGGCATTGGCGATGCTACTAGGGATGATAAAATGCGCCATGGGACAAGCTATCGGTAATGAGGTGGGGGAGTATATATGGATCTTCACGAGGATGGGTCGGTGATAGGCCAATTTCTTCTTATCAAGGTGAGGATGGACATCCATAAACCATTGATGTGGGGTGTGTTGCTGGTGCGAGAGAAGATGAGGAACCGGTGTGGTGCTCCATTTTGTATGAGTCCTTAGAGCCACCGTAAACAGATTAGGTTTTGTTTCGTCGAGTTAGCTATTGCTACCGCCTTTCAGTGCGCGTGTTGGATCAACCGTCCGTCTGATCGTCATCAGAACCTCACCATATTGTGATCTCAGATTGAAACCTTCATATTCATCTTGCAATTGAGTGTTTGTTTCATCTTGTTCTTGCTGGTTCTTCGATTGCTTGCAGGACGGGAGCCCTAGTGGCTGGTTGTCGCGCCGCAAGATCACGGCAACCGTCGGAGGTGGTGTATCGGTTGCTAAGGCGCAGCGTCCTTGGACGGTTGTAGTCGAGCCGTGAACGTTATCTCCATCCACAAATCGAGTTATCCACCAACTCTCATCGAAAGATCGGACAGCGAACCTTACGGGTCGTCATCAGTTGGTAATCAGAGCAAGGTTTATCGGTGAGAGACTTCCAATCCTTCGCAATTTTTTTCCTATAGTCCAGAAAAGCCAAAAAAATAGTAGATTAGTTTTCCATAATCTCATAAACCCGTTGAGACTTTTTGCTAGTACTGCTTAGTTAGGGCTTGTTGAATCGTCGGTTGCATCGGTTGTGTCCAGTTGCTGGTTTTAGTTATAGTCCTTTAGAGTTTCAAGTTCTTGTCACATTCTAGTCCGAGTCTGAGTAGATTTCGTTGCTGTCAAGTTTAAGTCCGAGTTGCTTTCTATAATCGAGTCCGAGTACTACCCTGGTATTCGCTGCTATCAAGTCCGAGTCCGAGTTGTTTTCTATAATCGAGTTCAGTTCGAGTTTGAGTTCGAGTTCTACCCGTATTCGCTGTTATAAACTCTGAGTCTGAGTTGTTTTCCATAGTTGAGTCCGAGTGCTACTCTGATATTTATTTCCGTGAGTCTGAGTTCCTTTCGATAATCAAGTCCGAACCACAAAAGTCATATCATCTTACAACAAAACTTACTTTAGAGAGAGACAGAGTATCTTTTAATTACCTATATACCCCTACACTTTCAGAAAAAGTGTGTGTGGTGAATTGCTCATTTGACATCTCTCTGTTCATATAATCAGTTTTGAGGATCCCCTGAAAAAAAAGAAAAAGAAAAAGAAAAAAAAGAAAAAGAAAAAGAAAAAGAAAAAAAAAGAAAAAAAGGGGGCTGATCTTTGTGTTGTCTCCTTTGATTAGGTGGTGTTTGTGAGTTCCTTTGTGTCCAGGCTCGCATCTCTAGCACGGTCTAGGCTAGGACCAGCACAGTACCACCTTTGAACGATTATTCAACTCGCTTTTGTGACTAACGTGGTGCTAGTATCTATCCTTGTCCATAAGATTGGCCACCTACAGCTCCACATATTCGACTACAACTTGACAGGTGTTGTGCTACGGTACCGATACATTCACTTCCAAGGTTGCAGGCTTGCTGGTTGTTGACTCCTCTTGTTGAGCAAGGTAAGAACTGGTAAGAGCTTGAGAAACAGGTTGAGAGCGAGTGTGTTGCTTTAGCTACATCCTAATAGTTGTAGGGCTTTTATTTCTTCACTTGTATTCTTGTTATTCTTGTCTTTTAAACCATGTCAGGAACAAAGGATAATAACGAGATGCCACAAACTCCACGCACCAAGGGCATCATTCAACATTTTACAAGGCAAGTGCAGCTGCATGCAAATGGACTTGATCGAGATTTACATGTGACCAATGAAAAGATTGGGCAATTGGAGTCCGCCCAACTCACCGCCACCACCAAACTTACAAGAGTTGAAGCATCGATGGCTTGTATGGACAAAAGCCTTATTGCTCTTCTACAACGTTTTGATGACTTCCACACGAAAGACAAAGAGAAGAATGATGAAGACAACAAGGACGAGGAGCGGGTCGAAGATAATGATGAGGATGTTTACTCTGGTGATATGGATCTTGATGACAATGACCTTCGTGATCGACGTCGCCTACGCTTTAATCGGAGAGGTATGGGTCACCGTCGACATGAGGTACACGATAACAATGATGCTTTCAGTAAGATTAAATTTAAAATGCCTCCTTTTGATGGCAAGTATGATTCTGATGCATATATTTCATGGAAAATTGTTGTTGACCAAAAGTTTGCATGTCATGAATTTCCTGAGAATACACGTGTTAGGGCTGCTACTAGTGAGTTTACTGACTTTGCTACTGTATGGTGGATAGAGTATAGTAAACAAATCCTAATAACATACCACAGACTTGGGATGCTTTGAAAAAAATCATGAGGGCTAGATTTGTTCCTTCTTACTACGCACGTGATTTGCTACACAAACTACAACAACTAAGACAAGGTGCTAAAAATGTAGAAGAGTATTATCAAGAATTACAAATGGGTATGTTGCGTTGTAATTTAGAGGAGGATGAGGAACCTGCTATGGCAAGACTTTTGGGTGGGTTAAATCGTGAAATTCAGGACATCCTAGCACATAAAGAGTACACTAACGTAACCCGTTTGTTTCATCTTGCTTGTAAAGCTGAAAGGAAAGTGCAGGGGCGACGTGCGAGTGCCAGGACTAACTTTTCTGCAGGGAAGACTAATTCATGGCAGCCCCGTACGACTACTACTACGACTACACCAACTCCTACTAGCGACAAGCTTCGTGCTACTCCAGCGAATTCAGTTGCGAAGACGGTTCAGAAGCCTAGTGCAAGTGCTTCGTCTGTGGCATATACAGGTAGAACAAGAGACATTTAGTGTCATCGATGCAAGGGATATGGACATATGATGCGCGAGTGTTCAAGCAAGCGCGTTATGATAGTCAAAGATGATGGTGAGTATTAATCTGCTAGAGATTTTGATGATGATACACTTGCATTGCTTGCGGCTGACCATGCAGGTAGTGAAGAATATGTGGAAGAACATATTAATGCAGGTGCAGCCGACCACTATGAGAGCCTCATTGTACAGCGTGTGCTTAGTGCACAAATGGAGAAGCCGGAGCAAAATCAGCGGCACACGTTGTTCCAAACAAAGTGTGTCATCAAGGAGTGTTCATGTCGCATAATCATTGATGGAGATAGCTGCAACAACTTGGCTAGTAGCGACTTGGTGGAGAAGCTTGCGCTTACGATCAAACCACACCCACATCCATATTACATTCAATGGTTAAACAACAGTGGTAAGGAAAAGGTAACTAGACTTGTGCGAATCAATTTTTCCATTGGATCCTATAATGATGTGGTTGAATGTGATGTTGTGCCTATGCAAGCTTGTAATATTATGCTAGGTAGACCATGACAATTTGATAGGGATTATATGCATCATGGTAGAGCAAATCAGTATTCTTTTCTATACCATGATAGAGAAATTGTGTTGCATCCTATGTCTCCTGAAGCTATTATGCATGATGATGTTGCTAAAGCTGCAAAGGCTACAAGTGAGAACAATAAAAATGTCAAATTTGTTGGATAAGAAAATTGAGATTAAATTGAATGGGAATTGTTTGTTTGCTACTAAATCTGATGTCAATGAGTTGAATGCATCCACTTCTGTTGCTTATGCTTTAATATGCAAAGATGCATTAATTTCCATTGACGATATGCAGCATTCCTTGCCTCCTGTTGTAACTAACGTTTTGCAGGAGTTTTTTGATGTGTTCCCAAGTGAAATACCACTAGGGCTGCCACCACTTCGAGGCATTGAGCACCAAATCGACCTAATTCCTGGTGCCTCGTTGCCCAACCTTGCACCATATAGGACCAATCCTGAAGAAACAAAGGAGATTCAGCGTCAAGTACAAGAATTACTCGACAAAGGTTACATACGTGAGTCTCTTAGTCCATGTGTTGTTCCGGTTACTTTAGTACCTAAGAAAGATGGATCATGGCTTATGTGTGTGGATTGTCGAGCTATTAATAATATTACTATTCGATATCGTCATCCTATTCCACGCTTAGATGACATGCTAGATGAATTGAGCGGTGCTATTGTGTTTTCCAAAGTCGATTTGCGTAGTGGTTACCACCAGATTCGCATGAAATTAGGAGATAAATGGAAAACTGCTTTCAAAACTAAGTTTGGTTTGTATGAGTGGTTAGTCATACCTTTTGAGTTAACTAATGCACCTAGTACCTTCATGAGATTGATGAACGAGGTTTTGCGTGCTTTCATTGGAAGATTTGTTGTTGTTTATTTTGATGATATACTGATTTACAACAAATCTATAGAAGAACATCTTGATCATTTATGTGCTGTTTTTAAAGCTCTACGAGAGGCACATTTATTTGGTAACCTTGACAAGTGCACCTTTTGCACAGATCGTGTTTCTTTTCTTGGCTATGTTGTTACTCCACAGGGAATTGAGGTTGACAAAGCCAAGGTGGAAGCTATACAGGGGTGGCCGGTACCAGAGACTATCACCCAAGTGTGGAGTTTTCTAGGACTTGCTGGGTTCTGTCGTCGCTTTGTGTGGGATTTCAGCACCATTGTTGCACCATTAAATGAGCTTACGAAGAAGGGAGTCGCATTTTCTTGGGACACCAAACAAGAGAATGCCTTCAACATGTTGAAAGATAAGTTGACATATGCACCTCTTCTCTAACTTCCTGATTTTAATAAGACTTTTGAACTTGAATGTGATGCTAGTGGAATTGGATTGGGTGGTGTTTTGTTACAAGAAGGTAAACTCATTGCATATTTTAGTGAGAAACTAAGTGGACCTGTTCTGAATTATTCTACTTATGATAAGGAATTGTATGCTCTTGTGCGGACATTAGAAACATGGCAGCATTATTTGTGGCCTAAAGAATTTATTATTCATTCTGATCATGAATCATTGAAGCATATTCGTAGTCAACGAAAACTGAACCGTAGACATGCTAAGTGGGTTGAATTTATTGAATCTTTTCCTTATGTCATTAAGCACAAGAAAGGGAAAGAGAACATCATTGCTGATGCTTTGTCTAGGAGATATACTTTATTGACACAACTTGACTATAAGATCTTTGGTCTGGAAATAATTAAACAACAATATGTACATGATAATGATTTTAAAGATGCATTGCTGCAATGTAAAGATGGAAAGGCATGGAATAAATTTGTTCTTAATGATGGCTTTGTGTTTAGAGCTAACAAGCTATGCATTCCAGCTAGCTTCGTTCGTTTGTTGTTGCTTTAGGAAGCGCATGGAGGTGGCTTGATGGGACATTTTGGAGCAAAGAAGACAGAGGACATACTTGCTGGTCATTTCTTTTGGCCAAAGATGAGGAGAGATGTGGAGAGATTTGTTTCTCACTGCACGACTTGTCAAAAGGTGAAGTCGCGATTAAATCCACACGGTTGTATATGCCTCTACCTGTTCCTAATGCTCCTTGGGAAGATATTTCTATGGATTTTGTTTTGGGATTGCCAAGGTCTAGGAAGGGTCGTGATAGTGTTTTTGTGGTTGTTGATAGATTTTCTAAGATGGCACACTTTATTCCTTGTCATAAAACTGATGATGCTACACATATTGCTGATTTGTTCTTTCGAGAAGTTGTTCGTTTGCATGGTGTGTCAAGTACAATTGTTTCTGATCGAGATGCTAAATTTCTTAGCCATTTTTGGAGAACTTTATGGGCTAAATTGGGGACTAAGCTTTTATTTTCTACCACATGTCATCCCCAAACTGATGGTCAAACTGAAGTTGTGAATAAAACTTTGTCTACTATGTTAAGGGTTGTTTTAAAGAAGAATATTAAGATGTGGGAAGATTGTTTGCCTCATATTGAGTTTGCTTATAATCGTTCATTGCATTCTACTATAAAGATGTGCCCATTTGAGGTTGTTTATGGCTTGTTACCACATGCTCCTATTGATTTAATGTCTCTACCAACTTCTGAAAAATTGAATTTTGATGCTACACAACGTGCTGAGTTGATGTTAAAATTGCATGAAACAACTAAAGAAAACATAGAGCGCATGAATGCTAAGTATAAGCTTGCTGGTGATAAAGGTAGAAGGAAATTGATCTTTGAACCTGGTGATTTGGTTTGGTTGCATTTGAAAAAGGATCGGTTTCCTGAATTGAGAAAATCTAAATTGCTGCCTAGAGCTGATGGACCATTTAAAGTGCTAACACGAATTAATGAGAATGCATATAAGCTTGATCTTCCTGTAGCTTTTGGGGTTAGTCCCACATTTAACATTGCAGATTTGAAACCATACTTGGGAGAGGAAGATGAGCTTGAGTCAAGGACGACTCAAATGCAAGAAGGGGAGGATGATGAGGACATCCACACAACAATACAATCTCCAGCACCACTTGGTCCTATTACTCGTGCTCGTGCCCGTGAACTCAACCATCAAGTAAGTTCATTCTTAAACTCTAGTCCATTATATTTAGACAATGGAGACATGTGCGCTTTGTTTTGCTTAGGAACGATGGGGAGGATCAGCAGGGTAAGGGATGGGCACCGACTGGATTTGGACTGCAGGACATCGCCAACTTATGATGGATGTCACGACTTCATACGGACTCCGATTGGGACGTTCTAACACTTTTTGAAAAGTTTATCAAGTCTACATTCCAACAGATCCAGAAGCATGGCTATATCTTATCAGATGCGTCAGAGTCATCGTTTTTGTACCGAGACCTTTTCTGTCCACCGGTGCTGCGTCACCTTATTTTGGGCCGATGGCCCATGTATCAAGTTGGGTCCGTTAGGGACGTGTCCTAGGGTTGGAGAACGACCCCAACACCCTTGTGGTCGTCCTCTCAACAGGTTATAAGTCCTTAGAGCCGGCGTAAACAAATTAGGTTTTGTTTCGTTGAATTAACTATTGCTACCGCCTTTCAGCGCGTGTGTTGGATCAACCGTCCGTCTGATCGTCATCAGAACCTCACCATATTGTGATCTCAGATTGAAACCTTCATATTCATCTTGCAATTGAGTGTTTGTTTCATCTTGTTCTTGCTGGTTCTTCGATTGCTTGCAGGACAGAAGTCATAGTGGCTGGTTGTCGCGCCGCAAGATCACGGCAGCCGTCGGAAGTGGTGTATCGGTTGCTAAGGCGTAGCGTCCTTGGACGGTTGTAGTCGAGCCGTGAACGTCATCTCCATCCACAAATCGAGTTATCCACCAACTCTCATCGAAAGATCGGACAGCGAACCCTACGGGTCGTCATCAATATCCCCAATGGTTCTACTACTGTCGGGAGAAAGTCTTGAAGATCAATCTGTTCGATGGCCCGCTTGTGGCTGCTTACCCTGGGTGGTAGAGGAACTTCTGTGAAGGTGGGGAGGAACAATATCATTGGTGGCCCAGATCGGCGCCGACGCTAGCATTTGGGCTTGCACATGGTCGCGCGCTAGGGGTCGCTTTGTTGAAATATCTATAGGAAATCTAGGGTGGTGAAGTTCTTTGCGACTTGATGTTAGAGGTAAGGAGATTAACCTTTTAGCTCATAGATGTCAACCAGCGACCCCCTCATCTCATGTATCAATTCGGCAGCTTGAGCTGCTGATCTATGCTAGACATTCCTCCCCGGTGCTAAAGAAGATAGTGATGACAGGACTCCTCATATATTCGTATACCAATTTGGCTTTTCTACATATACTGATGTATTATCTGATTTCTTATATTGGTAATAATCAATTGATTAAAAATTGTAGCTCTCTTTCACGATCATTTCACCTGGCAAATACTCCATCCTAAAAGGGAGCACTTCACGAACCCTCTATTCTTTGTTAGTCTTACAGATACACTCAATTGTTGATGTCAGATTTACTCTATTTAGATCAATATAAGATGAAAATAGACAATTACAATTCAACATTTCTTTCCCTTCTCCTAAAATATGCTTTATTATTGTTTTTTTAAACATAATACTATACATATTTGGTAGTACCCCGACACTTACACATAAACATACTAATACACCAAAAACTTATGGATTTCAACTATTACTATTCTTAAATCTAGGCATAGGGTATATCTAAGTACATAACAAAAGCTATGAATCTAGAAATATCATAACATCTTATACTTTGAACTTGAGAGAGTATGCAAGAATTAGCTGCATGAGTAGCTTTGCATGCCCCAATTAGGGTGCGAATGGGATATATACTAATAGAATTTGAAAATTTATTAGTATGATATTAATATTTTTTTATCAAATACAGATACATGTTGAATTATCTAGACTATAAATACAAAAATCATTTAATTAATTGAATTTGGAATTAGTATATAATCTTAGTATCTATCTTATTATCAATAGTGTTTAAAGATTAATACCATTTTGCATGTAGTGATCAAAGCATGAGTTTATATGACATATTGACAAAGATGGCACATAAAAATTAATTTATTTAACAAATATTTCAATCATTAAATATATAAAAATAAAAAAAATTAATATATAGATGGTTCAATCGCATATAAAAGTATTAATTAGGAAATAAGCTAAAATATGTAAAATAAAAAAATTAAAAAGTATTTATTTATAGCAACAACTATATAAGGTTCAAACTAATTGAAAAATATATTAAACTAAACTTAACCTTTGTATATGGATATTAAATTTAAAATAATTAGTCATAGGGATAACTTCCAAATAGTTTAAATGAATAAATCATTAGTAATATTAAAACTATCGTCAGTCAGAAAAATAACTTTTAGGGCTTGTTTGACCTGTTGGACTAATAACAGATAACTAAAAATAGGTATAGTCCCTCCAAATATGCAGACTGATGACTGGACTAGTTTTTAGTTGATATTCTCACTAACATTAACTTTAGTTGGGCAAACCCAACTCTGGAACTAATATGTGTACATGGAACTTTATAGGGATCTAAACACTATCCAACTATCAAACAAAACTTATGGGCTAAATTGGCTATTTTTTTGTTTGAACTAACATGTAACCCAAGACCATCCAAACAGACCCTTAAATAGTTTCACCATGTGCTTACTGTTCGTGGATACCGATAACAATCGTATGTTCCATAGTTTTCTGAGTACGTCTCTAGAATTAGATAAAGAAAATAATGAAAAATCGATTCAGATACATCCATTCTATTCTAGCATTCTTTTATAAAAAAAAACAAACACGGATATATTTATTTAAATCAAAGTTCCATGGCATACGAATTCAGATAAAATGAATAACCGACAAACTATTTCAATCCCTAGCCCCAACTACGAGAGCGACCACGCGCAGAGGCGCTTGGCCCCACTGGCGAGACTAAGATGTGCGAACACATGGTTGATATGTGCCCATGTTGTTTAGTTGTGATGAGTGATTGATCAACATTTGAGTGTTTCAGTTTGGGCGGTTTTACTAATCTTTGCGAAAGCAAATGTGTGCCTGTCTATCGGCTTGTGGTGTGCAGGTGCTAGGCCCGGAGACAGTGGTCAATGGCGTGGTGAAGGTCGAGTAGACGCTTGCCGTGCCGATGGACTGAGAGCGATGAAGGGCGGAAGCGGGGCTCGGACCGACGGACCGGGGCACTGGCGGACTAGCTGTGGTGGCTAGTACTTGGCACCGACGAGCGCGAGAAGACATGAAGGTAGACCGAGTTGACCGAGTCAAGACGGCGGACGAGCGGGTCGAGCGGGAGGCTCATGGGACTCGGAGTCCGATCGGGCGAGGACACAATGGCTCAAGTCGAGCAGTTTGGTGGTTTGGGCCTCAAAACCACCGGTGGACGGTTTCCGAGTTTGGGCCTCAAAACTCGGGGTTCGGTAGTTGAGCCCAAAGCTACTGGTGGTGGGTTTCGCGGGTTTGGGCCTCAAAACCTGGGCGGAGCTTCCGAGGAAATGAGGATGACATGTGGCGGAATCCTGGAGGTTGTGTCGAGGCGACGGCAAGTCCAGGCAGGAAGCGGGGCCGGCCGATCAAAGATGCGAGGAAAATATCTCCAACTTGGATTACAGTGTCTCAGAACTAGGTAATTCGGCCAGGTATCTAGAGGGCGATTTGGAAATGTCCAAAGCGCCGTTAAATAGTGGATGAAGGGTGCTTACCCCTTCACCTCTTTCCACCTCTCTCATTTCTCCCTCTCCACTCTCTAGCTCCCTAACCCTAGCTCTTGCTTCATGAGGTCCCTAGATTGATTAGCATCCAATCTTTGCAAGAACTTACGAATTTTTTGTTGGGAATCGGAGGCCTTACCCTCCATAAGCCATGGTTAGTTCGATTTCTTGATCGTGTCCCTTGTTTGCTTGAGTTCTTCGCGTTTTTGCTTTTGACTCCTCTTTGATTCCGAGATGAGATCTTTTGATTGAGAGTAGTTCCTGCAAATCCGTTTGAACCAAGCTGTTCGTAATCGTGAGGCGCATCTTTGAACCAAAGGAATTCTCCTCAAACCTCACGAGTGCACAGATCGGGCAATTTCTTTGCCAAGTTCGTCGATTCTTGAGTTTTTCCCTAAATCCTCATCTTCCCGTTAATCCGAACCAAATTGAGCGATGATTTCTTCGGGATAGCTCCTCCATAGTCTTGGGATCATGCCCACAAAATTTGGTGACTATTGGTGAAGATTTGGTTAGGTTTTGGAAGGATTTGGGGAAGAGAAATCGATTTTCGCGTTTACTGCGCTCTGATCGGGGGCGATGGACGCTCCATCTTTTTGTGTAGGACGCTAGGGCTCACCCAAGCCAGTGTCCGTCGCGATCGTCTGTTTGCGCGTGTTTTGGTGGCGCCGGACGCTCGCCAGCGTCCGTCGGTTTTCAGGCTTCGCAGGTTCTCTGTAAGGTCGACGGACGCTCGACTAGTGTCCGACGCTCAGCGTCCGTTGCCTTGCGTCACCGCGTCCGTCGCCTGTCTTCCCAGCGTCCGTCGGCTGCTTTTCTGCCTGTTTTGCTTTGGGAACTTGCCTCTTTTCATAGGGGTTGAGAACTCAATCTTGGGGGTTCCGGTGAGATTTTCTCCACTGCCGTTGAGCTTTCATTTCTCTGATTTCGTCTGAATCCCCGCTCGCGTTGCTCGAGGGAGGTTGAGCACCCATCAACTAGGTAGTGGTTTTGGAAAGAGTGGCCCGAATATTTCGTGAGAAATTTGAGGCTCCCATTCACCCCCTCTGGTTGTCGTTCTCGGTCCTTCAAGTTGGCAATGGGTACCTAAGACCCAAAACCCGATGGATTTTTCCCAGGGTATGTATATGGATTAAAATCCTTACCCATGGACATACTAGTGGGCAAAAGGCCAGGCCCATTGGATATGTGGGTGTGGATGTGATATTATATCACCCAAACCCACAAACCCATGGGCATATGTATACCCGGTTTGTATATGAGATTCAGTCATATATACTCCCTCCATCCCATACCAACTAAGTATCATTATATTTTTTATCAATTATATTTTCGTAGTATGACTATTTGATATCATAAGTCTTTATAATTTTCTCTATAATTATTGGTCAAACTTGAGATGGTTTGACTCCCCAAAATTCTTGGAATGTCTTATAATTTGGGACGAAGAGAGTATATGACTAAATTTGTGATATTCATATGCTTACATCTCTTATATAACTACAAATTTTATATGTTTTGCAAACCTATGGATATATGTTTTGCATATGTTTACATTTAGTGTATATCTATAAATTTGTGATATGCTTATTTTTATGAAGTAACTAGAAATTAATAATATCATACAACCTTACATATATGTTTTCTTAGATATGCGTAACTCATGGATACCCGATACTCACATGGACATGGATATGGGTACAAAGTTATACCTATGTATGGACATAATTTTCTTAATGATCTAATGAGCATAGGTATAGTTGGGTAATACCATTGGGTACAAACTTATTGTTATCTTTAGACGAGAGGCCTTGACTGTGACGGCAGTAAGCTTGTTTGCATCTGGTGTCGGCAATAGTGATCTTCATAAAAAAATCATTTGATCTTCAGTTTTCTTGTTGTCTTGCGTGTGCAAACAAGAGGTCAAATCTACTACTCCCTCCGTCTCAAATTATAAGGTATCCCAAAAATTTTGAAGAGTCAAACTATTTGGGATGACTTGAGATGCTTGAACTCTCCAAGATTCTTGAAATGACTTACAATTTGGGATGGAGTGAGTAATAAATAACTTGAGCAACACAGTTTAGATCTATTTTGGGGTCGCCATATCTTTTTTTCTTGTGAGGAAACGCATCCACTTTTTCAGAGCATTGTTGGAGTGTTGCCGCGAACTTCCAGTATGTCAAACTCAACGTGTACAAAAATTGGCACTTGTTACAGGAATTGGGCATTATCGGCTAACTTTACGCCAACAGGTTTAATATCCTCTATCAGCTATACAATTTGTCTAGAGCTATACAAGCTCTGACTAATGAATACGCTATTTACATACAATACTATCCTTCTTCCACAATGCCTGTGCTATACTGCTATTTAAGCCTTGGGATTAATCAAGCTCTCTCACCGCTTACCTCTTCTGGAAGTTGAATATCTTGAGGGAGAGCCCGAAAAGCAAGGCAAAGAGCATAGGAAATGCAACTACCACCACGGCAACCACCCACAGAAAGTCGTGATGGTACCCGAAGTAGTCTTCGACAAAGTCAGATATACGCACCCCATGTTATTGAACGTCTCGGTTACATCTCCAAATTGTGAAGTAACAAGTCCGTTGAGTGTCCATGCAATGGGGCAAATCCAGTAGAACCATCTCCACCAAACTGGAATTCTCTGTAGAGGGGGGGGGGGGGGGGGGGGGGGGGGGGGGGGTTGACATTTTTAGCAGAGATAAATTAGCATAAAACGAAAAGCAGGAGCACATATTGGTTACAAGTTAAATTACTAAACCTCTGAAAGAATTGCTATACTTACACTTCTTGGTATTAAAAATCCCGAGAAAAGGTTCCAAATGGAATAAAATGCGGTGGAAGCAACAGAGGAGACATTGTAGTTCGGAGTCAGGCCCACCATCATCATCCCGTAAAATGTGTAGTATGATAGGGTGAAATACATGAAGAACAGGTACCAAAAGAACTTGGCAACTGTCCATTCAAACCCAATCATGGCATACACCAGCACACCATATATTAAGGACTGAACAAAGATGTATGGAAGTTCAATTACAACCTGCAAATGGAGGTAGACGTTAGAACAATTGTTTGCTCTGTCTCTCTTTCTACTTCTCATGTTGTACTTTGAAGGGATTTTACTGTCTGTACCACCTTTTTATGGAAGGAATAAATTAGCTTACACATTCTTCAATCTGATTATGAATTGTTACTACTAAATCTAATGTGCTATCTCTGTTTGCCTCATTATTTTTTTTCACATTCAATTGAAGTGATTCTTTTTTTTTTATCAAATTTGAAGTGATTGTTGGATGTAGTGAATGCCAGTAAATTTTACCTGTCCCAAGGCATATGGCAATGGCGAGTACATATGAGCCGCCCTTTCCCTGTAAAAGACTGTTCGCTCAACTGATACCACTGGCTGAACTGAACCAGAATTCTGTACTCCCATGAAAATAACTGAGGCATACATGGAACCCATGGCATTGAACAAGTCCTGTTGACTATCCCTGCAAGAGTAGAAATAATATCTCCAGTGAACTAGTTTGTGGTCAATGAGGACCAGGGGTGGCCTTTGTAACTGTATGTAGGAAATTTTACATTTACATTTTTCTACTTCATTTTTGTTTCTTATCATTACCTTTTTCTGCCTACACCCCAGAACATCGTTCCAAACAACAGGGCAATCACTGTTGTGTAGAAGTATTTGACAGCAGTATATGGAGGGTTTCTCCAGTATGACATACTTTGCTTCCACAGGCAAGCAAAACACTGTGTGAGGAAAGTCTGCGAGTATTCGGTTGGAAAGGATAGGTCACTTGAACCTTCTGGTGGCGTGCTTAGCTCCTTTATCAAAGTTTTATTCCTCCTGAAATAAAACAAAATTACAAAATTAGTGCTGACTGAGACATTGTTTGACAGTGTATTATCTTTTTTGTGGAATTCGAATATCAATTCCAAAATAGAGTTACATATTAGTATTTTGACCTTTTGAAAGGAGATATATATGGTTTCAGATTATTTATGCAGATATTTTTTGAAAATGGGGGAAACAGTGATATTCCGTTGCAGGGCAGATGAAGCTGGTATCCTAAACCCTTAGGCTCCTTTGGAAGCAAGGGGGAACAAAACCTATGGATGGAAGACCCCCCACTACGAATTAAGATGATAGCTAAAATGATATTCCCATGGGTTACCCCACCTGGGAAAAGTTTGGGATCCCAGAGGGATGAGAGTTTCCAAATTAGGCCTTAGTGGTGTCAATATATAGCAGCCCTCCTAGAGGATAAAATCCATACTTTTGGAAAATGCCTTGTACTTTGCAGTTTAAGGATCTGCACTCTCAAATACTAGTACTGTTTAAAAATAATGAAGCCATTTACAATTTCTTTCCTATTCTCCGATTAGATAATTATAAACTATGAACCATAACACACATGCGCATACCTGTATAATTCGGAATTCTTGTATACTTCACTAAAGTTAATACCAGTTATTTGTTCTTGCATTGTACTAGTCACTTCCAGCATCCATGTCGAGGGGTTGTAGCCATCTTTTATCTTGTTGACACCTTCGATACCCTTGGTAGAATCAAGGAAAGCACAGTTAGATAATGTGTCAGTTCAGTGAGAAACTGCAATTTGTGGAAATATACAATAGTTAAATTGCTACTTCCTCACCTCAAAATATTTGATCAGTTCACATGAGTGCAGTCCTAGTGGACCAACATAAATCTCTTCACCTCCACGTTTCATAAGGAAGAGCTGCAGTTGTGCACAGAGCCATTTTAGGTGTTAAATGTCTGGAAACTATATAGTGCAAATAGCGAAAGTGTTGGTTTACTCTTTCCTTCTTTATTCTAAAATAAGAAACTATAGTTTGTATGGTTTTCTTCACCTCATCAAAAGATTCAAAGATATCTATACTTGGTTGGTGAATGGTACAAACAACTGTTCTTCCTGTGTCCACAGTATTCCTTATTGCCCTCATGACAATAGCTGCTGCTCGAGCATCAAGTCCAGATGTTGGTTCATCCATGAAAATTATAGAAGGATTAGCAACAAGCTCAACAGCTATTGTTAGCCTCTTCCTTTGCTCTGTTGATAGTCCACTCACACCAGGCAATCCCACCAATGCATCTTTTAAGGGTGAAAGCTCCACAAGCTCCATAACCTCATCAATAAACATCTGCACAGAGAAAATCAGATTTCATGTGTCAGTACATAGTGAGACGCTGACTAAAAAAGTTAATACTTATACTGTAAAATGACCAGCATGTTCGCTCATGTTCTATCTGAATGTTTCTATGAACTTAAATTGTGGGTTGTTCAAGATTTCCGACTATATCATCACATAACATTTTTTATCAACTTGGCTGTGATCATTTTTTTTTTGACAAAAACTTGGCTGTGAACTCAAATTCTGTTTTTGTCAAGATTTTCATCTATATCACTACATAACATTTTAGATCAACTGGTAAAATTACTCTTATTCTAACCATATTTCACATACTTTGTTAATGCATGCATGTATACTATATTTTGTTAAACAAAGTAGTGTCTTTGTTCTTTGGCAAACCTCTCTTGTTGAGGAATCAACATCAGCAGGTAATCTGAGCCATGCGGAGAATGCAAGGGATTCATAGACGGTAACATTTGGTGAATGGATGTCATTTTGCTCACAGTATCCTGACACACGAGCAAAAGTTTCTTGTTTCTTCGGGTAACCTGATATGGTAATGTTGCCCTCGATGTACCCACTGGTCTTCCTCCCAGCCAACACATCCATCAGTGTTGTCTTGCCAGCACCACTGACACCCATAAGAGCAGTAAGTACTCCTGGCCTAAACGAACCACTTATACCCTTCAGTAGTTCCAACCGGGTCTCTGTGACACCTTGTGCTCTGATTGCCTACATGTTTTATTGGATATAAATAAACTGTTATAAATGAATGCTTTGCACTTAGATGGTATGAAAACATACAATAATCTGCAAGAATATTTGTATTAATTTCCTTAAATCAGCCCTTTAGTGCTTGTATGAGTCCCTTTGACTCCTTTTTTAATTAATATAATGATGTGTTGCTCTCACAAGTGTTTGATAAAAAAAATAAAAAATTTCCTTAAAAAGTGAGTACCTCTGGCATGTCCACACTGTATCTTATATCTTCAAAAGTGATGGAGAGAGGCACAAAAGGGAGAACCATTCCTTTGTTGACTGGACTAGAATTTACTGTTGCATGGTTGGAAGCTGCTTCATCATTGCTCTCATCCAAAGTACCTGATAGCATATCACATATGCAAGGTTATCAGGCACATCAATATATTCTTATGTAATATTAATTAATGAAGATAAAACTATAATTACTTGTAGCTGTTACTGTAGTGCTGTCAACCCGTCCTCTCGATGATGCTTCTAAAACTTCACCAGTTAGATTTGCTTGTTTTATCTTTAACGTCTCCTCAGAAATTGTTGATTGATTGCTGTCAAATGCTGCAGGGAGCGTAATTTGTAAGGTGTGAATTTGATTGTTTGCAGTATGTGTTTTTAATGTCCTTGTAGATGCATAATACTATTTACTCACGTTTGAGGAATGTGAGGCAGATAGTGTAGAGTATATTGAATAGCAGCACATATCAAGCAAGGCACCCACACCAATCCAGTACCATTTTGCCTCAGGAAAAAGACCACGAGATTCTAGAACTAGTTTTCCAAGTGGTTCTGATGAACCGGGGATTACTTGCTGCATATAAGAGTATAAATAAGCTTTAGCCATTATTCATTAACTACACTTGTGAAGGTTATACCTTTCTGAAAATATCTTTTTACCTTATTCCAGCTGCTACCCAGGAATTCATTTACTGATATGGCATTTTGTGCATACATCAGGGGTGATATCCAGTACCCCCAAATCCACCATTTCTTCACATTCTCTGTTAAATCAAAGGAATAGTTTAATTCAGGATTTCTTGTATAAGTACCACTGCCATATCAGATGAATAACAACTGAAGTTAGGAAGTTCAAGCCATTTTTTACATTTAAACACTATTTTCAGTTAGCTATTTCTGCATATACCTCTTGCCAGGAGGAATCCACCCAGAAGCATGCATATCAGAATGCCAAATGAACCAAGGGTGCTTGCAACAACCTGATGCCTTGCAAGCCCAGCAATGAAACGAAACAATCCTGATGATGCTTCATTCATTAGTAAGAGGAGCAGGAACTGTCTAAAAAGTCTGCAGTGGGTTTATCAGATTTGATCAGGTTCTGTAATACACTCATAAACAGTACTGCTCTGGGATAGAAATTTTGGTTTCCTTACCTTTCTACATTGGGATCAAATCCAATAACATAGTATGTTATAAAGACCCAAATTGTTACATTGAGAAAGGAGAGGGGAGTCTTAATGATCCATGATGGCAAGGAGTATGTCCATGCAGGGTAGAAGAGAAGATCCCTTTGCTTGAAGAAAACTGGGAGCTTTGCAATAGTTAGGCCAACTTCTGCCAGTCCATTGAACATAATCATCAGGATCCCAAAGAACAGGGCACCCATGTATATCCTTCCATCTGCTATTGAGTCACGATGCATTTTGGTTCGGAAAAAGACGGTCATCGTAATGAGTGCCATGAGTGTTAGCTGAACAATAGGTAGTAAACAAAAAAGCGCCGTTATTTAAGTTTTGAAGATTATTGAAGGTTCGAATCTGAAAATCTCTGGTTTTCGAGAATCACCTGAACTGCCTTGAATATGTATACAAAGGAATTTCTTTTCATTAGCAATATCTCTCTGTCAATATTTGCTTTGAGTAGCTCTCTCATGCTGGCGCCATATTTTGATGTTTTCAAAGCAGCAGGATGGCTCGTGCTCTTGTCAAATGGGACTGCCAATTCATTTTGTATAGCCTCACCAACATGGAAAGATTGAAATGCTTCTGCAAACTCCTTCACAGGGATGTATCGGTAGGTGTCATCACCATGTTTCCAGTATTGTCTCTGATCTTTCCTTGATGTAACCTATCACATTTCAATTATTGCTCGTCAAACTTGTGCATTATTACAGCCCAAAAAAGGATCAGCACTACCAAATAATATGATCCTAGCATTACATATTTCTGAAATGTGTACCTCTTTAGGTATTTCAAGATCTTTTCTTTTAAATAAAATGCCCTGCTAGAGAAAGCTTCATACAGAACTGTAATAATGAAAGTACAAAACTTACTTCCTGCAAGAAGTCGGCTACACCTTTCCGCTGCGGGCATTTGAAGCCAACTGACTTAAAGAACTCAAGAACATATTCACGAGGACCATTGTAGACAACCTGACCATCTGAGAGGAGAATTATATCATCAAACAATTCATATGTCTCAGGTGCAGGTTGTAGCAAAGCAATAACTGCTGTTCCTCCAACAATGTGAATGGTTTGCCGGATAGAGTTCACAATTTGGAAGGTTGTTGAGCTGTCAAGTCCGGTTGATATCTCATCCATGAAAAGGGCTCGTCCTGGTGTGACAAGCATCTCCGCTGCATGGAAAATTTCAAGCATGAATGAGTTAGATCATAGAGAAGTAATACCTGAGAATCTGATACTTAATTCTCATGGTTCATTACCTGTAGTTACTCGCTTTTTTTGTCCTCCGGATATTCCTCTCAACATATTGTTTCCAACAATTGTGTCTGCACAGATATCCAACCCTAAGACCTGGAATTTATTGGATGTAAAATAAGTATTAGCGATGTATTACGTTTTTAATCTTCTGAAACCATTAATAACATGGGAGGTAAATTTATTGGCATTTTAGTAGGGTGCACCTTTAGTATGTGATTTGTGACCACTTCAGCCTTTTGCTCTCCAGTAGCAGCAGCCTACATAATCAAAAGGTTGATGCATCAAACTTGTAATTGTAATGTCAGCAGATGAAAAAGAACAACCGGAGCCGACTGAAAGCTGATGCATGATTTGCTCAAACCTTCATGTAGGTATCAGTTTCTTTATCTGGTATGATTCCTGCGTCCTTTTCTCTCCTTGACAGTTCCACTAGCAAGTCTGGACATTTTTTTTATAGAATTTTAATAATTCAATGTTATATATGTTACTGACAGGAGTTTTGAATTGTTTATTTCTTTCCTTGGTCTTACCATAGCGATGACCACTTCCTTGATATCTTGCAGAGAAATTGACCGTCTCACGAACAGTCAACTCTCCCATGTGTAGATCATGTTGGCTGACATAAGCAGCTGATCTCCGGGCCACAAACTCATCCATTGTATGCCCATTGTAAGTTATATTCCCTGCTACCTATGATTAGAGAGTATATCATCATATTAGTATAGTACTCCCAAAGTTTATTCAAGTATTCATCCTATACAGCAGACCATGCAAGAACGAAGCAAGTACCTTAAGACTTGAAGGGAGTGTTCCAGCTAAGGCCAGCAGCAGTGAGGTTTTCCCCGCGCCAGGAGGACCCAAGAGCAGTGTCATTCTGAAAACATCAGGAATAAGTTAAAGTAGATGTCCTATGGAGACAAATTCGGTGAGTTAGAGTATGTTGGAATTGTGAAATTACCTGTGCGGCTTGATAATACCGCTGACATTGTGAAGGATCGATATTTTCTGTTTCCTACTTGGTGTTATGTGAAGCGCATTTGCGATGCCCTGTTTTGACGTGGTTACCAACATGTCAGTTCACATTAAAGAGGATATTACAAGTTCACAACAATGTATGATTGCATTCATGCATACAAGATGCAATGGTACTCTGCAATTGCAGATTGACTTTGTAATGTTAAGCGTGCAGTGACTGAAATAGGATATTCTAACATTGAAACGACATGCTAGGATTTCACAACATTTCTCCCTGAATATTCCATGAGAAAAAAGGAGGAGAAAAAGAAAAGGAGAAAAAAAATGACAAGTCAAATTAGTCTGTTTTTTTTTTTTGAGAGAGGAGATCTACGAGATAAAGAATAGAATAAAAAACATTTAAGGAGTACAAGTACAGAGCTAGTCGAATTCGAATGTTAACCTGAAACTCAGTTTCGTGGTTGATTAGCCAAACTGTGCAGTACTGTGATTACTAGCGAGAGGCGAGACTAAAACACAGACTCAATATCGTGGGCAATAAGACTGCATGTTAGTGGTCTAACAGAGGACATGACAGGCATCCAATTATCCAAACGAAGCTTCCTCTGTTTGATGTGACATGCGTCCTACCATTTTTTTTTACTTTTATATATGGATATAAATATAGATGTGCCCAAATCCCCAAACATGATGGATTCTGAATTATATTTGAGCTGCTTGCCTACCGTTAGCGATGATCAATGTTTCTGAATTATATTCATGATGTGAATCGATTTGACATGCATGGCTAGTTTTCGGTGTGGAACATACCTCGAGCACATTGGCGTATGTGTTGAAGATGGTGGGGAGCCCCCTGCTGCCGACATACGCCTCTGCCTCGACGTTGAGGTTCTGGTACCGCACTTCGATCTTGGGCAGCTCGATCCCCACTCTGCACCGCACAGAAGAAGAAGAAACAGAAGGAAATCATCACGCCTAATCTCTATGTCTGTACGTTTGCAGGCTAATAAAGTTTTGAAGACGGAAAAGACAAGCGGGCACTGCGGAAGAAGATGGCGGCACGGCAAGCCGCCCGGGGAAACCAGCAACAACGATTGAGGAGGCACAGTGCGGTCTCTCTTGTGCTTACCGGTCGACGCGGTCCTTGAACTTGGAGAGGAATCGCTGGTGGTCGTCGCCGACCCATGCGAGGCGCTGCAGCAGCGCGTGGCGCTCCTGCGGGTCGAGCTTCTGCACGTTCACCTGGCGGAGGTCGCCCTCGGGCATGGCGAGCACGGCCGTCCGCGCGCGGTCGTAGGTGGGCAGCTTCTCGAGCGCCGCCCACCGCAGGGCCTCCTCGTCGTCGCCGCCGCCGCTCCCGGCGTCCCGCGCGACGACAGCGAGGAGAAGACGTTGCTGGCGCCCGACCATACCGACCCGTCCCGCCGCAGACTCCCCAGCGCGTGCATCTCCCCGGCGTCGTCCATCCCGCCGCCGCCGCCGCCGACGACGAGAAGAAGAGAAGAGGGGACTTGGAGAGGTAGGTTCCTAGCTAGCTCTTCCCACTACGGGATGGGAATGGGATGGAATCGAAGAGAACCGGCGGATGCGGATGAGTAGCAATCAGGTCGTTAGGTTCTCGTCGTGGACTGGTGCGCTCGCGTCGCATCGGAGGATTATATTGCGGCGCGGGGCGCCAGGAGTGAAGAGGAGGGACCAGGCCTGGCCAGATGATGGGGCCGGCGTCCGTGCACGCTCGACATGCGGTTGATGACGTCCGGACTGACGATGCCACGCCTCGCGGGCAATACAAACAAACTCGTATACAACTTTTGCATGGCTCCACGGCGGGCAGCACGGCGCCTTCTAGAAATACAAATCCAGCAAAAGAATTCAAATACGTACCATGATTGGAATCACGATCGAGCTGCATATATTACTCAGCGTGATTTAATTTTGTAATAATAAGGCACAGCTTGGAATAGGATATTTGAGCCTGTTCGATAACAGGCTGATATGGAGTTTGAAACATCTTAATGTGCCCACAAATTACCCACACAAGTTTGATAGAGCATGATATATATGCGAGAAGTCATTTTTTTCTCTCATCTGGAAATAAACTAGGAGCAGATCAAGCCACTATTATTTTTAGCTTTATAGACTTTAATATACTGTTTATGACTGCTTCACAAACTCTGCTCCACAAACTCCACCGTGAAGCAGCTCCACAAAAAACTAGAGTTTGTGGAGTACCTCTTTAGGGCAACTCCACCTTTTTTTTCTGGAGCTATGTGCGTGGAGCTAAAATCGTTTGGCTAAAAAACGTGGAGCAGAGCTGAAAAACGTGGAGCGGAGCAGTCCCAAACAAACCCTGATTTAGCGTACTTTAACATGGAGCTAAAGACAGCCATTTGGAGCCCTAATTAACAAACAGGATGACCTTGGTTATTAGTTCGTCTATGGTAGGCTTTGTTCAAGTAATTGTTCTTTTTTGGATTGTACTCAAGACAATCATCATCACCCTCCCTAGCTAGTAGCTTGATTTGATCCACGGCTTGTATCAAATTGTTGACACAGCGTCCCATCAAATACGTCACATTTCAGTTATATATGGTGATGATGACAAACAATGATCTTTGTGTGTGCGTGTGTATATATATATATGCTTATCTTGTTTACATTACTAATTATAAAGAAAAGAACCGGTTGTCTGCTAATTATTTTCGAGTGCATGAGTCTGCTTCTGCAGGCAGATATTTTTCCAATTTAAACAAAGCTGTATCTTTTCATTAAAAACAGAAGTTGTAAAACCTATTTCGGTTAATAATATAGCTGAAATGACTTCCTTATTTTCATTTCTTCATGGTGACGCTTTTTAGTTATAGAATTTTTTTGTTTTGCCAACATAAAGTAGTGAAGCTATCTTTTCTAGCTATTTGGAGCGAATTAAGCATATTTGAGCTCGTTGGGTTGCTTGTGGCGAAATGTACCCGTTTATCTTTACCTTAGACTTGGCATGGGTGCTTATAGTTTTTTTTTAGGTTTATTATAGTAAGAAATAGCATTATTTATTTAGTAGTAGGCAACATATGTCTGACAACAAGATTTTTTTGGCTGTGTGTTTTGTTTTTGTTTTTGAAAAAAAATAATTATAAAGTCATCTAGTAACATATTATAATATCTTTTCTACTAGTAGACGCATCTGTTGCATGAATTTTCTCCAGCAACTATGCTACATAATTGATTGAGACTACTTTTAATAAGACACATAGCTGCCACGTATATTAATAAGCACGTAAAGTGGCCACATAAAGTTTCATGTATACGTACATAAAGTTCCATAATTCGTTTTTTTACATTAAAAGTTCCATAGTTCGTTGGCATGTATGCAAAGTTTCTTTCATATAGGTTGAGCACCTATGTGTGACACAGGTTACATGCATGAAAAATAGATAATTTATAAAAATTTAATCATGTCATATCCAAATTTACAAAAGGTTGAAATTTTTTTCCACATCCAATAGATCATGTATATACTACTAATTAGATTAAAGAACATCTGAAAAACCAATGTGTGGCACAGGTTACTTGCATAAAAATAAATAATTTAAATTAAAATATGTCATATCCAAAGTTACAAAAAATAAAAAGATTCACTACATCCAATAAGATCACTAGATTAAAAATATTTTTATATATAAATTTTTTCTTATGTAACCTATTTTATAAATTTGAAAATTAAATAAATATTTTTTTCCACTACAAGAGAGTGGTTTTTTGTATTAGTTTTTTGTTTTTCATCTCGATTTTATTGAAACTGTCAGGAAATTCAATAAGTCCTATCGATTAATAAAAAAACAATAGGATCTTCAAAACGCGCAGGAAAAATAAAAACCACCATGAACGCACTGATGGCTTTTGAAGGCAATCCAAATCGAGAAGATTTCTCCCATGCATGGTTCACACAAAAAACTTTAGGATGCAAAGCTACGGTACCATGGGTCTGACGCTGGGACACAAATAAAATCGCCAAACCCTAGCTGCACACTTACCCCCACTATATCCTCCCATGCATGTTGCTATCGTTCGGAGGGGGGCTTTCCCACGCTCTCTCCACCAGCAGCCACCGCCCGAGGGGGCTCCCTAATGCCCGCGCCACTATCGTCATGAAAGTTCCCATCTCTGGTAGTGTTCACCTATTACCTCCTAGGAAAAAACAGGTAATTTTAACCATCTGATCTTATTAAATGAATGTATCACGATCATTTGAGAGTACTACAACAAAATCTAGAATTTGATGAAACTACTTTATTGTTGTAGATGTTAGGCATTTTCTTATAAATTTGATCAAATTGAAAAGGACAGCTGATTTAGAACAAATTCGAAGTCAACTATAATTTGATACTCCTCGTCTAATAAAATCATGACAAATCTCTTACCGCCTTTCAAAAAAAAAACTATAATTTGATACAGATAGAGGATTTTTTATATACTACAAATATTGAGAACATCGCTTGAATTAAATTGGTTTCCGTATAAGCTTTATAATTTTCTAGGTTGTATGAGGAAATCCTTGATTTTTTGTTAGTCCTATATGATCCATGGAGTTCCACTAGCAACAACGGAGGGTTAATTATTCTTGTAGCTAGGAGCAAGAACTTGGAAATCATTGGAGTAAGTGATTTATTTGATACCCACTCCACTCATTAGTTGCCCACTCCTCAGGTTAGAGGGAATCGCTGTCCAATATTGGCAGGGGCACCGTAGCATCGGTAGTATTTTTAATTCTGTGGCTGCTGTTTCGTCGCGCGTCCAGGATGGCACATGCACTTGCCATACTACTCCTAGATCAGACAGCGGAAAAGAGGAGGCCGGGATCAGGCATGTATGATGAATGTGACCTTTTGAAATTAAACATGCATGTGGGACACTGACAGCGCTGAGGCGGCTAGCTAATGGTAGAGGCGCCTAGGCCAAACAAAACAATAGTGCAACTGCCACATGACATACGAAAATGATGGAACATGGATTTTTTTATTGTTTTTTGTATTAATATTAAAATTCACCAACTCTTGTCGAACATGGATTTTTTTTAAATACTTCTTGATGGATGAAACAGATGAACCTTCCACTTATTCACCCAAACATTTAGTTGCGATAATCTGAGGCGCCATATAGGATTTCACTTATTCATCCAGTTAGTTGCGATATTCTAGGCGACATATATGCACATGGGCCTTCCTGTCACGGGGACTAGTAGTTGAGAGGTTCCCTATATATACCCTAGCTAGGCAGAACTGGGGACAACTCCAGCGTATCTGTGACTCTGTGTACGTACGTGTAAAGTGTGATCATCATATATATAATATGCTATTGAGTCGTCTTTGTGCAGCAACGAAGAGTGATTAAAAAAAATGATGTACTCTCCTCATTTCTCAATTTAGGTAAGATGTTTTGATTTTGTTAAATATATAAATTTTATTATACACTTGAATTTACACTACGTCTATATAAATATATGCTAATAAAAGTACAATATCTAGAAAAGTTAATATATATATATATATACAATTCAGAACAGAGGGATAGCAGATTAGCTCAGGTTAGGGGCCGGTCGTGATCTAATAATGGCGTGGCTGGTGTTGAAACCCTGCAGGCACCCAATTGCGTCCTGTCTTTATCTTTCTCGTTCAACAACCGCTTCTCCTTGTCCGGCTGCTAACGAACTTATTTTATTCCATTCCACGAATTCATTTATTCCTATATATACACAGTACAGTACACTATGTATGTATCCGTTAGTTGGTGTGCTAGCTAGCTACTATATTCGTATGTTAAGCGTACGTCGTACGTCCTTGTCGTCGTCGATGACCCGCATGTCCACATAAATGCATGCATGTCGCCTAAATTCCACATGCATTGTGGATCGGACTGAACAGGATCGATCGATTTCTAGAACCAATGGATAAGTGTCAAGGTGAAGTGAAGGAATGAACCTTCCGTTTCGATGTGGCCATATCTACGTGGAGCACGTTCTGTTCGTCAGTGCCGCCATAGGTTACCTCTCGTTTTATATATCATCGATATGTTTATTTGCCAAAAAAAAAATGACGAGAAATAAAGGTCATCAACACGTTCACGTGTACGTGACACGGATGTGATGTGGAGGGGAGAAACACGGGTGGCGGCCGTTGCATAACGACTTCTCGTGATACACGCACGGCTTAATTCCGCCGGCGCTACAACATCGTGCCTGCAACTGCCATTCGTGTGTTGTCCTGACCTGCAAACGTACGACCACGAAAGTGAACGATCGTCTCACTCGGCGAGCAGCCTTTTTATAACTGATGCGCACGCGTACGTCCATTTCTGTGGTGACGCGACGACCAGCGTCCATTTCTACCGTGACACGATGTGCAGCCACCTAATAAAATAATGGCCCATTTTCTATCGTGACGCGCGGTTGCTTCTCTCTTTCTCCAACGAGCTAGTATTCTTCTTCTTCCCTCCTCTTGTCCTGCAAATCTCCATTGACTAGGACAAGTGTTCGCTTAGCTACTAAACCTCGGCTGTTCAACCTCACTCTCTAGTATGGGCACCAAAAGTAAGGGCTTATTAATGCTTCTAAGCCCGCCGTCGACACTGCAAAGACACAAAAGTTAGAGTACGTCTACTCCCTCCATATAAAAAAAAAACTTATCGTTTAGGATAAGGTTTTAGTCAAACATTGGGAATATAATTATGAATAATTTTTAAATTGTTGAGTTTAAAAATGTAAAAATCATATGAATCGATTTGCCAGAAAAAATACTTTCATAAAAATATACATACATTATATTTTAATAAATATTTTTTCAAAAAATAAGTGGTCAAAGTTACATTTTAGAGACCGTGTCGTTTTCTAAAACGACAGGCTTTTTTAGTATGGAGGGAGTATATTTGTTGAGCCATTTTTGGAGTCCAAGCATATAAGAGTTTCTAATTAAGTCATTTCCTCGGACGATGTAAGCCTACATGACTTTGTTGAGCGTTAATCGAGGTTGATGGGCTCCTACCGAAGAAGCGTTAATGAGCTAACTCGGCCATTACTTCTCGCAGGTTTGCCTCTTCCTTTCGTCATAGAACCTATTCGGTTGCTTAGTGCATGGGTTGAGCAGCCTTGTGCCGCATTGTTGTCTGGTTAGGGAGTTGAGGTCGTCTTTAGGCTTTTTATTTTTTTCACTCTCGGTTCTTATTTTAGTTGTCATTCATTCTTTCTTGTGTTTTTTCATTGTTCTTCTTTTCTTGTAAGTTTGGCGCTTACCAATGAGTGGGTAACTTGTATAGCTTCTATTTTCTCTTAATCAAATACATGCCTTCAAGTGGCATGAACGCGAAAAAACCTCCAACTATTCTATTCACCGCTAGTCTCCACTCACCACCCGCCACCCACCCTGTTGCTCTTTTTCCACAACAATACTCTTCCATATTCACAATTAACTATCTCTCCTTCTACATGGGATACCACCTTGGTTGCCTGCGATCTCACCAACGACCTCATAGTGTAGCACCCACTGTTGCCATCGCCGCCGCCTCCTCTAAACTTGCACTTGGCCGCCCCGGCACTAACTCGGCCCACAAGTTATATCTTCCCTTGCCTGCTCGGCGACACCCCCGACACCTTGCTCATCGCCGATCAAACCGCCTCCACCACCGGTCTAGCCACCCTGCTTTCTCGAGCTCCCTTCTACTAAGGCCAGAACCTCCCTCCTACCGAATGTCATATCTGCCTTCAATCCTACATGCAGTCACACGCTCAATAAGGGCATGTACAACGGATCAATTGAACCCATCTCTATGTCGTGCTTTATGCAAAAAAAAAGTCCCTCACGCCCGTGGAGACACGTGACTTTTTCATGACGTGAGACGATGACGTCGGCTCGTGCTCCCAGGTTCCAAGCAACCAAGAGGCCGGGTTGTACCAGGTCACCGCCTCCAAGCGACGAGGCACGTATCTAGTTGCAACACGCAGGAGCGAGAATCAAGCTGTGAGCCACACTGTTTTGCTTATACTCTCCCACGAGCGAGATGTCGAACGCAGTGACAGAGCCTAGCAAGGAAGACCAAGGCGCGGCGACGGTGATAGCATCTACCATAGTTGGATGCTGCAGCAACGACAAGGCGGATGCAAGGACAAAATCGGCCTCCACACAGTTTGTCCTCGCGCTCCTTCCTCTGTGTCGGCATGCCCAAGCCACTAGTCCCTAGCCCGCTGCCTACGACCCTACGTCATCATCTAGCCCGCCGCCATCCCTAGGATGCCACCCCATCCCTCGTGTTGTCGTCTTTGTGTAGTTCTAATTCCTGACATCGTTAGGTCTGGATCTTGTTCCATCATTATTTCCATTAGCCCGCACCCCGCCCTCACTCGCTCCCTCGTGCGGCCTCTGGGTAGCTCGCCCGCGCGCCGTTGGGCCCCTGCACCGCGCCAGCTTCCTCTGTGCCCAGCCGCTGCCGCCATCACGACACGCTAGGGATTGGATTGGGATCCCTCTGCCTTTAGTCCTTGCCATGAAACGTGGACCTATATTGACACGGGAAAAGGGACAAGAGAGGTCATTTTGCAGCTGATAGGAAAATGAACAATGTGGGTCCCAAAGAGTTGGCGATACAAACTTAACCGTTGTTGATAAGAATGGCACTGAGGGAAACAAAGATTTTATCTGATGGCAGTGAAGAAAGGATGAAAATATTGATGGTAGTGAGAGAACCGATATCTCATAATTTTTTATGGCAACGAGGGAAGGTCTTGTTTGTACAGATGCAGTATTTGCTTATGAGAAAAGTGGTGGTGATGATGCGTTGTTTATATAGATGTTTTTTTAAAAAAAGTTGTAATCCTATTTATCTTATTTTGAAAAAATAGCAACATAAAGACATACAAAATGATGATCTTTTATTTTCGGTTATCTGATTTGTTTTAGCTGTTTGTAAGTTATTATATTATATACAGTGGCGAAGCTAGCAATAGAATAAAGGGGGGCCAATTTGTCAATTATATCTATGCACACACACATATAATGGAAAGAATAATCTCAATATTTATAATTAAGGCATACTATACAAAATACAATTATAAGAAAATAGCCGCGCATAAAAGGTTCTCTAAAAAGCAACATAAGATATTGATTAGCTATAAAATATTACTCAATTAGCTACTTTTAGCATGCATACTATATAGACAAGAAAAACAAGGCATGCAATGCAGAGAGGCATACTACAGAAGTAAAAAAAAATGTTGTTTTCGATGTTCATGCCACAAATTTCACTCATTTTTATAGAAAAATATGCTTAATATTTATATCTCCAAATAAGTTCATTAAAAAATAAGATTCAAATATCTTTCAAGTAATACTAATTGTGTACCATAAATATTAATAATTTTTAATATATATTTTGGCAAATTTGTTTCTCAAATGATAGATATTTTAGAACGAAGAGAACATTATAAGTTATTGAGCAGTGGGAAGCACAACCACACTTTACTGCTGGGGCATGAACGTTCTCTGCACCAGCTGATAAAGAAAAACTTAAAACGTGTTAGCAGGAGAGAGATAGCGTGGCTGAGCTGAAAACTTAGCTTCGCATTTCAGGGAGAGAAGGGGGGCCATGGCCCACTATGGCCCCACCTAGCTCCGCCAGTGATTATATATGCCGTGACCATTTGGTTCGAGACCACCGTACCATTAGTTAGTGGTTGGATGATCCATGTACGCGCGCACGTCATGTCATACGCATGCAACGCTTCCAGCTGAATTGCTGGCTGTACAAGTTTTTCTCTCTCTCTACTCTACTGTATTTCTTAATTTCTTTCTGTCAAATTGGGTAGTGAGACAGTAAACTTTCCTTTTTATTTGGCCAAGTGCTATATGTATCATGATGCCAGCAGTTCAATTACTTATTAGAGTGTATATTTCTATAAATTGGGTGTCATATATCTTTGTGTTGTTCTCTATAAATTCAGTTAAATTCTAAAAAGTTTAATTTAAAAATAACTCTAGAAAATTCAAAAGTAATTAATTTATTTAATAACTGGACATAGACACGTGAGCTTCGAGGAATTCGCATCGAACGCGAACATATAGAACATATAGATTTGTTCTCTGTATCAGAACTAGGCAGGACACGGATGTGTGAGCTTCAAGCCCAAGATGATTCGTATTGGACGTAGATGCATGCAGGCCTGGCCCTATGGCATGGCGAGCGGGCCTCTAGGCCCCAACGCCAAAGGGTCCATTTGTGGGGGACGATTAGCGTCCGACTGGTCGGCGCCATGCACCCTGTTGACCACCGAATTTTCTAACCTGCGCTTTGCCTGGGCTGTGATTCGTCGCGCTTTGTTCATACACATGGGCTGGCCCGCTCCACAGCTCACACGTGAAGTTGTGATCTCACGGCCCGCTCCGCAGCTGACGCGTGCTTTGCACACGTGACGTGAGGCAGGTTGTGCTTCCTTCTTTTTTTTTATAATTGTTTTTTTATGGGACTGACTACACATCACCTAGAAGATTTTTTGTTTGTTATCTTTCACTTTTTCAGCCAATCAAAACTTGATACATAACATTTCATACATCACAAACAACATAAATACGCCACATATACAAGACAACTTCTGGACGATTTTTATGTTTGTTATCTTCCACTTTCAGATAAGGAAATTATGCCACGACAATTAAAAAACAAAAATACAGCCCACATATACGACACAACTACAAATATCGTACATATACGGCACAGCTGCACCAAACAGATACGGCACAGACCAGAGACAACACTTTACAGATACAACACACAGTACATATAGAAAAATAAAATCTGAAATGAAGAAATAACAAAAAAAATACAGATATGGCACAGAGACAACACAAATACAACACAAAACACATAGAGAAAACAAAAATCTATAATGAAGAAATAATAAAAAAAATATGCATATAAAGATCTTCATATATGAAAATATGCATCTTCATGTGTTATCTACAAGTCTGCATAAAAGACAATGTAGAAACTAGCTTAGCAGCTAGCAGAAAAGGAAACCTACCAACACTTGTCCTTCTCTTATCAAGCATCAGCAAAAGAGATACCTCTTGCTAATCTGAAAGATGAGATAAACATGGACATTTGAGAAACAAGAAGCAGTACAAAATACAATTATTTAAGGCTAACCCAATACCAAATAATTTTCCTTTTCATCATACAAATTCAGATTCCAGTGCCCAAGAAATTATTGAGCATGATCCATACTGTTATTTATATTTCTTCCACCAAGGTTGGACTATGTGTGCATCATGGTGTTAATGTGTCCTATAATTATTGGAACACCATCTAGTATCGGCGTGAAGTGCTAAATATACAATACATCATACAAAAAAGAAATAATAGAGGTTCTTCTCTTAGTTTACAATGACACCACAACTACAAAGTAAGGAGACTAATTATTTCATATATAAAATAGAGATAAATTTGCATATAAGCAATCTTTTTCTGGTCTCACAGAGCAGACCACATAATATCTAACAAGTTATGTACAAGGGTACGGACAATCTAAGTTTAAACACAATTTGTTCTAAAAAAATCTGAAATGCCATAAGAACAGGGGACTCTGTTTAAAACTTGTAGAAACGTCTAGAGTGTGTTAACCTTTCTTAAGATCTTTAATGTGCAATTTCAGGGATTTAGGTTTCTTAACTCAACACTGCACTTCACTCCTAAAATCCTGGACTTCTATAAGTGCTTGTTTGAACCCCTATTGAAAAGACAACACAAGACCAATAAACAGAGAAAAGTGCTAACAAACTATGTAGAATGGGACAGTCTCTTTAGGTATTGTGAACTTGTACAGTTGGACATATAGAAAACAAACCACCAATGACCTGCATCATTGTCCTAATAAAACATCCAGCTAGCATGCTGCAGGGTGCAGGCAATTTCTAGCCTGCTACCAACAACGCCACACTACTTTGATTAAGAAACTTTAGTTATCAGTGGGACTGACTCATTTTTTTTGAAAATGCGGGAGAGCTATGTTTCATTTTATTAAAGGGAGTCCGTCAGACTCAATAATAATTCGTGACTAAAGGTAAAAGCCCACCAATAATAATAATTCGTGACTAAAGGTAAAAGCCGACCAATACTTGTTCTCAGGGACACAAGTATTTTTCAGTCTCTCAGTAGCACATGATGCATTAGGCAGTGATGATATTTCACATAGAGATTAAACACAGTAGACAGTGACAAAGTATGGTCAACATATTGCCTGCACATGGAGTATATAAGAATAAATAAATCCAAAAATCCCGAGTATTATGATGCAACCAATTTGAAGTTTGGATGCGAAATGAGATACTTCCGATATACAGACTAGCGGATTGCTATGCAGGCCAATTGAAATTTCTTGACCCCTGACTCAATTCCAAAAAAATGACATGAAGTCGTAGAACAAGCTAACACAAGTTCACTTAGGATCAAAGAAACCACATAGACATACTTGCCTAAAGATGGTGTTGCTTTTCTCTCGAATAAAATCTACTAGCTAGACATTGAAAGAACAAAGAAGTCAATACTTAAAACATATATAGAATTAGATTAGAATACATAGATAATACAGCAAGGGAATCGATTACAACAGCATACTTACATACTTACAACTCACAACACGATTCCAAGCAACAGCCATACATAACGAGCAGACGCAGCCACCCATGACACCACTGTTATAATGACAACCAGTGCAGCCGCCTCGGCGTTGCCGATGACGACAACACCGCAACCGTCGACCGCTGATAGCTCCACCGCCGCCTACAGATCCGTCGTTGCGAGCAACACCACAACCCCGTTGACACCTCAAAAAATAGGAAATTTGAACTGAAACAACGGGAACTTCATGTGTTATACAAAAGCAACAAAACGTACGTGGGCCAACAAAACTGAAGACATAGGCCCATTTTATTTACACAGGCCTATAAACAAAAAGAAACACGAATCTTAACAAAAGATCTAAGCCACACAAAAGTGGAAGATAACAACACAAGAAATCTTCTGGAAGATATTTAGAAATTCCGTTTTTTATTAGGCCCAATAACAGATAATCAGTATCCGTACACTATAAACCAAAATTGCTGACATCAGCAATTATCTCATGCTTTTCAAAATAAAAAATGTTATACCTCCTAAGACAAGTATCCAAATTAAAATCCGATTGCACCATCGTCTTCCTTGCATTAAATTCTCCAAAACTAGACCACATATGGATATATTTCGATAAAAAAAATTTAATGAACATTTATCTCATTATGAATATGTATTAAAGATAATCGTCGAACATTACATTAACAATACACGAACATCGCAAAATAATAGTAAAGGACATCATATGTATACTATGCGAACATCATATATATCATAAAGTATAAAAATAAAATCAGTGAACTAATTATATATAGTCAAATGAAAAGTAGGAAAATGATACCGAACATCACAAATACTCCCTCCGTCCCAAATTATAAGACATCCCAATAATCTTGGAGAGTCAAAATATCTCAAGTTTGACCAAACTTATATAATAACATTTATTATGATGAAAACTAAGTATCATTAGATTCGTTATCAATTATATTTTCATAGTATGACTATTTGATGTCATAAATCTTTAGAGTTTTCTTTATAATCGTTGGTCAAACTTAAGATGTTTTGACTCTTCAAGATTCTTGGAATGTCTTACAAATTTGGGATGAAGGGAGTACATCATAGAACATCTCTTTAACACTACAAAAACATCGTTAAATATATCATGTTTTTTTAGAAAATAACATGTATACGACACGAATATAATATTAACATTACACGTACATAAAAAATAGCACCAAACATCATATATATATACTAAACGAATATAACATATATAATGAAATGTAAAAATTAAAAGTAAAAATAAAATTAGTGTATTAATTAATTATACTCTAAAAAGGAATAAAAATACTATCCAACATCATAAAATACATCATGGAACATCACATTAACACTACACAAACATCAATAATTATAGCAAAAAAGCATCATATGTATACTACGTGAACATCATGAATTTATTAAAATATAAAAAAATTAGTGAAGCACTTAATTAGAATAAAAAAAATACTACCGAACATCACAAAATATATCCTACATATTGAACATATAAATCACATAATTGAATACTACATTACTATTCATGAACATAAAAAATACATGAATAAACATTAAGAAGAATAAAACAATGTAGACAAAAGAAGAAAAAGGAAAAAAAGGAAAAAGAACAAAGAAAAAAAGAAAAAAGAAAAAAAGGAGAAAACCCTAAGAAATGAAATAAATAAAAAATATAAATAAAACAACATAGAGAAAAGGAAAAAGAGAAAAGGAAAAAGAAGAAAGTAAAACGGAAAAGAAACAAGAAAAAGAAAAAGAAAAAAACTAACTACCTAACCGCTACTGACTACAGGCTAGGAGCCTAGGACAGAACAAAAACCACCACTTCGGGCGGTGCTGTCCGCTATCCTGCTGCTGGGCCGGCGCATGTTCCCGTGAATCGCTTCGCTAGGCTGTTGCATGCTCTCGTGGGCCGCAATCGTGAAGGTGGGAGGGGGGTCGGACAGGGTCGGCGTGGATGCTTTCCGGGGTCGGACAGCTGCCTCCGTCCAACTGGTCGGCGCGGATGCTTTCCACCATTTGTGGCCACCAGGTGTGTTTTATGTCTACGGCTGTGTTTAGATCCTAAACTTTTCCACAACTTTTCATCACATCATCATCACATCGAATTCCTATTCTCCGTCACATCAAAATACCGACACATATATGGAGTACTAAATATAGATGAAATAAAAAACTAATTACACAGTTTTGTTGTACTTTGCGAGACGAACATTTTAAGCCTAATTATTACCAAATAAAAACAAAATTACTACAGTATAACGTGTCAAGTGTTACAGGATTATTTTTTCACCCTATTTCCAGGATCTAAACACCCTACGTATTTTGCACAACTGAGCAAAGACTCGTTGTACGGAAATCTTCCCGCCGATCAGTCGGTAAGCTACCGACCCCTACGGAAACGCAGTTGTGCCATTATACAAATCTCAGCCCATGCATGACCACGGCCCAAGGTCCATCCACCTTTTTGTTTTCGAAAACAGTCCATCCACCTTTCGCGCGGTAAGATGCGGGATATGTTGAAGATTCATTTAGAGCAACTCCAAGAATTCCCCAAAAATATAACCCCCTAAAACTCTGTATTAGGGGCTCTCTCAAATAATTGTTTTCTAAAAACTAATTTCCTCTGCAATAGCTCCCCAAGATTTTACCCCCAAAAATATTTTTAGTTTGCCACATCGTTAATTAGTTGGACGAAACGGAATTAGTTGGTTTCTACGTTCATATGACTTGTTCCATCCGGGGCATCCGGCCAACCGTCCTCCTCCGCAGGCCCTGGACCATCGCGGGAGCATAGGATTGGGGGGCTTCGTCTGTTTGCAGATATGAGGGGTGCAGGCTTATTTTTTCAGAGTGAGTAAAGCTTGGGAATAGATTTAGGGAGCTGTTGGACCTGTGTTTTGTTGTTAACCACGTAAATTTCAGTTTCGGGAAGATTATTAGCCTTCTCTCAGAGATGCTCTTAGTGAGGTACAGGTACCATCCGACACATTCTCAGGTAGGTACATGTTTCGTTTTTTCTTTTTTTCTTTCTTATTTATTATGTTTCTTTTTTCTATGGTGTGTATTCTTTATTATTTAATATTTATTTTATGTTCCCAAAATGCTATTTATTTGTTTTATGTTTTATGTGTTCATTTTTTTCTTTAGTCCATCCATTTTCCGTTTCCTTTTCTTTTTTCTTCTTTTCCTTTTTTATTTTATGTTGTCTTTTATTATTCCTACCATTTTATTTATATTTATCTTTTTAGTTTATTAATTTTTACTATATTAAATATTATTATATTTATTTCATTTTTATTTTGAAGTTTTATTCTTCTTTTTTTACTATTTTTAATTTACAATAGGTTTTTTATTTTAATTATTTTCATGTCTTACTTTTCCGTATGTTAGATGAGACTAGTGAAAATGCACGTGCGACACACACGTGTTTATGTCATGATTTCTCATGCATTGCGATAATTTTTTTTTGTATAAGGGTACCCGCAATGCCTAGCTCATAAGCTGACTCTAAACATTTTTCTCATATTTTAATTGAAGAGAGAGAAAGGCTAACTCTTAACCAAGGGCTAAACTCATACACACATTTCAAGATTGTATGAGTGTCAAGTTGGCCCAATCATAATATAAGTTATTGCTAAAAGATAACACTATCGGAGAGATTGACTTGGAGACTATTACTGACTTATACCATTGCGGGTGCCCTAAACGGTAACACATTGAATCATAAAAAAAACATATATTAGACCATAGTGAGATACTGAAGCATTTGATTACATATATAGTAGATAGTCTCTGATGTACAATGAGGCAAGAAAAATCTATAAATCCTTCATTATTTTAACAGAACTCCACTGGTACGGAAGCAATCTCAAGTAGGTTTTCTACGTTGTAGCCTTTATTTCAGATAACAACAGTCCGGGTAGCCTAAACTGATGTAACATTGCCTCCATCTGATCCATATCCACTCCAAGTCAACATAAACATGAGCTAAAAGTAGGTTTCAAAAGAATTCCTTACTCAGTTTCACATTTCTTCTTTTATGCAAAAATATTTAGCTAGGTCATACCTGCAAGACCAAGAACGTTACATTCTTGTGTAGATTCCAAAGGTTCTTTTTAATGTTAGACTCAAAATCTAATAAGGGTATTGTGTGGAGATTTAAGCAAGGATATAAATCGTAGTTCAATCACTAAGGAACTCTTTTTATTTACATTCGAGTAAACCAACCGGGATAAAGACCTTTTTTTTTTTGTCTCGGATGCAAGTTTCGTCAAAACCATAGCTAGTTCTGCAGATCGGTCAAAGGTCTGTTATGTAGTACTCCCTTCTTATCCTAAATAGAGGTCGTTCTGGAGTTGGGGAGGAGTTGAGAAGTAGATGTCGCCTGCATGAAAGCAAGTTTGGACGCCGGCTACCCCTGACGCTTGGGCTCCCGTGCACGCCATCAGAGTGAAAGTTGTGACCGCGCCAGCGCTTGGGCTCTCGTAGCCTCGGGCCACGTAACGATTACCAAATGGACTACAAAGTGATGTTGTATAAATATCACCCGTGGCCTATTTAATAACGGTAAAGAAGGAAAACTCTCCCCTAATTAATCACTCCTTGGTATGCACAATGCTGTCTAAAACGACCTCTATTTAGGATACCGAGGGAGCAGTGCAGAAATGTAAAAAACAATCTAGCTTTGTTCTAAATTATTTTTTTAGCTTGAACTACCATGTAAAAAAATCATACAGATTAGTAATAAAAATCATACAGATTAGTCTCCGGATACTATATGGTAGTTAATGTGATGAACTGCTCATCCTACTATACCTCTCCACCTTATCTATTCTAAAGGGCAGGTTCCACATTCCATTTGAAGAAGTTGAAGTTGCAGAATTTTCATGCTCGGATTTAAGAATCATGCATACTGAGTTACTGACAATAATTTGTAGAATTCTATTTCAGGGAATTTCACATCTCCCTGCACAGACATAGCCCAAATTTGAGAGCATCCGACGATTCGGGGAGAGGTTGAAGTTGAACGCTGACAAGCGCGTACCTGTGCGCACCAGCGGCGACGGCAGACAATCAAGCCGAGGACTTGGCAATGCCGGCGCAGGGTTCTGAGATGATGTCAAGCGTCCGCAGGAGACGTCCATGGTCACTCTATCTGGATAGTGGAATTCCACAATACAAAAATGGATCAGTGGTAGTCTAGAAAACCACCAAGCAATCTCATTATGCATCTGGATTGGCATCTGCCCAATGAAACAATCATATGGTTTCCAATTCACCAAATTTTCACAATACTTATTACCTTATGACAATATATTACAGCTAGTAAATTACAAGAAAATCTTGACATAAAGTAGAATAAAAAACCAATTTTTGGTAAAACATTTACCTCCATTTTGCCCCCAAAACAGGGAAATATGCAGTCACACTCATCTCCATGCAGTTCTTCCACATTTGTTTTTTCAGCTCAATTTATTGGACGACCAAAAGGTAAATGTGACCAAGACAATTATTCTAGTAGTAATAAAGACTCTGATATCTCAGATCACTCTCAGCACCAATGCTCAATTGTCTATATAACACAGCAATTGCAGCTCCTCCACAGTTCTATTTTGTTGGTTGTATTAAATTCTCTAAGAATTGGAGATATATAGCTGGAACACTATCACCAAATGTGTTAGGAAAAATTGTTGAACCAAGAATTTCCAACACCAATGCTCGTGTGTGCCAATCAATCGACTGTTGTGTTGGATTCAACAGATTGATTTACGCAGTTTGCTCAAATTGATGGAGTACTTCTGAATTATTTCAGCGATAATGGAATATGAATAGTTCACCCCAAGCAGTACTGATTACTAATCCTTCACCTTTGTGCTCCTGATAGCCGGTTCGGTGCTTGTAGGAGAGTTAGATGATTAAATTTGGGAATACAATAATAGAACTTCAGGTTCAGAACTATATTCTTATACAAGCATCCTTAGTATGGTAGACTGCTGGCTGTTGTGCTTTTCCATCTAGGAAAAATCAGTAGCTATAGAAAAAAAAGGTGTAAATCTAATCCCTGTCCAGACTCCAGACTCCAGACATCACAAGACTGGGTACATAGATTACTTGGAATGAAGCTATGCAGCTTAATTCCAGACCTCCATATAGCATAGAAAATTAGAACTTCAATTAATTAATGAATCACAATATCAGGTGCATAGCAAATCTGCTGCAGCCAATACGAAGGAAATTAAGTAAATACATGGAATAAAACGTTAGAACCATAACAGTAATACAATAACAATGTCAAATGCTAAGCAAATAATCTCTACCTTTCGAATTCCAGGTCCAAGCTCAGGCACCTGATAACGCCACATCATCCGATAACCCATTAACCGTTGGATCCAGCAGGCAGGCAACGTGGTCCGTCCGATTCTGGAGCGGTTCGGCGACCCAAGTCACGAATGTTCCCGAGGGTCGCCCGTCTCAGAGAGAGAGAGAGCCGCCGAGGCCGCGGGGCACAAGCGACCTGACCTTCGCCTCCGCGTCCGGGTATCGTCACCTCTCGCCGTCGCACCCGCACGCGAGCCTCTAATTCTACGGCAGATCCCCGCTCCCGGCAGTCCGGCACTGCTAGGGACCAGCACGTGCGCTCGTTCTCTCCAGCGGTACGCGGTCTGCGCCGCGCCCGCCCCGCGATGACGCGCTCCCCGCCGTCCACCTCGAACCGCCTCCGACGCTTGGTCTGCCGCCCAGCCCGGCGCTGCCAGGCACCAGCACGCGCGCTCCCTCTCTCCAGCGGTACGCGCTCTGCGCCGTGCCCGCGATGACGCGCTCCCCGCCGTCCACTACCTCCGAAGGGCCGCCAGCAGGCCACCGCCGCTCGCAGAGTGACATCTCCTTCGACTTCACGCAGCTCAGCCCGCCGCTTCCCACACCGGTGCCGGTCAAGCGCGAGATCACGACCGTACCGTGGGCATCATTTCGGACGGCGGCGACAACGCCGCCCTCTACGACTACGACCTCATAACTGTGAACCCAATGTAAGACGACTCATATAGGAATGAGGTTGGCATAACGTAAGGAGACATGGTCGATGGTATAGTGCACACCCTATAAGAATTATATGGGATGCACTGAAGCTAGCACCAACAGGAATCACATGAACCGAAGACCAACTGTTACTAAGCATTTTACCTGAGAAAAGAAGTCTGAATGCGGCTGTAATCATAGGAGAACTAAGCATGAGACCTGATACATGAAGTATTATGTAAAAGTTAAAATTTGGACTCCCAAATTATGGCACAAAATTAAATGTGTGTAAATTGGGAGGTGTGAGTGAAATTGTGGCAGGAAATTAAATCCATAATGCATCTAGATAACTTGGATGATCACACTTTACTATAACTGGATATGAAACCCTGAATAAGTACACCTCTGGAAATGGGGCAAAACCATAAGCACTATGATAAATTTAATTTGTCTATTGAAAAGTGGGAACAAATATTATGTAATAGATTAAGGAAGCAAAACTGAGAAGGCCCACCTACCACGTTTTTTTTTACGATCGTGATAGCAGCCTGTACACATGTATCATCCCCCCTTGGTTTGCTTCATACGGGAGAAGTAGCAGCTGTTTATTGGCATACGATCTGAATCAGCAAAGAATATTGCACAGGAATAAAATCCATATGGTAAATACATATATCAGATAGCAGTATGGAGGTTGTCGAAAATCAGCATCTCATGCGATGTTACCTGAGAAGAAGACAAAGCAGGAAAATCACTTTAAAAATGAGACACATGGTCAGATTAGATAAAACCTGAAGGTGGAAGAGGGAGGGACATACAGAGCAGGGTTTGGAGAGCCGGCATGGAAAGGGCGGCTTGTACACAGGGAGGCAGGTTAGACTGCAGCGGCGCACAATCAGATACGGAAAGGAGGAGATGGAGGGAGAGAGGAATTGGAACCATCACGAGCCTATAACTTGGTGGCCGAACTGACGCCGACGGAGAGGAAGAGGCTACGCGCAGCGGGCAGGGCCACCCCCAAGCGGCACACGCGGCGCGGCGAGGCAGGAGAGAGGGGAGGGGCCGGTGGCTGAGGAGGAGGTAGCCGAGGCCGCCATGTCCACGCCGACGTGGTGCTGCTGGCAACGCAGGGGTCGCCGGCGCAGGGTGCGGCCGCCTGCGCAGCGCCGTCGCGCGAGGCCGACGACGCCGACTCGAGGCCCTATCGCGAGGGCCCGCCCACGTACGCCGGGGCTCGGGGAAGGGGAGGGGGCGCCGCGGGCCGACTGCGCCGGCACGCTCAGGCCGTAGGAGGCGCCATCGCTGCCTCAGAAGAGAAGGAGATGGTGATGGAGGGGATTTTTTTGTGGGCGTCGGTAGATGTGATTTTTTTTTTGGTGGCCGTCGGTAGACAATTATAGAATTTTCCATGTACGTCATTATAAAAAATTGAGTCATTGGAAAGTTCAAATGGTTATAGGTGTTATTGTCCGAAATTTTTTGCCCACCATATCATTCTGTCCGTTTTATGTAGGTTATTTACCGTTTGCAAGTACTGATAAATGGGTCCAGACATTAAAATGTCCATGTTACCCCTCTTCCTCTAACCTATCGCTCTCTCTCACTCTCGACCTCTCTTTCTTGCGGCGGCCAAGGCCCAAGGGGAGGGGGGAAGCGGCGGGGGGCTCCGCCGTCGCGGGGGTCAAGATGGTGCGGGTCTTCTGCGACGACTTCGACGCCACCGACTCGTCCGGCGACGAGGCGGAGGACGACGCCGCCGCACGCAGGAGGATGAAGCGCTACGTGCAGGAGATCTGCCTGTAGCGGGCAGTGAAGGAGGATGGGCCGGCCGGGAGGGCCGCAGCGTCCTCGGCTGCCGCGACGGATACTTCGCCGGGACCGGAGCGGTGCCGCTGGACAGGGGCCTGTGGAGCGACGTCTACTTCTTGGACCTCGCCAAGCTCCTCGGTGGCGCGTGGCTCATGTGGTGGGTGCAGGCGGCTGCGGCGCTGGCGGAGATGAGCAGCGACTTGTACCAGCTGCTGGGCATGGCGGAGTGGGCCATGATGCCGGCCTTCTTCGCGCGGCGTTCGCGGCACGGGACGCCGCTGGTGGGCATCCTCTTCTCGGCGTCTGGCGTCCTGCTGCTCTCCTCCCTGAGATCGTGGCCGCCGAGAACTTCCTCTACTGCTTCGGCATGCTGCTCGAGTTCATCGCCTTCTCGTGCTCCTGCGCGTGCGCCGGCCCGACGCGCCGCGGCCGTACCGCGTCCCGCTCGGGACCGCCGGGTGCGTCGCGATGCTGGTGCCGCCCACGGCGCTGATCGTGGTGGTGCTGGCGCTGTCGACGCTCAAGATGGCCCTGGTCAGCCTCGGTGCCGTGGCCATCGGGCTCGTGCTGCAGTCGGCCCTGAGGTTCGTTGAGAAGAAGGGGGTGCTCCGGTTCGCCGTCAATACGGACCTACCGGTCATCGGCGTTGGCTGTTCGCCCGCCTCGGCGAAGGAGCCGCTAGCGCCGTAGCGAAACCGAGATGGATTTGCCATTTTGCATTCGCGAAGCAAACTGAAAAAAAGGTTGGAATGGTGTTCAGGTGATTGTCTCCGGATGACTGCGAGCTTGAGTTACTCTGCAAGTTTTGCAACAAAGGCAGGACGGGGTGCCTGTGTTCAGCTTGAACCTGCAGCATTCATCATCCGGAGTTCGATCTTCGATCTGAACATTTTGAAGCATAGCAACGTACCGCTACGAATGCATAATGAATGTGTCCAATTTTCGACGCCAAAACTGCACCACAGACATCCAACACAAGTACACAACCTGATGTATTGTCACATTGTCAAAGATTTTTTTTGCCAGTACATTATCTAATGTGAGGGCATTGGCATTGAAGGAATGACAAACTTTTGCATGGAATCAAATGTGAGGGCATTTTAGTCTTTTTTCATCGCAGTTTGACACCGTTAGTGATAAAAATGGACGGAATGACGTGGTGGACAAAAAAGTTTCGGACGATGGCACCTATGACAGTTTGAACTTTCCAGTAAGTCGTATGAAATTGCAATCTTTTATAATGGCATACATGAAAAAGTCTCATGAGGATAAGGCCGAGGAGAGGAAGCAGGAGGGGCGTGGCGGGCATCCATGGCACGTCAACAGGATCGTACGGTCAGGGCAGGGAACTGTGGGTGAACAGGGATCTGTGAGAGGGAATCGGAAGAGCACTGTAGCTAAGTAACCAAAATTAGAGATCTTTATAGATACTAGTATAATGCCCGTGCTAATGCTACAGTTTTATTCAGAAAATACTGTAAAAACAAATAATTTATTTTTTACAGAGTTTAACTTTTACACAATTGTATTTGAGCCTATATACAATAGATAAAACACTTTTACATTTAAGAAGAATTGATACCAATAACATATGCTCAACCTTTGCAAGATGCATTATCAAAGCTTATGTTAACAATAGATTTTCACGAGATCTAGCTAAAGGATTAGGTTAAGGCTCTTGTAGTTCCGACTGAATGTTCTGAACTGCTTAGGTACGCGCTCTGTGCCTGATCATCTTTAGATTCTGACGACCGAACCCGCAGGGTGACTTTAGTCAACCTTGCATCCATCTTGCCATTTCTAGACATTGATAAGGCTCTCTGAAATAGCAGCAGGAAGAGAAGAACCTAAAATGAAAAAACAACCTATGTAATAACCTTTACTACTATAGACAGGTAATCTAAAGTCGAAATAACAAAACTATATGTATTTCATCCATGAATTTCAACACATACAATCAGCATCATTATGAGGTATTGTTAATGATTAGCATTGAAGGAAAACATTAAGAAATATTTGGACATATTGTAGCAAACACAATTGAGTTTAGTTAACTATCTTTCCATCTCCTAATCGGTGTGACTTCTTATGTTCTGTGAACTATGTATGCAAGGCAGGGTAGCACAAACTGCCATCCAACAAATTAAAGGCAGGAGGATGCTTACCATCCTTGCTTTCTTGATTCCATAAGCTGCTGCGACAATTATATTTTTTTTACACAATATTTCTATTGTAGCAGAGACTTTACAAATATAATTAGTGCCATGATCCTGAACTTAGCTATTTACTAGTATAGTACCCGTGCTAACGCCACGGTTTTATCTCAGAGATATACATAAAAACAATAAAACAATATTTTTTGATAGTTCAAATCTCTAGAAATTGTGGTCGTATGAGTATTGGTCCTGTAATTTAGTGAGTTCCAATTCAAATGTGATGTGAAAGAGTGAATTCTTTAGTTGAGATGGTGTATTGAGAAAAGATACTTCTGAACAAGGATTGATTCTTATTAAAATTACAGTGAGAAAAATATCCTCCTTGTGATAAAATAAACGACCAGGTAATCTGCCAGTAAACTTCGTACCAGTTTCCTAGCATCATTGTGATATGTGCATGACCGATGTTACACATGAAGATATATCATGATTACACAACTGTGAAAAACAAAACCATCCTTTTTTTTCCTTATCTGTAAAAAAAAAGATGCTCGATGCCCTTATGCAACGGGACTCTTCATTCAGACAGCTGCTCCTTTGAGGATGAGACTATATGAAATTTGATTTGTGTAGAAATCTGGCTTTGATCGAGTTGTCGGGGCTCTCAAGTGTCGTCCTTCTCAACTAAAATGAGGATGTTTACTACAAAATGTACAAGCTGATGCAACCAAGAAAGGCCAATCTCACACTCTCTGTTTTTTCAGATGGTGGGAGGACAACAGTCTCTTCAATGTTTATTTCATAGTTTCTGTTAACCTGCATATTAGGCAGAAAAAATGTATTTTCTAAATTGTATTTTCAATTATAAAAAAACAAGTTAGCAGTATATGTTTATCACTCACAAATGTGCGCCACATAGAAAATATAGATAATGAACACAAGAATATTCAATTAACTGGTAAACATCATGTTCAGGATTATGGACAACTTGGATTGTACCAATGTGCTTGTCAGCTAGCAATGTAGTAAAATCAGGGAGATCTGTCTCAACAGCCATTGATTCCAGATCATCCGATGTGAGCTCTTGAGCATTCTTGTCCCCATGTTTACACTGTTGCTGAAAAAATAATTTGGAGACAACATATTCACCATCTATCTCATCCTCTCGAGTGCCTAGGTGGTACTGGTGCATCACCCAATTGGTCTTCTCAGCCTTTCCACCCTTTGCTGGGCTCATATAAAGCACCATTATTTTCTTACAGCCAAGGTGTTCTCCATCAAGTAATACTGGCTTGGTCTTGCTTGTCTTGTGCCAACGGACATCAGCATCAACAGTGTTTATTTTTCGGCGCTTCCTAGTCCCAGTGTTGTAGGCCTTAAATGTTCTGTGGAAGAAATGTGATACACTTCCATTTTGCTTAACACCTGAAATGAACAGAGATGACTTTTGAGTGTTGAAAAACAAGTGGAGTTTCAAAGCAAGAGTGTTCCAACAAGAATGTGAAATGTCTGTTTCAAAGAAGGCAGTAACAATTCAAGAGTTGTAAAGGTTGGTCACATAGCAACATGGTGAAAAACTAAATGAAAACTAAAATAAGCCTTTTTTCCTATCTGCAATTTTCCTAGGCTAAATGCAGGTCATAGGGCATGATACTGTGATCAACAAAAAAGAGTCCCACAAGAAAACAACTTACTAACAAAGGTAAGCATTTGACATAGCGGTAAACTGCAGATTTTTAGATTTGATCTTATTTGAAAATAAAAGTTCTTACTTATAAGAACCTTAATCATGAAAATCCCATAAACTTTCAAAAAGAAGATAGAAGTACCTGGAAGTTTCTGTGGATGAGTGTAGCAGATGCCTTCATCTTCCTCAACTGTTGGAATAAATTCCTCAATGAATGGGTGAGGTTTTATACCAGATTTTCCATGTTTTGCTAGTAAGTGCCAGATTAATTCCTGGTCAGTCGGATCAAATTTTACACCTTTCGGCAAACCGGGCCACTGGTAAACAACCTGCAGCAAGAACAATCATAAGCTGATCACACTTTAATGGAACCTTTCAGACATTGTTTCTTAATGTTGATTTGTAGCAAAAGGAATATTCACAGCTAAAGCCCCATACTGTATATGCAAAAGTCAAAACATTTCAGAAATAATAGGTCTACTAAACATATAAGGTGGTCATGAGCTGGCTCAAAAGAAAGGCAGTTAAAGTGACAAATACAATTATAACCATAGATATTTATTCCAGTTTCATAAACAAGTTCGCCACCTCCTTAATAAGATATGAAAATTGTTAATCTTTGTCAATTGCTCATATATCATTTTTTATTTTCTCCTAACCATGCTTGATTACAAAGAAATGGAAATGACATATCTAATGGAGAATTGGAAATATTGTAGCTAGCCCAATTGTACTTCAACGAAATAGCATTGCACAACTCTTACATCACGGTTATCAATGACATGGCTGCACTTTGGGCACTCTTTGCTTGGGTTGCTGATCCATTTCTTTCCACTGGGATCTGAAGAACCAGAAGCATTTTTTTATTTTGGTGGCAAATCTCTGGCCGTCAATTATCCAAGTTGTCCTGTAGAAAATATTGAACGGAAAAGTGAAGCAGGGTTACTACAGAACACAAACATCTACACCAGAATTTCAGTCATTTGTTAAAATAATCATTGAACATTAACCAATAAGAAAGACAAAAATCAAGGCCACACATTAAATGTACCTAAGGATTGAGGAACAGAAGTCCATGATTTTCAAACAGCAGAAGCACTCTCCATCGATCCATTCATATATCCATGAACTGACATCCATTACGAAGGGGAAAACAACTCACATCAGTAGACATAACACAAGGATACACTTGTAAATGGATTAGATCTGAACAAAAATAACCAAATAGCAGGTGCTCAGATTGTCATCGTACCAGGAAGGGAGAATAGGAACGTGAACTCACATAGGGCATTGATGGCTCGGCGCAGCCGGTACCAGGTGGCCACGGCCAGGGTGTCCACGCCGCCAGCCACGGAGTCGGTAATGGGGGCGCAGGGGCAGACACGGTGGAGGCCTGAGTAACCACACGTCCATCCACAGCAGGCCCAACGATGGTGCCGGTGGCCGCGGGCCTGGCCGCACGCCCCTGCCTGGAGGCCGCCCGTGCGGCTGCGTCTTCAGACTCGTCTCCGGCCCGGGGCCCGGGTGCGCCTCCTGCGTTGTCCCCGCACTCGATCTAGGGTTAGGGGAGAGGGAGAGTGCCTGACAGGGTGAAGGAGGCGTCGCGGGAGAGAATTGAGTTGAGAAGGAGTCGGGAGGGTTATTAGAGTTTTTTTTCGGAAAAAGCAAGGCACCGTGATGACTCGAACCATCGACGTCGGGCTGATTAGCGGGGTGGGATGGGATGGGAGAGTGGGATGTGGCTTCTAACTTTTTAATCTCAACCGTTGTATGTGGCTTATAACTTTTTAATCTCAACCGTTGTATCTGTAATAGGCGTGCTGTGAGTCGTTGATCTTGAGGGAGGTAACTGGCTTGGAGAAGTTTTCAATTATAGTAGAGATAAAAGAGGTTCAAAGTTTGAAACCAGTTCACATATCCAGGTATGTGTCTAGGACATGAATAACAAACTAAACAATATGATCACACATCATTGATGATTGATTTGCCCCTTTTTGCACTTGCTAGCTAGCGACGGAAGCTCGATACAATGTCCAAATTGAAAGGCTCCTACATATGAAAAATCACTTTCCTATTAAATTACATAGAACATCAGTTCCTGTTATTGCTCCAAAATGGTGTCCACTTTTTAGCCCTTTTAGTTGTGATAGTACATTACCTCTGAACCATATTAACTGAATATTCTGCCAAACAATAGATTTAGGCAGCAATTTCCAACATATTAATATGTGAGTTTTTGTGGTTTGCACGAAGAAACAGTTGGTCATATATTTCCAGGGTGCCCCTTTGCCAAAGAATTCTGGGCGAGGCTTGGATTCAGCCTGTCATCAGTCAATGATCATTTGTCAAGCAACATTCAGAACCTTTCCAGACCTGCATCTTTCCAACCAATGCACTTCAGCACCCTCATCGCACTTTGCTGCTGGCAACTTTGAAAGCGAAGGAATGGGGTCGTCTTCAGATCAGAGAGGGAAACAATAAGGCAGACACTCATGGCATGTGCGACATGCAAGTCTCTGAAGGTTGCGGCCATCATAGATAGGGTTGTTGCAGATATATGGAATGGTGTTTTCTCAACGTCTATGTAATGGCTTTTCAAAGTTTAAAACCGCAAACAATGTATTTCTCAATCTTTGTAATCACTTACTGCCCAAGAGCAGCATATGAGCAATAAAATTTAGGTGGGGATTCCCCCCCGACTTTCAAAAACTGTGCACCAAAGCTACGCTCACAGGTCTTGCAGTGCTTGGTACCCTAAGAATTCTCACATGTAGAATAATTTTTTTAAACACAGTCCTTGACAAACATTCCATGGGATTTTGGCATAGTAAGTAGTAACATGAGTACAAGCATTCAAAGTTCTCATATAAATATCATTTCAGTCATAGTAACTAAATTCGAAACAATGTGGCATTCAATTTATCTTGATGAGCCGAGGGGAAGAATGAAACAAATACCTGTCGATGTTTTACCACCGATAGCCTGCCACGGGGTTACCCGAGACAGTAGTTCGTCCCTCGGCGAATAGTGAAACCTTGGTGGTTGGACACGCAAGGACACACGGTTTATACTGGTTCAGGCCCTCGACAAGGTCGAGTAATAACCTTACGTCCAGTTGAGTCGCTTGTTATTGCTCTTGATCGTAATATAAAGAGTTGTGTGTCGCCCTACGTATCGAGTGTTGGGTAGTATGTTCAGATTGTTTTTTGGGTGATACCCTCACCAACCCTTTATAGTCCAGGAACTGGTTGAGGGTTGCTCTAATCGGGTTACAAACTTAGAGTCCTAAGCTGTGCTTCGGTCTTGTCGTCTTTACCGAGTAGAATTCGGTTTCTTTTGTCCGTCTTCCTTTGTGGGCTGAGGAAAAGGAGGCCCAAAGCTTAGGTAAGCCGGTCCATGGGTACCCTATAGGATATCCCATCGACAAGCCCCCGAGCATCTCATGATTTTTCTTCAATATGCCGGGTTGCTTTTGAAAGCGAGCCGAGTTCTTTTTGAAGCAAAATCGTGAAATGATCTTCTGTGTTCTTCGTCTTGTGATATTTATGCACCTTTGGTGCACTCATTGAGTGTAGATCCCGAGCCTCTGGATACTTGGCACAAGTATTTGGAGGATCTGAGAAAAAGGTTTTGTAAGGTAAGTATTTCCAGCCCCCGAGGCTTCTCCGAGTTCTTTTGAAAAAGAACTCGGCGGAAGGGTCTGAAATACTCCGCTTCTGTCTAATTTTGTTCACGGGGTAGGTACTGTGCTTTCACGGATGTGTGGAATCCTTTTTTTCCTGTTTGCTTTGGTCAACTTTTGTTGTTTTCTTGCTTTTCTTTCTCGTGACTTTTGGCTTTTGGTGGTTCTTCCTGGCTATATATTGCGTTGTGCTTGCACTGATAGCTCAATCCTTAGGGTTCGGTGATCATGCTGCTGAGTGAAACTTAGCAGCCCCCGGGCTTATGCCCGCCTTCTGGTAGTCGAGTGGGTACAAGAATTCTTGTGAATGGAGTTGGAGGTAGACTAACTCAGTTAGATTTTCCTGGGAAGTTTGGTGTAGCAGTTAGAAGAAGTCTTGTGATGTGGCTTCCATGCCTTATCTATCTGTCTGCTGAACTCCGGGCTGTAACCGTTGCTGCTCCTGAGTTGATTGAAGCTATACACTTCATTTTCTTAGCCGTGCATGCTTGCACCGAACTCCTGCTGGAAAGGCTAGAGCTGGAGCTATCCAATCTCATTTGCTAGGAGTGGCTTTCTGCCTATCGACCAGAACTTTCCTCATGCTGTGCGGGAGTTCTGGGTTGTTTTTCTTTGCAAGGTTTTTGCCAAGTGCTGGGTCTTCTTTGGTGGTAGATCTGATTCATCCTTGGTTTTAGCCCTTATATCTTGTCACTTGTGGTCTTTTGTAGAAGAGGCTTTATTCTGGTCTTGTAGAGTTCTTGTAAGATTATTGGCTGAGTTGTTTTTGTGGCCTGTGAAGCTGTTGCTAGTTATATGATTGTCCTTGGAATATTCTTCCAGATATTCTGTGTAGTACCCTGATGTACTGCCTTTATTGTAACCGTATTTCTCTCATCAATATAGTCCTTGTAGAATCTTTTGTCTTTACTGCTCTCTTTATGTACTATTGCTGATGTTGTCCTTTCTTCATGGATTTGGTGTATGTGCACCCGTTGTTCTTCTATAAATAGCTGTAGTATTGTTTCCTTGTCACATATCTTCTGTTTTTCCTTGTAAGAGGTCATTTGTTGTATCATGGATATTGTAGTGGGCGAGCTTGAGGAGCCCCCGGGCTTCTTTCTTCTCTTTCTTGGTTGTAATAATCCTCTGTCTTCCTCTGAGTCCTTGGCTATTAAGCCTTTGCTGACTCGGATAAGTTACCTGAAATAATCCGGGTTGACTGGCAATGGGTTGATTGCCAGTTTCTATCATCGCCAGGTTCAGCCTCTCATGTAGAGGGGAAACCTTGGCTTTGAATATACCGGTTCTTCTGATCCCTCTCGGATCATCTCTGAGTCCGAGTTGTCTGAAGATGATATGTTTGATAGTTTGGGGAGAGTCCTGAGTGGTGTGTCTGCCATTCCTCCCCAAATTCCTGAGTATCATGCTGGAAATCCTCCTCCTCAGGTTAGTGACTTATTGGTTTGTTTTGATTTCTTTCCTCTGAGTTCTTGTTTTGTTGATGATTTGCTTTGTATTTTAGGATCATGGTCATTCTTTTAGGCTAGATTCGCCTTTTGGGCCTGAGGCCTTTGATCCTGAGGAGACCGCAGCTGAAGTCACTGTGGCTTCGAGTTCTTCTTCCAGGTTGCTCCCTGGATTTTGTATTACTGATGGGTATGTGTCGTATACTCCTGATCCTCGGATTGCTCAACTTGTAATGTTTTCTAGGAAAAGGAAGCTTGAGTCATCTGCTCAACCTTCTTCACTTGCTCCTGCTACTCGTCGTCGGTCTCCTCGGCCGCGTGCTCCCACAGGTAACATTATTATAGGTGAGCGTTGTGTTTGTCATCCGAGTTGTTTTGTATACAACTCTTCTTTATTCTTCTATTTTGTTCTTTTTCAGATGGCCAGTCCGTCCTTCTTGATAAGGAATGTTCAGATGATGATCCTCCTCTCACTCATCCTCCGTGAGTTATTTTCTTGATGTCTTTGTAATTTCTGTCTAGAGATCCTTTCCTTATTGTGAGTTTTATTCAGTCGTAAATCATCTGCTGGTCATTCTTCTAGTGAGGCTGCTCCGATTCCTTCAGCTATTCCGATTTCTTCCTCCCCCTTACTTGATGATGACTTCGCTTTCGACATTCCTAATCTTTTCTTTGCTTCTGTTGCCGCTTCCTTCAGCAAATCGGCCAAGTAAGTCAAGCTCTTCTTTGCAGTGTTTAGGTCTTAGTTGTCTTTGCCTAATATTTTTGTTTTTGCTTTCCTTAGGCCTTCTTCTGATGTTCCTGCTTCGTCCTAAGGCGGTAGGGTTCTTTTATTATGTTGACAAAGATTCTTGCTTTTTATTTTTCTCTTAACTTTTCTTGTTTTGTTTCTTGTAGGACTTTGTGCTCCTGATGCTGCCAATGCTGCTGGTGCTTCTGAATTTGTTGGTGCCTGTCCTCCTGAAGGTGTGCCTCTTCTTGAGGTACCTGAGTTGAGTATTTCAGGCAAGGCTCCGGTTTCTTCTTTGGTGATTCCCTTGCTTCTTCAAGTGCCAGAAGTTCAGCTTAGCCGAGTTGATAGAGTTAAAAGGCTTGTTTCATCCTGGACTGATATGTCCTTGTCTTTTGGTGCTGAGCTGAAGGTACTTGCTCTTGTTTTTTCATTCATCTATTAGTTCTTTTGTTTTGATCTTTTAACTTTTGCGGGAAATCTGTCAGGAATTGACTGCTTCTCCCTTGGAAACTCAGTCGTCTGCTACTCTTCAAGCTGAACTTGACAGGGTTCAACTTGAGTTGCCTCAGGCTCGTTCTGCTTTGGAGCAAGAAAAGACTCTCCGAGGAGTTGCTGATGCTTACTTGTCTGATTTAAAATAAAAGATGGCTGGTAACTATCTATTTTTCCTTTGTTGTGGTTTTCTTGTTTGATATCTGACATATTTGCTTTTCTTATAGCTGCTGATCAGGCTTCCATTGCTTGGAATGAGGAGAAAAAAGATTTATCTCTTTGTCTTGAATCATCGGAGAAGAGAGCTGAAACTGTAAGCTAACTATTTTTGTCTTGCTGATTTATCTCTTCTTTGCCCTTTTCAGTCATTGAAATCGGAGGAAATTTTGAAAACTCAGCTTTCGGAGGTTCATGACCGATACAAGATTTTGTATGCTGCTGTGAGGCCTATTATGGCTGCTGTTTGTCATGAAGAGGACGCTAAGGAAGGCCTGAAGACCCTGATTCCTACATTGCCTCTTCGGTTTAAAGAATTTGTTGAAAATGGCTTTGAGCGCTGTATAAACAATGTTGTTTCTTTTGTTCGAGTCCTTGCTCCTGATGTGCCTTTGGACCGAATTCTTGAAGATCCGATGGACGCCGATCTCTTGACAAGGTGGGAACAATCGAAGCCCGAGGTTCAGGAGCTTTGTCACCAAATATTTAGCTAGATGAAAGTGTTGCCGTCTTCTCCTTGACAACATTTATTTTTCCTTGATGGTCTTGTAATATACTTTGAATGCTATTTTTGCTTAATATATTGTCAGGCTTCGTCCTGATATTGTAATGCTTCTGTCTGCTTCTGTCTTTGCTGAAGTTTGTTTTCTGATTGACTTGCTTGTCCTTCTGATGAGTGCCTTATTTTATTGATATTTGTAAGCCATGTCGAATTCATTTGATTGACACTTGTAATATTATGCCTCTGCATTAGGCTTTGTAGATGCTTCTGAATTCCCAAGTTCTTTCTAGGTAATATTATTGTCCTTCGTGCCTTGATGACTATATTGGAGATATTCTTGTTCATAAAGTGTCTTGTGCCTCTGAGTTAGGCTTTGATGAGCTTTGTCGTTGCTTTTGATAATTTCCGAGTAGTTTCGAAGTAGTCTTGTTATTTTAGATTAGTAGTTTCTGATGCTGGAGTAGTAGATATCACTTTCTGACGTAATAGTATTTGGCTTGCTGTCTTTGTTGCGCCGAGTTTGTGCTGCTCTTCAAGCAGGAATGTTGTGTCACTTTTTGCAAGTGATTATCTTTGATGTCGTCGAGGTAGACTGTTGTTTTTTATTGCGTCGAGTAGTTTGGTATTTGCCATGCCACCTCTTGAAACGGTAGACTTGTAGATGTATAAACCAGACTGTGCCGCTCATGGTGCAAAGCAGTCGGTTTGTCAGGTTGCCTCACGAAACAACTGACTTAAAATATGCTAGACAGTGCCACTCATGGTGCAAAGCTGTCAGCTTGTCATGCCGCCTCACAAAATGGTAGACTTATATATGAACAAGACTGTGCCGCTCATGGTGCAAAGCAGTCGGTTTGTCGAGTTGCCTCACGAAATAATCGACTTAAAAATGCTAGACAGTGCCGCTCATGGTGCAAAGCTGTCAGCTTGTCATGCCGCCTCACGAAACGGTAGACTTATATATGAACCAGACTATGCCGCTCATGGTGCAAAGCAGTCGGTTTGTCGGGTTGCCTCACGAAACAACCGACTTAAAAAATGCTAGACAGTGCCGCTCATGGTGCAAAGCTGTCAGCTTGTCATGCCGCATCACGAAACGGTAGACTTATATATGAACCAGACTGTGCGGCTCATGGTTCAAAGCAGTCGGTTTCTCAAGTTGCCTCACGAAACAACTGACTCCAGACAGTGCCTCTCATTGTGCAAACTGCCGGTTTGTTCTTGATGTCTTGTATCTTGTGTTTTTAGTTGTAGAATTTCTTGAGTTGGCTGATGTGCCAAGTGTTGCTTAGTTGAGTACCATGTTTGTGGCTTGGCTTGGATGAGCAAGTATTGTTCACTCTTATTCTCTAACTCTTGCTCATTCCAACTAAGTCACTTGAAATCCTAACCTTTCATCTCTTATATCCATACTCGAGGAGTTATTGTCGTCAATCACCAAAAAGGGGGAGATTGAAGAATCATGGCCCTATTGGTTTCAGTGATTAACGACAAGTTAAAGATTATTATGGCTAATGTGTGTTTTGCAGAGGCTATGCGTAGCTTAGCCATAGTGATCAACATGAATTGGCTTTAATGGTTATCACTTAGCCCTCAAGATGGATATCGTTTCGGATTTCAAAGTCGACATGATGAAGACCCTAGAGTGATAGGCTAAGTGCCATAAGGTGATGAAGGACACTTAGAATTAGATAGGGCTTTATTTGATCTTTGACCGTACTATCAAGGGGGGTCTAGACTAGTAGCTTGACTTAGGAGAGCTTCATGACTTAGGTGTGGTGCACACTTGACATCCTTAGCTCTAAGCAAGCCTATGGTGACCGTAAGATAGCCTAGAACAACTTCCATATTCATCGCGACGAAAACTGGAGTTGAGAGAGCTAGTTTCTGGGCGTCGAACGCTAAGGCCAGAGGCGTCGGACACTGGCGCCGGACGCTGGTGTCAGCATGACGCAGCGTCCGTCGAGCTAGCAGAGAGCTCCAGAGGAGGCCAGTTTGCGACGGACGCGTCTGTCGCATTGGCGTCGGACGCTGTGGAGCGTCCGGGAATATTTTCCCAGAAACCCAAGAGCAGCGAGTTGGCGTCGGACATAAGGTGTGTATGTGTGCTAGGTTTCAAGCAAACCCTAAGGAGTCTCATCTATGTGCGGTTAAAAGAATCCTTAGGTACATAAGGCACACCCCTAGCATTGGCCTTTGGTATCCCAAAGGAGCTCCCTTCCATCTTGTGGGCTATGCCGATTCAGATTATGCCGGGTGTAAGGTTGATAGGAAGAGTACCTCCGGAGGGTGTCATATGCTAGGAAGATCACTTGTTTCTTGGTCCTCTAAGAAGAAAAATAGTGTGGCATTGTCTACCGCCGAGGCGGAATACATTGCCGCGGGAGCATGTTGTGCACAGATCTTATACATGACCCAAACACTCCTTGATTACGGTGTTAACCTTAAAAATGTTCCACTCTTGTGTGATAATGAAAGCGCCGTAAAGCTTGCAAACAACCCGGTTCAACACTCTCGCACCAAGCACATAGATATTCGCCATCACTTTCTTAGAGATCATGTTGCCAAGAAGGATATCACACTAGTTGGAGTTAGAAGCGAAGAGAAATTGGCGGATATCTTCACAAAACCACTCGATGAGTCAACCTTTTGTAGGTTGCGAAGTGAGTTAAATGTGCTTGATCACTCTAACTTCACTAAAAGATGATCTTGTGTGAACCAACCTTGCATACATTTGTAATATAACATGTTTAATTTAGTAATGTACATAGGCTTGGCTAACGCGGTTAAGATAACCGCCGTCAAAGCATGTGACAAAGCTTAACCGCGGTTTAAACTTGCAAGCAACCTAGATTCAAATTCAGCAATGCATTTCTTGTGCATGTGTGTTGTTTGTCGTTTCTTTTCGGTTAAGTTTGAGCATCCGCTGTGTTCGTCCACTTAGGGGGAGCATTCCAAGCTCAAGTCACTTCTTTACCCCTCTTGTGGCCATATGATTTCTCCTTGCAAGTTTCTATTCGAATAATTTGAGCTAAAACTAAAGTTAAAGCCTATGGAAAAATACTTGCAAATGAGAGTTTGAGAGATGGTTCCCATATCGAGTCCAATCAGGTGTTATTTGGTTCTTATTGGGATTGGAACTTGGTTGGGAGAAAGACGCAAAAATCAGATTTGAAAAACTCTATTTGAAAAGGCGCCGGACGCTGCCGACGGACGCTTGGCCTCCCATGCCTCAGCGTCTGTCGCGATCGTCTGCAGATTGAAAGCCGCTCACCTAAGGGGCGTCGGACGCTTGCTAGCGTCCGTCGCAGAGGCGTCAGACGCGTCTGGCGCGTCCAGGAGCTCTCTGGTCCTCTCTGTTCGAGCGTAGACGCTTCACAGCGTCCATCGCGTTGGCGCCGGACGCGTCCATCGCCAACTGGAGCTCTCTGGTCCCTTACTGCATAAGCGTCGGACGCTGTGACCTAGTGTCCGTCGGTCCCGACGGAGCGTCCGTCGTGAACTTGCAGAGCGCATATTATTTCGAAAACTGCTTCTTCTCCCTCAGTCGGTTTCACTCGCTATCTGTACGCCGCTCCGCCCAACCATTTCTCCGCCGCCGCTCGTAGCCCTCCAGTGTCGTGCCCTCGCTTGCCCTCGCCTGCGCCACCGCTAGCCTGAGCCTCTCCGCCGCCGGTGAGGTCCCCCTGCCTGCGCCGCCCTCACCCTGTCTGAGGTTCCTCTCTACCTCGCGCGTTTCAGCCGAGCAGAGGTGTGGAGGCTGGGTGGATCTTCCCCTAGTTCCCTTGGTCTTTTTGGTCACTCTCTTCGGGGATTCAAGGTGATCTTTGCCTTGCTCCCCTTTCTCCGGTTTTGATCTCCTTGCCCTTGTCATTCCTGCTCCCAGACCTAATCCACCAACCCTATTTGTGTGCTTTTCCTCCTTGGTTAGGCTGTGGATCGAAGTGGTGATCGACTGAGAATTCTTACCTATTCTTTTGTGTCATCGTAGTTGAGGTATGGCAGTTACGATCTAGTTCTTATCTATTTCATTCCTCCAATTAGATTGATCTCACCTCTAGATATATGCTTATGGTTATATACCCTATCTATCTACCGTGCAGCTTGAGCAGTGGGCAGTGAACTCGGGGCAAAGCCCGCGAGTACGGAACGAGGCAAAGCCTCGAGAGGACAGTCCAGGGCCGTCGTGCCACGCTTTCAGTTGATTAGTGGATTGTTGTTGATACTTCTTAGCGTCGCACCACAAATAGAGATAAATCCCTATCCTCGGTACGGCGCCAGAAATGCTTATGGGTATTTCTTATGACTATTGGATAAATCCGCAAGCGCACAGATTATACCGCTGTAGCACTTCACCTAGGAGTATTCCAAGGTATCGTAATTTATTTTATCCCAAGGGAAAGCTGAGCTAGAAATGATAATTAGAGAGAGATCCTAGAGAGTACCTCAACTTAGTATCGACTAGTATAGGGGATTAAATGATAAATGTGATAGGAAGGGGATTGATGAATGAAAGAGCCTAGGTAAATGATACTTAGAACGGACTAGACAGATTAGCTAGGTGGGAGGATAACGAGCGAGTACAAGGGACTCCTAAGCAATTCACTTTACTTTAATATACTTAGCTAATTAACTAGACTAAACACTATAGTTTGCCTCCTCAATACAAGTATGCTAGGCGAGGGGATAGATCAGTAGGAGGACAAAACTCCTACCGGACCGCGCCCTCCTGTTGTCTTGAAGCCCTACCTTTTAATAACTTATCTGACACGCGTGGTGGAATACTAAGGCTAGATAGAGTTGTCACCTTCTACTAGCATCCACGAACAATCCACGCAATAAGCGGTAATCAAGGATAAGCTAATATATAAGCACCACGCTTACACACAACTTATTACTTTGACTACGATCAATAATCAAAGCACCCTATGACAGGCAATGATCGCATACAGGAAAGGTCACAAGGATCACAGACTATAAATGTAAAGGCTATTAAAGAGCAAAAGCATATAACAATACTATATCTAGTATAGTAATGCTCAAAGTAAATACTAAGTAAAGTAAAGGGAAAGGATAATATATTGATAAAGATAAAGTCTTACAAAGAAGAAAAGATATAAGAGCTATACTAGACTTCCCAGAAGACAACTCCGGAAATCCCGAGCAAGCTCGACTCAACTCTAACTCCCACTCTAGACTAACTACTAGAACAATTCTAAGGAATAGAGCTTGTAGGCTTCTTCACCATGTGTAGAGAGGGGGGGGTATGGCCCTCTATTTATAGTAGAGGAGTGGAGTAGGGGCTACTCCATCGCCACGTCAGCGATCGAGGGCCTCCCATCCTCCACCATTAGATCAAATCGCCTTTGCAACCGTCATTGGATGAATGGTGGTGATCCAACACGTGGGGAAGGAGTATGGCGGTTGGGAGGAGCCAACCGACCTAGGGGGGTGGTCGGCCGACCCCCCCTATGGCCAGTGGGCCCCCTCTACCCTCTAGGGTGTGGCCCCACTGGTCAGGGACTGCTTGAAGGCCAGGTGGGCCCTTTGGATGGTTGGCCGACCCGCCCTGGGGGTCACTGGCCCACCTCCTGCTCCCTGGTGCTGGTCCCACCTATCATTGAGGTTATTTGCTAGTTCTGAGGTGGTTGTCACGTTTATCTCCTTGGTGTGGGCCCATGGATCCTTGTGCTTTGCTTGTGAGCCGTTGAGAGAAAGCACAGAGTGATCCAATGGATGGATTTCACTCTAGAGTGCCTCTCTTGGATCATGGCCGAGGGGGAGAGCCAGGTGGGACCATAGGGTGGTCGGCCGACCCCCTATGTGGGTCCCACTGGCTCTCACTTGCTTCATTTCTTCATCCCTGCACCCAAACACTCATGTACATGTGGAACTAGTTATTTGATAAACTATGTTCATGATGTGTTTGTTTTATCCCTGATCTAGAGGTTGGTGGCACAATTTTAAGTATAGAAAAGTTAATCATAACTTGTGCCAACAATTGTCCGGTTTAGTGATTGTCTGGGGTTTCTCAGTGGCAGTGGTCAGTTGGGTTTCTTGATTGGCAGTTGATTCTCTATGACTTTGGTTCGTCTCGATGGCACACACGAAGAATGCCGGTCCTGTCCCCGGTGGTGGTAGTGACCCCCCACCTCCTCGTCGTCCACCCACTAACCAGGACAGGGGCAAGAAGAAGCTTATTGTGAAGAAGAGGAAGAGGCCGATGATGGATCCAGACTCAGCGGCAGCAGTGGCAGCAGCAGACGCAGCAGAGATCGCCGAGCGTGGTGGACGTCGCACCGACTTGAGGATTGGTTCCTCACCTCGCCGTGGAGCGCGTCGTGAGTCCCCCACTCGTTCAGAGGCTGAGACAGAGTCTACAGAGGCTACAGAGACTGAGGAGACAGAGCAAACAGAGACTCAGGGTCACTCTTCAGTCCAGGAGCTCATGGCTCGCAGAGTTACACGTGCTCGTGGTTCAGAGCCTCCTCCTAGGCCCGATGGTCCACGTCGCAATGACAGACCTCCTCCTCGCTCCACCTTGCCAGATCCAGTGAGGCATCAGGTGACAGCTCTATCAGCAAAGTAGATCCAGCAAATGCGGTTTGCAGACTTCGAGACCTTGTTTCCACCAGCGAGAGACCCCCGTGCCGGTCCGGACTTTTACACGACCGTGCACGAGGACTTTTACAGAGGGTATGTTCAGACCCATGCACCGCTTTGTGCTCACCATGTGTGCCCTCTTTAGTCGATCATTGAGGTTGGTGGACCTGAGATAGCCCAGCATCTCGAGTACCTTCAGGGGCTGACAGGATTGTTTGGCAGGATTGGGACATATCAGGAGGACTGGGTCAGATAGTTCTATGCTTCACTTTGGGTCTCTCCGGATCACAAGTTCATCCATTATGCCTTCAAGGGCAAGGATGTGAGGATCTATGACACACAATTCAGAGAGATCTTCCACCTCGAGGAGTCTGCTACCAGGATTCACAGTTTGTGCTAGGGGGATTAGGAGGCCCCTCGACGTCCTCATGAGGGGAATGTGCCGTCAGTGGACTTTGTACGTCCGTGCTTCAGAGAGCCGTTCGGGGAGGGTTCCAGTCGCAGCGTTCGTGACCTCATGCCGACTGCCTGGATCCTGAACGAGGTTATCAGGTGGACTATCCTTCCCAGAGTTGGAGCCAAAGAGGCCATTACTCATCTTCAGCTGTGGCTTCTAGCTCACCTTGTCAGGATGGAGAAGTTTGATTTGTGGGACTTGATCATCAGTGAGATGGAGGATATCATAGATTCAGGGTTCAGAGGTCACTGGTAGCTTCAGTATGCTCATTGGATATCCTTCCTGCTTGTGTCTCGTGGTGGTTATGCATCATACCTCACCACACCCACCTGTTCTGACACAGTGTTCCCTGAGTATAACATGGCACAATTGGTGAGTCACAGTAGCAGAGGTCGTCTGAGGCGTTAGGGTCCTCATACCAGGCAGACAGGTATACCACCTGCGTCAGAGGAGCAGCAAGAGGCCACAGTTCAGGGCCTTGCAGAGGCCGAGCTCGCAGCGCTAGATGTGGAGATTGATGCAGATGCAGATGAAACTTATCATGATGATATTCCTTCAGATAGCTCAGATGAGGACTACAGACCGATCCCTAAGTACGTGCCTAGGTCTCACGACCACGAGGCCGGTGGGTCAGGTTCAGCTCCAGCTCTAGCCTCAGGTTCTTCAGAGGCCACTCTACTTACTATCCTCATGAGGATGCAGGAGGAGCAGTCCCAACAGGCAGAGGAGACAGACTGAGGAGGTCAGGGGACTCACCGCTCAGCAGCTAGCAGCTCAGGCTGAGGCACAAGCTCGTCAGGACGAGTTTCAGCGCCAGTTCCTTTCATATCAGATGTAGCAGGCTGAGATTCAGTGGACTCAGACTCTACTACTTGAGCGTCTTTTTAGTTCGAGCTCTAGGTCGTTCGTCACTCCACAGCTCCAGATGCCCGGAGTCTCCCAGCAACAGCAGTAGTATACTTCACAGCAGCAGACACCTCCAGTGGTGGTGGTACCGACTCCTACCTTATAGCCCAGTGGGCTTCAGAGTCAGGCACCATCTTCTCCTGCCTACCAGACACCGATGACGCAGATCTCTTCTTGGTTAGCCTCCCCCGGCGAGTACCAGACCGGTTTCACACCTACCCGGGGGACCACCATAGCAGAGGCTTCTCGTGACCTTACAGCGTCCTACATGGAGATCACTAGTGAGCCCTCACCTGTCGGAGAACAGCTTGGCTCAGCTGACACTCAGATCATAGATAGAGGTGCAACAGCTCCAGGCACTCAGCTTCCTGCGGATGATCCTCCGGCGATGGGCACCCACCTCTCTTCAGTTGCCTCGTCGGAGGTTGCTCTAGAGTGTTCTACTTAGACCGTCACTACTCCTCCTCTGACTGCCTTACAGTCAGATGCTATGGCAGTTTCCACAAAGGTTGTTGAGTCACCCGCACCAGCTAGTCACAGGAGCAGGCAAAGGCAGTCACCGTGGCAGTACTTTCACCACCTCTCTCTCAGGGTTAGCCAACAGAGTTAGTTGCTGCAGTTACACTTGCAGCCCTGGCAGTGACAGCTTCCCCCTCGCACAGGATGATTGGCACTTGATAGGATTTCATAGTTGCTTTAGAAATTTGAAATAAGCCCAATTCACCCCCCCTCTTGGGCATCTTGATCCTTTGACATCTTCTTTCATCAGCTCATAAGTTCCGGGTTGTATTGCTGTCTTGATGATAAAAGGACCCTCCCATGGGCTGAGTAGTTTATGTCTTCCTTCTTTCTTTTGAATTAGTCGTAGCACCAGATCTCCTGATTTTAACGTTCTTGGATGCGTATTTCTGTCGTAGTGTCTTCGCAGGCCTTGTAAGTATCTTGCATTTTGTATTACTGCACTGTCTCTTATTTCTTCGATTGAGTCAATTTCTAGTCGTCTTGTTTCTTCGACTTCTCCTTCATCGTATTGTTGGATTCTTGGTGATTGCCATATCAAGTCAATTGGTAATACGGCTTCTGATCCGTATTCCAGGAAGAAAGGTGAGTAGTTTGTTGCTCTGCTGATTTGGGTTCTTAAGCCCCATACCATTTTTGGTAGTTCTTCTATCCACTTGCTTCCATAGTCTTTTAGGTCTTCGTATAGCCTTGGTTTTAGGCCTTGTAATAGTAGTCCATTGGCTCTTTCCACTTGTCCGTTTGCTTGGGGGTGAGCTACTGATGCATAGTCTATCTCTATTCCGCAATCTCTTGCCCAATATTAGAATTTCTTTGCTGTAAATGGTGATCCAAGATCTGTGATTATTCTGTTGGGCATTCCAAATCTATGCATGATGTCTTGTATGAACTCTGTTGCTTTTTCTGCACTGTATTTGACGAGTGGTTTGTATTCAATCCACTTGGTGAATTTGTCTACTGCCACAAATATGTATTCAAATCCTCCTTTTGCCTTTTTGAGAGGTCCGACTTGATCTAGCCCCCAACATGAAAAAGGTCAGGTTAGTGGTATGCAGATTAGATTGTGTATTGGAACATGTGATTGTCTTGCAAACATTTGGCAATTTTTGCATGTCTTGCCTAATTGCTCTGCGTCCTTGAGTGTTGCTGGCCAATAAAATCCACTTCTGAATGCTTTGCCGATTAATGTTCTGGAGGCTGCATGATTTCCACAACAGCCCGAGTGGATTTCATGTAATATCTCTTTTCCTTCCTACGTAGATACGCATTTCAATAATACTCCAGAGGATGCTGCTCTTTTGTATAATTTATCCTTTACGAGGACATAAGCTTTGCTTTTTCTTATGACCCTTGTTGCTTCTGCTTTGTCTCCGGGTAGTTTGTTTTCATTCTTATAATCGATGAATGGTTGTCTCCAATTGCTTTCTATGTTGAGGATCTTCCTTGAGGTATCGGGTTCTTTTTTCTTGTCTATGTCCATTGGGTCTTCTTTTTGTTTACTGGTTTCTTGGATTGATGGCTTTGCGAGTTCTTCTACAAATATTCCCGATTGTACTTTTGCTCTGTCTGATCCCAACTTTGACAAGATATCTGCTGCCACATTTGAATCTCTCAAGACGTGGTGGATTTCTAATCCTTTGAAGTTCTTTTCGAGTTTTCTTACTTCTGCACAGTATGTATCCATGTTTTTTTTAGCAGTCCTATTCTTTGTTTACTTGATTGATTACTACTGCTGAATCTCCATAAGCCAGTACTCTTTTGATTCCCAAGGTAGTTGCTACTTTTAGCTCGTGTATGAGCGCTTCATATTCTGCTTCATTATTTGTTGCTTGCCATAATATTTGTAGCACATATTTTAATTGTCTTCCTTTTGGGGAAATCAATAGCACTCCTGCTCCTGCCCCTCCAAGCTTCAGAGAACCATCAGAGTACATCTTCCAATGGTCTCGTATTGGTTCGGGTTCTTTTTGTGTAATTTCTGTCCATTCTGCAATGAAGTTGGGTAATATCTGTGACTTGATTGTTGTCCTTGGTTTGAAGTCTATGTTTAGAGATCCGAGTTCTACTGCCCATTTTGATATTCGGCCTGTGGCATCATTGTTTCTGAGTATATCTTGTAGCGGAAAGTTGGTTGCTACCGTTACTTTGTGCTCATGAAAATAATGCCTTAGTTTTCTTGATGATATGAGTACTGCATATAGTAGTTTCTGTACGTGTGGGTATCTGACTTTTGATTCCGTGAGTACTTCGCTGATGTAGTATATTGATCTTTGCACTTTGTAAGCGCGTCCGAGTTCTTCTCTTTCCACGATGATTGCTGCACTTACTACATTTTTAGTTGCCGTGATATACAACATCATGTCCTCCTTATTTCTTGGTGGTGTCATTACTGGAGATGATGATAAGTACTCTTTTAGTTTGATGAAAGCTTGATTTGCCTCTTTTGTGCATTCGAAACTCTCTTTCCTCTTTAGGAGTTTGAAGAAGAGTAGTCCTTTTTCTCCCAATTTTGATATGAATCTGTTGAGTGCTGCCATACAACCTGTTAGCTTTTGTATGTCTTTGATCATTTTAAATGGTTTCATATCCATTATTGCTTTGACTTGTTTTGTGTTGGCCTCAATCCCTCTATTGCTGACTAAAAAACTGAGTAGTTGTCCTGATGGCACACCAAAAACGCATTTTGTTGGATTGAGCTTCCACTTCCATGCTTTTAGATTCTTGAAGGTCTCTTCTAAGTCTTCCAACAGTGATTCAGGTTCTTTTGTTTTGACTACTACGTCATCGATGTATGCTTCAGCGTTTCTTCCAATTTGATCTCCTAGGCAAGTTTGTATTGCTCTTTGATATGTTGCTCCTGCATTTTTCAATCTGAACGACATTGACTTGTAACAGTATGCCCCAAAAGGTGTTATAAAAGATGTTTTGCTTTGATCTTCCTCTGTTAATGATATTTGATGGTATCCTGAGTAGCAGTCAAGAAAGGATAGTATCGATGATCCCGCTGTTGAGTCTATGACTTGATCAATTCTTGGTGGCCCATATGGGTCCTTTGAACACTGTTTGTTGAGGTCTGTGTAGTCCACACACATACGCCATTCTTTTGAGTTCTTCTTCTCCACCAAAACTAGATTGGCCAACCAATCCGGGTTGATTATTTCTCTGATGAATCCTGCTGCCAGTAATTTTGTAATTTCCTTATTGATTGCTGCTTTCCTGTCTGGTGCAAATCTGCGTAGCTTCTGTTTTATTGGTCTTGAACCTTTATTTGTGTCAATTTTGTGCTCAACCAACTCCTTTGGGACTCCTGTCATATCTACTGGCTTCCATGCAAATATGTCTTTGTTGTCCCTTAGAAAGTTGGTGAGCGCGAGTTCCTATTTAGGATCCAAACTAGTGCTGATTGTTGCTGTTTTTTATGGATCTCCAGTTAATAGATCAATCGTCTTTGTGGCTGCTTCTTTAGGAGGTGTGAAGGTGCTTGGCTTCTTTGCCGGTATTTGGATTTCATCCGGGTTCATTTTCTCAACTTTCTTCGCAATGTCTTCTTTTTCCTGGTAGTCTTGTAGTTTTTCTGATATTTGTACGGCTTGTACATCACAATCGTATGCTCTCTTTAGATCTCCTTTTAATGAAAGAACTCCTTTTGTTGTCGGCATCTTGAGCAGTAGATACGGGTAGTGAGGTATTGCCATGTATCTTGTTAATGCTGGTCTTCCAAGGATTTCATGATAACATGATTCGAAGTCGGCTACTTCGAATTTGATGAACTCGGTCCGATATTTGTCAGGTGTTCCAAAGGTGACTGGTAAAGTGATTTGTCCCAATGGTATTCCATAAAAAGGGATACTCGTGTAACACCCCGGGTGTTAATCACGTAATTAAAAACTGATCATGTCATCATATGCATTAAGCATCATTCATTTGTTTGAAAACCTGGATATGCATTGAACTAAAATGAGTTTACTTGCTTGTGTTTGATCAATGTTGTGAATGCAGGTCATCTTTTCAAATTCTCAAATTTAAATTGGAATCCAAACCCTAGTTCCCAGAGGGGGTGGATTAAACCCTAAACATGATTTTCAAAATCTATAAAGAGTTTGCATATGGTTGTTTAAACATAGTTGTAGAGCTCTGTTTGTTGTGCTTTTGTTGTGTTTATAGTTTTTCAAGTGTAGTTCTTGTTTTTAAATGATCTTGAAAAGGGGGCAAATCCTTTTAAAAGGTTTTCCAATTTCAAAAATGCATTTTCATTTCTAGGCCGATTTTGAAAATGTGAGTATTGACAAAGTTGTAGATCATGAAATTTTGAGCAACTTTCGTATTCAAAGTTTTTCATGAAAAACCCTGGAAGCTTCAGCAATTTGCAAAATAGTCACAGGGGCAGTTCAGACATTTCATCAAGCAGTTGCATGGCGGGGTTGAGCTCGGTGCCGACACCTGGCCGGACACCTGTCGACGCCACTGTGCGACTCCTGTCCTTGACTCACGTCCTGTCGTGTGCGTGGCGGCGTCACGGAACCGTTGCCGTCTTCAAAACGGGACACCGTCCACTCCTGCATCCCTTTCCACGCCACGCCATCGCTTTGCTCTGCTCCGCCGAGCGCTCCACCATCATCGACGAGCTCGTCCGAGCTTGTTAGCCACTTCCAATCGCTCAATCCTTTGCCATTGTCTTCGCTTTGACCTCGCGCATTCTCGGGGTGAGTTGGTTAAAGCCATCGAGCCTGCATTCATCCAGCGCGGCTCCATCTTCCTCAGCTCCGACGAGAGCGCCGCTGCTCTGGTCAGTCTTCGACCGGGCTACACAGGAGCCACATTGTCTTTTCATCTTGTGTTTCTTGCTCCTTGTTCATCACTGATCCTTGTCGGCTTCTCCGTTTTGCAAATGGTGGACCATAGCTCCGGGAACATCTTCGTTGCCGCTCGGTTCATCGTCTCCGCCGGCACCTTCTCCGTCGACAGCCGTCTCTGCTTCATCTCCGGCCACGTTTGCAAGCGCTTCGTGACCAGGGTGAGCTCCTCGACCTCTCCGCACCACTCAAATGTCCTTGAATCGAGCCTTCGAGCTCTGTCCTCGAGTGCCGCCGCTGTTCATGGCCGGCGCGGCGGTGTGTTCGTCGTTTGGTCGTTGTAGTTGATCTTTTTGTGATCCGAGTCTTGCGCTAGCTTCGTCTAGCCGTCCTGAGTCTGTTTCGAGGGGTAGTTGTTCTCGAGCGCGTGTGTGTTTTCTCCGGCGCACGTCGCGCAGATCCCCGCCGACCGCCATGGCCGTCGATGAGGATGTTGCGTTTAGCTCTACGTTCGTTTTGCTTGCGCTTCGCGTTGTTTGGGGGCCGCTAAGCATGCTAGAGTTCTTGGCTAAGCTGATCGGGGCATGTGTTTGTCGGCGAATGTGCGGTCGAGCTCGGGTCGCCGCCATTGCCGTCGACAAGGTCTCCTGGGTAGGTTTTAGTCTTGTTTCTGCTGGGCATTTTGCTCGTGGTTGTTCCCTGAGTCGTTTTCGAGGCCTAGCTTCTCCGATCGAGGCCTGTGCTCGCGGTCGTACGTGCGGTCGAGCTCCGGTCACTGCCATCACCGTCGATGAGGTGTCTCTGAGGGTTTGTTTTAGTCGTGGCGCACCTCGTTGAGTTCGGCTTGGAGAGCCGAAGCTAGTTCGAGGGGTAGTTGTTCGGTTTGGTCACCGACGGCGACGCGCCGCCGTGTTTTGTGGTCGTCGGTGCCGCTGCGTGCGTCTGTGCCACTGACGGGCGGGACCCAGCCGTCAGTGGGTTTGGTGAAGGGTTTTTCCCTTTTTTTTCCTGTTTTGTGCAGTAATAGCTTTTGTTATTTTTGTATGTTTAAATTCTGCAAAAAATTGTGAATGCTCTCTGTGATGTGTAGTTTTTAAGAAAAATATAACATGTCTATGTTTAGTATGTTTTTAATCCTGTAAAAATGTCCAAATTAATTGGAAAATGAGTTTTCCATGTTTTTTTCATGCTCTGTATGTTGTTCCAAAAATTCTGGGAATTTTTGTGTAAGCTTTATACTCTGTTACCTTGCTGTACAAAAAGTTTGGGAGTTTTTGGATGAACTTTTATACATGGCTAGTTGTTTAATTAGTTATAAAATGTTTAGAAACTCTAATGACTTTAGGTTTTGAGTGAGTTTGGATTATTTGATGCAAATGGTCAATTGTCCAGTGACAAACACAAGTTGGACATGCTTGATGTAATGTTGTTTGCTCAGTTCTTTTGGATGTAATTATTAACTTAGATACTCAAGATAAATAGGGTTTAATTAGTTTGCTTTATAACCTAGTTTTGCTTTCCTTCATGAAGGGAAGTTGTACTCAAGGTGTAATCTGTTTTGATCGTATCTTAAGAACATGTTTGTTTGTGTTGAGCATCATGTTTACTATTCAAGCATCATCTAAAACATGTCATTATATCGTGTAGATTGTTCGTTGGTTGGGTTGGATACCTCTAGTGAAGAGGTTTTCTCTCTTGAATCTGAGCCCGAGTTCGTTTATCCCTCCAACCAAGGCAAGCCCCGGTGCATTCAAACACTTCCTTGTATTAAAAATCGTTTGTTTTAAATACACTTATGTTTATACTATTGCATTACGGTACTTTATTAAATTCCTACTTGATGCATAGCTCTATCCTTGTACTAATTGTACCTTTAACCTTGACACTTGTTTAAAGATGCAAAGTTTCGCAAAAATGCTTAGTATGCTTAGACCTTTTATAGTAGGTGATTTCCGGTCACCTACGCATAGCGTATTGTTTCGGCAAATGGTTATGTTTTCTGAGAAAGGGATGATGTTGTTGTTGTGGTTGGGAGTAATAATCGGGACCGGGCAGACACGGTGTTGGAGAGCCATTAGCGGTGTCTGGTGAACGGGTTCTTTCCGCCTGTGTCGTTTAGGAACCGTCTGCTGTAGACCGTCTATGGGTTGTGACTTTGGAGTACTTATCACATACTCCGAGAAGCTGGACTCTGGCTATTCTCGTCTGAAGAACGGTTAACCCGCACTGGGAGTGGAGAGATGGTGAGAGTAGTGTGTACCCTCCAAGTTAGCGAACTGGATGGAGGTGTACTGTGCTCTCGGGTGGCGGAACCCCGGTTTTGGCGAGAGGATCCAGGGTAAGGTAGTCATATGCGTGCTTTAAGCGGCTGTATATATCGTGTGATAGGGAAGCCCCAGCTGGGATAAACCGGTTCGAATCGTCGTGTTCCTCGGAAATGGAAACATGACCCTATCCTCTACCGCGTAGTAATACACTTAAACTATATACTTGTTGGATCCATTTATGAATGGTTATTACCTTGTTATCGATCATACATTTAGGTCGGTACCTGTGTAATCTTATGAATAAAACAAATGAATTTCAATTCTTTTTATAAATGCTCATTTATGCAAAACCTTTGATTCTTGCAAACCACACCTTTAATCCTATGACTTGCATACTGTTTTGTCCACCAAATACTTTCTTTGTCGGATAAGTCTTGTTGAGTACTCCCGTACTCAGGGTTTGTTAACCCCTGTTGCAGATGAGGATCACAATCCGGTTTGTGTGGCTTCATGCTGCATGACCGTGGTCTGTGTAGATGAAGATGAAGAATAATCTATCTTTGCTTGACTCTTGGGCAAGAGTACCTCGGTTGTTTGCTGATACTCTATCAGCAGCTTGATGTATTATTAACATATGACACTTAATTATGTTTCAAAACTTATGGTTTGTAATATGACTTTAAATTTCCGCTACTTTGATGTAATATAAAAATTTCGTATTACTTCTGCAATGATTGTAATGAGGCGATCCTGTTCGGAAAGAGGTGGATGACCCGCTGCAAAGTGGCGATACCTGACGGACTAATTAAGATTTGGATCATCTGTTGGGATTAAGTTGGTTAATCCTGACAAGTGGGCCCTATCTTAAGAGGTTCTGTCACAACTCATTGGTGTGATCATGCCTTCATAGTCCAAGTTCGTCTTCCTTAGGGTGTCTGCGAGGATTATGTTTAATCCTGCTCCTCCGTCGATGAGTACTTTGGAGACTGCCACTCCTGCTATTGTTGGTCCGATTACTAGGGGATAGTAGCCCGCATTTGCTGCGCTTGTCCATTGATCCTCTCTTGTGAATTGAATTGGGTACTCTGACCAGTCCAGATATCTTGGGGTAGCTGGTTCTGCTGCCATGATGGTTCTATGTGCTAGCTTTTCCTGCCTTTTATTTCTTGTGTATGATGCTCCAGAAAAGATTACTGCTATTTCTCATTGGGGTTATTGATAATTCCCCTCTGCTTTCTTGGTATCCTTCCCTGATCCTTCTGTTCTTTGTTGCGAGTTGTTTGCTCGTGTATCCTCTTTCTTTGTGAATCTTCATTGGAATACGTCACATTCAACTAGCTTGTGGCTTGTGTTAGGATGTATGTAGCAAGGTAGGTCTTCTCTCCTTTCTGCTGGCCTTCTTGTGTAGTTGTTGCCTTGGTAGTTGTTATTCGAGTACCTGTTATTCTGGTTTATGTTTCTATTGTTATTGTAGTTATTGTTGTACCCTCCTTTGTCATTGTCGTTGAATCTTCTTTTGTTGTCCGTTACTGCTACCATGTTGTCTTGTCTTGGTCTTTTGTCATTGGGTCTGAAATCTGGTCTTTTATTTTCATGAAAATCTCGGGTGAATCTGTGCCGAGTTCTTTCTTCCGATGATATCAGCTTTTTGATAGCTCTTTTGAAGTCTTCATTGGATCTCGGATTTTCGTTAAAGTAGTCTTTGAACTGCCAATTTGCTATGATTCCATCCGCAAATGTTTCTATTACTTCTCTGTCGGTAATGTCATGTATTTGGGCTCTGAGTTCTCCAAATCTCCTGTAATATTCCCTCAGGGTTTCTCCTCTTCTTTGCTTTACGTTCTTCAATTCTGCCGCCATCATGGGATGTGTTATTATTCCCGCGAAGTTGTTGCAGAACGCTTCATGCAAATCCTCCCAATATTTGATTGACCTTGGCTTTAGTTTATCGAACCATTGTAAAGGCATGGCTTCGAGTGCCATTGGAAAGTATAGGGCCTTGATGTCATTGTTTCCTCCTGCGAGTTCAATGGATTGAGAATATACTCTTATCCATTGTCTGGGTTCTACTTTTCCATTATACTTGGAGTGATTTGCTAGCTTGAATTTGTGTGGTAATTTCAACGTCTGCAGTCTCCCTGCAAAGCATGGGAATCTGTCATATTGTTCTGCTCTGTTGAAGTCTGGTGACCAATCTCTTTAGTAATAGTCCCTGTCCCCCATGTATTCGGATTCACCATAATTTTCTGGATAGCGTTGATCCCAATCCGGGTTGTTTTGTTTTACCAGCCCGAGATGTTGTTCCTGTCTTTCCGATAGTTGTGGTATCCCTGACTTCCCTAGTCTGTGGAATATCGACTTCTTGGGCGATTGTTCTTGCTTCTCTCCTTGTCCTTCTTGAGGTGTGTTGTCGTCGGGTTGTTTATTGGGGTCTCCGTCTTCCTTGATTGGTTCGTCTATGATTCTTTCCTCTTTAGTAAGAATATTTAGTTTTTTCGTCAATTCTTCGATTCTTTCTCTCTTTGTATTCCTCATGGATTCTCTTTCCACCTCCTTCTTGTTGTATTTTGTCAATTCCGCCTTGTATTTGATCCAGATCTGTTTTCTCTGAGCAGCTCGATTTCTCCTTCCTGCTCTAGCTTTGTTCTTTTTCAGCCTTGCAGTTTTGTGATCGTTGGTTTCATTGTCATCGCCTTCTTTGTCGTCTGAGACATCCCCTTCTGATTCGTCCGATGATTTCAAGTTGGGTATTTGTGGTGGTTCTAGATAAGGTTCTAGTTCTTCCATGTATATCGTATGTATCTTCTGAGTTCTTTCCGCTTGTTGGCTTCTTGTCTTGTATGATGGTCCTCGGTAAACTCCGAGTTCTTTTCCTACTTGAAACGGTAGTTATGTATCTTGGTCTTCTATCCTTGAGGATTGGTTTGGCCAATGCACGATACATCATTCTGGAGTTGTTGACATGATCATTCCCTCTTGGGCGCCTTTTAGAGTTATGCTTTTTGTCATCTTTTTCCAGAGAAAATTTTCATATGTATATGCAGAATTGTGTTGCCCATATAAACTCGAGTTCTCGATTGCTTCTGAGTTGTTCTCGTCTTTGATTGGAGTTCGGTTACGTGTTCCGACTTGATTTGTGATCAGCCTTTTCGTGTTGGTCTCAGAATTGCCATATGTTGATGTCTCTTTTTCCGAGTCGGTTTCGTATCCCTCCTCATCTGCTGGTCTAGTTGGTTTTGAAATTGTGAGATTTCGCGTCTTTTGAATCAGTCCTTGAAGATCTTGATCAACTCCTTCTTCTCGGAGTCGGCCTTGAATCTTTCCATCGTCGCTGATCTTGTAGATCGATGATCCGAAGATCAATGTTGATTCCGTCGACTTCGTCATCTTGAGGTCGTGGTCCACCAAGCTTTCGAGAAAAAATTCGCCGAAAGCCCTTACCTGGCGCGCCAGCTGTCGATGTTTTACCACCGATAGCCTGCCACGGGGTTACCAGAGACAGTAGTTCGTGCCTCGGCGAATAGTGAAACCTTGGTGGTTGGACACGCAGGGACACACGGTTTATACTGGTTCAAGCCCTCGACAAGGTCGAGTAATAACCTTACGTCCAGTTGAGTTGCTTGTTATTGCTCTTGATCGTAATACAAAGAGTTGTGTGTCGCTCTACGTATCGAGTGTTGGATAGTATGTTCAGGTTGTTTTTTGGGTGATACTCTCACCAGCCCTTTATAGTCCAGGAACTGGTTGATGGTTGCTCTAATTCTACTCGGTTACAAACTTAGAGTCTTAAGCTGTGCTTCGGTCTTGTCGTCTTTACCGAGTAGAATTCTGTTTCTTCTGTGCGTCTTCCTTTGTGGGCCGAGAAAAAGGAGGCCCAAAGTTTAGGTAAGCCGGTCTATGGGTACCCTATAGGATATCCCATCGACAATACCTCAGTCACAGATGGGGCAGAAGGAGATTTAGCTCTATATTTGTCAGCCACCAAAACAGCTCCTCTCCCATTGCTGCTGCAGATCTTGGACAGAACTGTCCAAGCCAAGGACAGTTCCTGCCGTCGTCGTCCGACCATGAATGTGAGAGAGAATGAGAGAGGGAGGAGATGAAGAGAGAAGGATATGGCGTGCTCACCGGACATCACGCGTTCATACAGATCCCAGTCAGGAAACCTTAGTCGCATCCATAGCAACGACGAGTCCTTCGCGGCGCTGCGTGCTCCGCGTCCGCTACGTCCACCGCAACGCTGCGTGCTCCACATCCGCTACGTCCGCCGTGTGCTGCGTCCTTGCACGCTGCCACGTCTCCATGCGTCCTTGCGTGCCGCCGCAGCCCCGCGGTTCTCGGCCCCCGCGTCCTCACATGTCGTCGCGGCACTGTCGCCTCCGTGGTTGCAACAGCGGACTGCGCCTCACCCACGGCCCCGTGCAACAAGAAGGAGAGGATAAGGGCGGCAGGTCCCTGGTGTTGGTGTGGTGTAGTCGGCGATGTGGATCGTGGGAGATGGCGATTTCCTTTTCCTAAAGCTACGGTGAAAGTGGGTGTGGTGGAGGCAATGCGAACCTGCCGCGGTGAATGGTCGACGTGGATCTCGACTATTCTGTCGCGGCAATGAGCGATGGTGACTGCCGCCCAAGATGGCGATGGTTGCTGACCGAGATCGATGGCGAGATTTCCTGCGTGCGCGATGACTTGCCATCCGAGATGGCGAGGTGAAAGCCCAAAAGATGCGCATTGCAGGCACGCGGTGAAAATCGGGGTGAGAAGACTGGGACAAAAAAAAAGGTGAATTTCTTTTCCGGTGGATGACACGCTCGAACCCGCGGCGTCGTGAGGGCGGCACGAGCGTTGGAGTGGGAGAGTGGGAAGCGGTTTCTAACTTTTTAATCTCAGTTGTTGCATCCGTAGTAGACGTGCTGTGAGTTGTTGATCTTGAAGGAGAAATGACTTGAAAAAGTTTTCAATTAGAATAGAGATATCTGATTTCATCAATTTTTCTCTTTTTATGCGTGGGCCTAGTACGTCCACGCGTGTCAATAGCCTCCGTTCTCGTTTAGTTCAGTATCTCTTTCGTGCAAGTGTGGCTCGCCCAATGAAGAAAGCAAGTGTGGCCGGTCGATGTGGCACCGGCACGACGCTAAAAAAAAATCAGCGGTCGGCCCAGCCATTGATAGAGGGATCGATACATTTATTTTCTTTTTCATTTTCTTTTTTCTTTTTAGTTTTTTTCTATTTTTGTTTTTAAAGGTATTCTATTCTTCTCTTCAATTATTTATCTTTATTATTTATTTATTTTAATTTATTTTATTTTTTTTTGTATTTTTATTTCTATTTCCTTTCATGTCACATCCGGTCCGTTTGGCCCGTAGTGGCTTATGTGTGTTAATGAGATATTGTGGAGGGTTTAGTCTCACCTTGATTGTTTAAGGTGGGATAGACCAACATATAAGGCTTGTAGAGTCCATCCCACCATCTCTCGGGTTAATCCTTTTAAGCGAAGCGAGGACGAAAGCTTAAGTGGGATGGTGGTGGGTGTGGTTCGCTCAGCGTGCAGAGCGGATCTGAGCCGTTTGGACTCTGGGGCGTTACAAATGGTATCAGAGCCAACCTTCGCGGCAGCGGACGCGTGTGGGCCAGGTGTGCGGACATGGTAGGTTCATTGCGCGTGTAGGCTCTGCGGGGCGCACGGCATGGCACATGTGCCGACACTGGGCGCACGGTTGCGTGTGCTAAGAGGGAACGTTCCTGGTCATCGTTTGCCCGGTTTTGGGTATGTTGGGCTCGACGAGGATGTCGAGTTCTTTGAGGGGGGGTGTATGAGATATTGTGGAGGGTTTAGTTAGAGTCCATCCCACCATCTCCGGGTTAATCCTTTTAAGCGAAGCGAGGACGAAAGCTTAAGTGGGATGGTGGTGGGTGTGGTTCGCTCAGCGTGCAGAGTGGATCTGAGCCGTTTGGACTATGGGGCGTTACATTTTATTTCCTTGCTTTGTCTAAAATATTTTTCTCGGACTTAATTCATTTTGATACAAATTTTTTGAAGTTCACGTAATATATATATATATATATATATATATATATGTGATGTCCTAGGATATATTTTATGATGTTTACGTAGTATACACGTGATGTTCTATAATATATTTTGGTGATGTTCGCCTGGTATACACATTATGTTCTATAATATATTTTTGTGATGTTTATGTAGTATACATGTAATGTTCACATATTATAGATGTAATGTTATACTTGAGGTTTGTGATATTCATGCAATTGTATATGTGACGGTTCTATAATGTATTTTGTGATGTTATATAATATTCACGGAGTATACATGTCTTGCTATGTATATGATGTTCATCTAGTATACATGTAATGTTATATCATTAATAATGGGTTACTTTGGTACACATGTGACGTTCTATGATATATTTTAGATTGTTTAAATAGATTCATATAATGTTTTATTTAATTTTCCTCTATTATGTAGATTTTCCTTTTCTTTTGGGATTTGTGCTATCTTTTTATTATTTTTCTATTTATGTTGTTTTCAGAAGGTTCATGTAATAAGAATGGGATATGTAATGGTTATTTTTGATTATTCATACGATACCCATGAGATGAAATTTTTTCTTTCCTAATTTATTATTATAGATATATTAGCATTTTGTTATTCATGATTTTATTTGCATCTTTTTTCTTTGTTATTTGACTCTAATTAACTACTCTACTATTTTTTTATATTTAATTATATTTGTGATGCTCGCGTAGTACGCATATGATGTTTAATTATGTATATTGTTATGTTTGCTAGTACAAATGTAATGTTCTATAATATATTTGTGATGTTTAATAATATATATTAATGTTTCTGATATATTTTTGTGATGTTTGATAGCATTTTTTCTTAGTTTTATTTGACTCTAATTAGTTTCTTTACTTTTTTTACATTTCCTCATATTTGTCATGTTCACGTACTATACATATGATGTTGTATAGTATATTTTGCGATGTTTTTGTAGTGTTAATGTGATGTTCTATGGTGTATTTATGATGTTTAGTGGGCTACATTAATGTTCTATTATATATTTTATAATGTTCGGTAGCATTTTTTTTCTTTTATTTGACTCTAATAATTACTTCATTAATTTTATTATTATTTTATGGTATTCATGATGTTTTTTTTAAACTTGGTATTCTTGATGTTCACGTAGTATGTGAAACTTTATATTATACTTTTGTGATGTTTGTGTTGTATTAATGTGATGTTTAGTAGTATACATTGATATTCTAGTATTTATTTTGTGAGGTATGATACTATTTTCTTCTTTTTTACCTAACTCTAATTAATTATTTCACTATTTTTTATGTTTTTTGTGATGCCAGGACTTTTATTTTATTGGACTTTAAATGGTTTGATATATTGAATAATAAAACTATTTCATAACTATTGCAACCATCTTTAAGGTATAGTGGTTGATAGTGGTACCTGTGAAACTGTAGGTTTTGGGTTCAAAATCCAGTTATAGGCTAGTTGTGGTTTTATTTTATTATTTTACTCTATTATTATATAATATATAATAGTTTCTCCTTCATACATCCTCTGACCACACTTGGACGCAAAGCCTAGCTGAGCTGGGCCGAATGCGTGTAGGCTGGAACATGCGCGGGCGAAGCCTAGCTAGGCCTAATGATGTGCAGGCTGATACGAACAACGGGCCAAGCTGAGCTGGGCCAAAAGCTGGCACACGCAAGAGCAGATTATAGGCCGACACACGCACGAGTGGATAGAAAAATTGGTGATCGGCGCATGCCTTCCTGCCACCGGGTTGGCAGGTAGCATGACCCCTCATTGTAGGTTTTGGCTAGCGATGGTGCAAATGTAGATGTGCATGCGTATAGGTGTTTATGTGATTTCTCATTAAGTTGCATAGTTTTGATCTGTTGTAAGTTGTTTTTAGTGGGTCCTAAGCTAAACTCTAACAAGCTTAAAAATATGATAATTATGATTCCTAGCCTCAAGAGATTCTTCCTGTATAGTAACAACCTCGCAGAACCGAACCTATTATGCATGATCACATATTATATTCATAATGTTTTTGATGTTAAGCAATGCATATATAGCTGTAAGATATTATGGGATTTGCCCATTTATTTAACATCTCTATTAAACTCTATGGTCCGTACATGTGCATTAATGGTTTTGTACCGTATGGAAATTTAATCGAGAGATGACTCTATTTAAATACTTGACCATTCACTGATCTATTTGAGAAGTAAAAGGTGGATCACTTGGATGCCACACGCGCGCGTGCCGCCGCTGCCCGACCCATGCGCGTGGCGTGGCAGGCAGCGAGCGGGCGAGGTCTTTATTTTGTCACTCAGTTTCTTTGATGGAATTAATTGAAGCAGTTTCTGGTAACTCCCGTGACTTCTGGCTCTCCGTCTCCTCCTCTCCCGCCGCACGGGAGGCGTGACCTCTCGGCACCGCAGGCTTCTCCTCTTCTGGTCTCTGCCTATAAGAAGAACTCTTCCCTCTCGGTTAAGTCTCTTCGCGAAATACACCACTTCCAGCAGCGCAAGTTCTTCCCGTTCCACCTCCGGCGAGCACCAGAGATGGAAGAGTAGGCCTCCAGAACGTGTCTCCGTCGTCGTGGACTTCACCTGCTCGGGTGAAGACGGGCGATTACGTTTTTGGGGAGTGTCGGTGGCGGCACGACTACTCGCTGGTGAACCTGCACGGCGTCCTTTTCTGCATTGCATCGAGCGGGACGACTACAACAACAAAGCACCACCATGGCCTTTCCCGGTGCGAGCGGCTCCGCCGTAGGATATAACTTCGTTCATCTTCTTCTGAATTTCGTTATCAATATCATGATATTCCTAGGCCAAACTGCTTTCATTTTCAACATGCTCTGTTTGGTTGATTTAGATGATTATGCGAGTACTGCTTTTCTGGTTCCTGTTACTTTTGTGATCATCATAATCTTGCTCTTTGAGAACACATATTTTATTTATATGATCTTGTCTGTGATGCTTCAGTTGTGTAAAACAATATTTCTCATATGTTTCGGCTCTATATTTTGCCTTATCATCATGTTAACTTTTGTCATGAATTGTTTCTGTCATTTTATCCATGATGTCATTCTTATTTATATTGCGTCATTTTTATGGATTAAAATAAATATGAAAATGCCTTATTTTTCAACAATCCAAAAACGTAATTTCAGGCCATTTTCATCTGTTGGCTTTGCGGGCATGTTAAAGCCTACGCCGTTTGAGGGCACTTGCTACAAGAGGTGGCGTGAGAAAGCTCTTCTATGATTGTCGGCCATGCGCTGTGGTCATGTGCTCAATGAACAACCTGCTACTGTGAGATCCGAAGAGGATGAGCAGGCTTGGGGACATGCTGAGACCATGTGCAAGGCTGCACTGTTGAGCATCATCAGTGACTCTCTGGTTGATGCCTACATACCACTCCTGACTGACAGAGCTGTGTGGGAAGCTCTTGAGGCCCGGTACGGCCTTTCCGACGCCGGTTCTGAGCTGTACATCATGGAGCAGTTCCATGACTACAAGATGGTTGATAACCGTCCTGTAGTCGAACAGGCTCATGAGATGGTTGATAACCGTCCTTGACTGGTGAAGGAATTGAAGATGTACGGCTGTCCTCTCCCTGACAGGTTCGTGGCAGGGTGCATTATTGCTAAGCTGTCACTTTCCTGGACTGATTTTGCTACTACCTTGAAGCACAAGAGACATCAGTTTAGCATTGTTGAACTTGTTGGCACTCTTGATGTTGAGGACAAAGCAAGAGTAAAGGATGTCAAGGAAAAGGGCAAGGGCGGGAATGGTGAGGCGACTACTAGTTCACATGTGGTGCAAAAGTTTCATCCTAAACCACAAAAGAAGAAGCCCCAGCAGGAGCTTAAGCAGAAACCCACTACCTCCTTCAAGAAAGGTAATAATAAGAAGATGGGATTAGACAAGGCAAATATGAACTGCTTTACTTGTGGGAACACTGGGCACTTCTCTAGAGAGTGTCCTCAGGCTAAGTGGAAGCCCCACCAAAGGCGAAGACAGTCAACACCATTGAGACTGATGCAGACACTTCTGGGTACGGTAATTTATCTGTATTTACAGTTTGTTCCTCACCTGATTGGTGGGTTGATACAGGTGCAAATATACATGTGTGTGCTGATAAGTCCTTGTTTTCTTTTTACTAGGTCGGGAGGAGTGGAGCCTTGCTGATGGGAATGGCGCGCATGCTGGTGTTCATGGTGTTGGTACGGTGGATCTGAAGCTTACTTCGGGGAAGACCGTGCAACTCAAGAACGTGCATCATGTCCCCTCAATAAGGAAAAATCTTATTAGTGGCTCCCTGCTATGTCGAGACGGTTTTAAACTTGTGTTTGAGTCGAATAAATGTGTTATGTCGAAGTATGGAACCTTTGTTGGAAAAGGCTATGAGAGCGGAGGCTTGTTCCGCTTGTCGTTGGTTGATACTTTACCTCTTGCAGTGAATAATGTCGTTAATAACGTTAATGTTGAGATGAATCTTTGGCATTCTCGATTATGTCATGTTAATTTTGGTTGCATGTCCCGCTTAGCTGGCTTGAATTTAATTCCTAACTTTGATGTTGCCAAAAGTTCCAAGAGGCAAAACAACCTCGCAAGCCTCACAAGGCAGCTGTGGAGAGAGAGTTGGCACCACTTGAACTTATCCATTCCGATATTTGTGAAATGAACGGAATTTTGACAAAAGGTGGTAAGAGATACTTCTTAACGTTCATAGATGATTGCACTCGATATTGCTATGTGTACCTAATTAAAACAAAAGATGAGGAATTAAATTATTTTAAAACCTTTAAAGCTGAGGTTGAGAATCAACTTGAAAATAAAATCAAACGGTTGCGGTCCGATCGCAGGGGAGAATATTCCTCTAATGAATTTTCTAAGTTTTGCGCGATGCACAGTATAATCCATGAGAGGACACCTCCATACTCACCACAATCCAATGGGATTGCTGAGAGAAAGAACTGCACTTTAACTGACTTGGTGAATGCCATGTTGGAGACAGTTGGTTTATCTAAGGAATGGTGGAGTGAGGCAATTTTAACTGCGAATCATATCCTAAATAGAGTGCCCACAAAGAACAAAGAAATCACTCCATTTGAGGAATGGGAGAAAAAGAGGTTAAATATTTCTTATCTTCGCGTTTGGGGTTGTTTGGCCAAAGTGAACTTGTCAATAAACAAAAAGCGAAAGCTTGGACCAAAAACTATAGATTGTGTCTTCCTCGGCTATGCCATTCATAGTGTGGGCTATCGGTTTTTAATAATACATTCTAGTGCTCCTGATATGGCTGTTGGGACGGTCATGGAGTCTAGAGATGCCACGTTCTTTGAGAATGAATTTCCAATGAAAATAGGTGCACCTAGCGTGTCTAGTCATGACTCTGTTCCTGAATTTCATGAATCGAATATACACGCTGATGATAATACCCATGAGCTTGAGCAAAATCCTGAGGAGGATAATAATATTGTCACTCGAAGGAGTAAGAGGTAAAGAATTGCAAAGTCCTTTGGAGAAGACTTTATTATATATCTCGTGGATGACACTCCGACAACCATTTCTGAGGCATACTCCTCTCCTGATTCTGACATGTGGAAGGAGGCAGTGCAAAGTGAGATGGACTCCATTATGTCCAATGGGACGTGGGAAGTGGTTGATCGTCCATTTGGTTGCAAACCTATGGGTTGCAAATGGGTGTTTAAAAAGAAGCTGAGGCCTGATGGTATAATTGAGAAGTACAAGGCTAGACTTGTTGCTAAGGGCTATACACAAAAGGAAGGTGAAGATTATTTTGATACTTACTCACCTGCTCCTCGACTGACGACCATTCGTGTGTTGCTATCCCTGGCTGCCTCACATGGTCTTTTCATTTATCAGATGGATGTCAAGACAACCTTCCTAAATGAAGAGCTTGAGGAAGAGATCTACATGGATCAGTCTGATGGGTTTATTACAAATGGTCAGGAGGGTAAGGTGTGTAAGTTATTGAAGTCACTATACGGCCTAAAACAAGCCCCCAAGCAGTGGCATGAGAAATTTGATAAAACTTTAACATCAGCCGACTTTGTTGTGAATGAAGCTGATAAATGTGTATATTATCGGTTTGGTGGTGGTGATGGTGTAATACTATGCCTATATGTGGATGATATATTAATATTTGGCAACAATCTAAATGTGATCAAAGAAGTAAAAGATTTTTTGTCGAGTAACTTTGAGATGAAAGACTTGGGTGAGGCTGATGTTATTCTCAACATTAAGCTTTTAAGGGAGGAAGGAAATGGTGGGGTAACTCTTATGCAGTCTCACTATGTGGAAAAGGTTTTGAACTGATTTGGGTACAGTGAGTGTAAGCCTGCTCCTACCCCGTACGATCCAAGCGTTCATTTGAGGAAGAATCACAGAATTGCAAGAGACCAATTGAGATGATAATTGGTTCTCTTATGTACTTAGCTAGTGCAACCAGGCCTGATATCTCGTTCGTTGTAAGCAAACTGAGCCGGTTTGTGTCAAATCCGGGAGATACTCACTGGAATGCTCTTGAGAGAGTGATGCGCTATTTAAAAGGGACAATGAGTTACAACATTTACTTTTCTGGGTATCCGAGGGTACTAGAGGGTTATTGTGATGCTAATTGGATTTCTGATGCGGATTAGTTGTATGCCACGAGTGGATACGTGTTCCTACTTGGAGGTGGTGCTGTTTCTTGGAAGTCTTGCAAGAAGACTATCTTAACGAAGTCTATAATGAAAGTAGAACTGACCGCATTGGATACCGCGAGTGCTGAGGCAGAGTGGCTCCGTGATCTCCTGATGGATTTGCCGATTGTTGAGAAACCAATCCCGACAATTTCCATGAACTGTGATAACCAAACTGTGATCACTAAGGTAAACAGTTCTAAGGATAACATGAAGTCCACAAAGCATGTGAAGAGACGTTTGAAGACTGTCAGAAAACTGAGAAACTCCAGAGTAATTGCATTGGACTATGTCCATACATCAAATAATCTGGCAGATCAATTCACTAAGGGTCTGTCACGCAATGTGATAGAAGGTGTGTCGAGGGAACTGGGTTTGAGACCGACATAGAGTCATCAACAGTGGTAACTTGTCCTATGTGATCGGAGATCCCGTGAATTAGGATGGCGGAACAAACTGTTGATTGACTGAGGGAGAGACCCCTTAGATTATAGCTCAGTTTGTTGGAGATGCATCGTCTCTCCAATACTGTTAGGCTGGTTGATTAAGTTCTTAAAGTGATCCGAGAGGCTTGGTATAGCAGAGATGTTGTCCTACAGAACATTCTATAAGGAACACACCTATATGAGCTCGATTGCTAGTCACAATCTATGAGATGTGGGTAATCTCTAGATGCTCATGAAAAGACCTCGAAGTGTGACTTATATGCTTCAAAACAGAGGGAAGGCACTTGGCAGCCTAGTATCAGTGAAGAAACTATGTGAAACTCATCTCGCACAAAACTGTCAATTCAAGGTTCTGTCCATTGTTCAGTTGTGAATGAGTGTAGCTAGTTTTCTAGATGGATGTTCAACTTAACAGTCTCCATCGAAACACTGGTATATAAAAGGAATGTGGTTCTGAGAACTCCAAACTGTGTACCCTAGAGTTTGGTGGGGATTGTTAGATATTATGGGTTTGACCCATTTATTTAATATCTCTATTAAACTCTATGGTCCATACATGTGCATTAATGGTTTTGTACCGTATGAAAATTTAATCGAGAGATGACTCTACTTAAATACTTGATCATTCACCAATCTATTTGAGAAGTAAAAGGTGGATCACCTGGATGCCACACGCGCGCAGGCGAGGCGAGGCAGGCAGGCGGCGAGCGAGCGGACGGGCGGGCGAGGTCTTTATTTTGTCACTCAGTTTCTTTGATGGAATTAATTGAAGGAGTTTCTGGTAACTCCCGTGACTTCTGGCTCTCCGTCTCCTCCTCTCCCGCCGCACGGGAGGCGTGACCTCTCGGCACCGCAGGCTTCTCCTCTTCTGGTCTTTGCCTATAAGAATAACTCTCCCCTCTCGGTTAAGTCTCTTCGCAAAATACACCACGTCCAGCAGCGCAAGTTCTTCCCGTTCAGGAACGTGTCTCCGTCGTCGTGGACTTCACCTGCTTGGGTGAAGACGGGCGATTACGTTTTTGGGGAGTGTCGGTGGCGGCACGACTACTCGCTGGTGAACCTGCATGGCGTCCTTTTCTGCACTGCATCGAGCGGGACGACTACAACAACAAAGCACCACCATGGCCTTTCCCGGTGCGAGCGGCTCCGCCGCAGGGTATAACTTCGTTCATCCTCTTCTGAATTTCGTTATCAATATCATGATGTTCCTAGGCCAAACTGCTTTCATTTTCAACATGCTCTGTTTGGTTGATTTAGATGATTATGCGGCTTTTCTGGTTCATGTTACTTTTGTGATCATCATAATCTTGCTCTTTGAGAACACATCTTTTATTTATATGATCTTGTCTGTGATGCTTCAGTTGTGTAAAACAATGTTTCTCATATGTTTCGGCTCTATATTTTGCCTTATCATCATGTTAACTTTTGTCATGAATTGTTTCTGTCATTTTATCCATGATGTCATTCTTATTTATATTGCGTCATTTTTATGGATTAAAATAAACATGAAAATGCCTTATTTTTCAACAATAGCTTGCATGGTAGATTACTTGCTCAAGCCTTTTATCTTGACGAAGCCTTTATCCTGCTTACCGCAATAGGATAGACGCACAGTACACTTGCATGCTCTATATACATGACTACTACTCCTCTATCATATTATTGAATCGATCTCTTTCACAGGTAGATCAGCTAGGACGAGGAGGAATGAATGCCGTGTGGCTGGGGCCCGAGCCGGGAACGGACAAATATATGTGTGTCTGTGTAGTCATAGTGTCATACACGTACGAGGCCTCAATCCATACCCAGAGACCCAGTCCTGTGATGCAGACCGGCCCGGCCGGGTCATCAGTACGTACTGTACGCGTACTATACTCCTAGCTAGCTCCGTCCCCTGATTGATCGGCGGCCTCATGATTTCGCTGGTCCAACCCGTGCATGCATATGGATCCACTTTTCCGGCGGTCGGCGGCCGGCGGCGTACATTAAATTCATGCACATCCCGCGAAGTTTACATGGAAATCCAAGATGAGATGGAACTAGTCGTTCGTGTCTCCATCTCTCTCAGTTGTACTGTACAGTAGTACGTGGACGATGGAGGATGGATTCTTGTCTTATATATTGTGCGCGTGCCCCGTACGTGCGACGAAAAAATTGACTCCCAACACATGCAAAGTTGAGCGTACGCGAAGGAGCAGGGCGCCCCCGGCTCCAGTACTTGGCTCCATGAGTTTTGTAAAACCTAAATGTTATTTAATTAATCTGTTGTGTCTACGTTCATTTTCCTCTCTTTGCCTGCATGCCGTTCTTGACTCCATATTGATCTACTGTCCTGTCACTGTCAGATGATCAGCAGCCTGCTGTGCAGGCGTGCTCCCGCCTCCTAACCATAATTTGCCTCTTTGTGTATAACATAGTAGTAGTAGTGTTATTAAAAAATCATAGTCTTGTTCGATTGATGGTTGTGAGTTTGATAAGTTGGGCTCATAAGTTCAAGCGAGTAGAAGTATAACCTATAGCTATTGTTCCATCTATCTCAAATTATAAGACATTCGAAGAATTTTGGAGAGTTAAAACACCTCAAGTTTAGCCGAAACTATAGAGAAAATTATAAAAATTCATGATATAAAATATGAATACTATGAAAATATAATGGATGAATAATCTAATTATACTAGTTGGCATCATAAATGTTATTTTATTATTATAAAACTTTCATCAAACTCGATATGCTTTAACTCTACAAAAAATTTGGAATATCATAGATTCTTAAAATGTCTTATAATTTAAGATGGAGAAAGTACTACTTTTATGTTCTTATTTATATCCTTTATTTTTTATATTTTACTTTCAGACTCTTTAACGTGCTGTATGTTACATGTATTTTAGTGTATATATGTATATATATTAATCTAATATTGTGATTGTCGTCACAACAACCAAAGTCACTTGTGTTTTATTATTAAACAATATGATCTAATCCCTTTGTCTCAAAATAAGCATCACTACAGATCTTTCTTAAGTTTAACTAGATTTATAAAAAATATTAATACGATTTACATCTTTAAATAACTTTATTATTATAAAAATAAATTGAGAAGTAATCTAATAATATTTATTTTACATCATAAATATTAATTATTTTATATATTTGGTCAATTTGACTTCTCATGAATTGAGAATAACGCTTAATTTTATAATGGATGGAGTCGTTATAAATATTAGGACTAAATTTTCCATCACCTATATATATTATCAGATTCAATGGTAAATTTGCCCCCCCTTTGTTTTGGTCCGAGCTCCGCCACTGAGAAGGAGAAGGAAACGGGTCCGCACCCAGTCTCACGGATAGAGACGGCGTTCCAAAATGAAACGGATCAAGAGAATGGGACGGGCGGATGGTGTACTGGGAACACCATCGGACAACGGCAGAAGCGCTGGTTGGAGCGGTGCGGCCTCCCCACGTCGGACGATGGTGGCGGCGCTGACATCGAGCAGCCATGGATCTCCTTTTCCCCGCGGGCGTCGGGCGGAAGCCGTCGGTGCGCCGGCAAGGGCGGCGAGCGGATGAGCCACGCAAGCACGCGCCTGATCTGGTCGAGGAGCGGAGGCCTGCGGCGTTGGGGACGAGCGAAGGCGACACGCCGTTGGAGAGGAGCAGAGGCGGCTGACACTAGGGATGAGCGGAGGCGCAGCCATGGACGGAGACGGAGGAGAAGACTAGATGCGGATGCCCCGTGCGGGAATGCGTTGACTGCCTTCTGGGCTTCTGCCGTCGAGTAGTGCTTAGCTTCTTTTCTTGCGAATCTTATTAGCGCTTAGCTGGAATGCAAATAACAGCCCATTTAAAGCAGTTCACAGACTCAACAAGAATAGTTGGGAAAAAAAAATTCTTTTATCTGTGCGGCTTATTTATATATATATATATATATATATATATATAATTTACCGATATGTTCAAAAAAAATTACCGATGAGCTTAGATAAAGATATTTTTTTATGAAAATTGTATTCCTTAAAAATATTTGTAACTTTGTATTAACTCGTGGGATCACGATACACGTTCCATAGCTATGTTCTGGGTTCGTCGTCCCAACCACTTGAGGATCATCGAATCAAACGTTCCGAGAAGGTATACCGCCCTATAAACCGGGGACTTCAAATTTATATCTTAGCTGATCATCAATAAAAAGAATTGTACTATGTTGCTAGGAATTTGCTTATTATATCTTTGTGACTTAAAACAAATTGCTAGGATCAATATACATGTAGTGTTAGAGATCACAAAAAAAAATTCTAGCTTCAAAGGGGTGAAATTTTCTTGCTCCTAATAGGTGGATTCTTTTTTATCCGTGGCAACGCACGGGCAAAAGGCTAGTATATACAAAATAATACTCCATTCCATTCATCAGTAGTTCGGTATCTTGGTCTGCATGCGCGCCTCCGTCTTTTCTTCGACAAACAACAACAACAAATGAAGGGGCCGCCAACCAGTTGCTTGCCCGTGTTTCGCATCCCACGCGCAACCCAAATGTGCTGCGTGTGGGCCCAACTAGTATTAGATTAGATCTAGCTTTAGCTTTGTTTTTGTACTACTCCATAATACAGTATACTAAATTAAGTTCATTCAGTGCGGGGACATCATATTGTCGAGGACCTTGATCTCGCACGAACTCCCGTTCACTCCTTGTGCATCCTTCTGCTTCTGCTTCTCAACAGAATGTGACAACACGTCCGACTGACAGATGGGCCGCTCGCTAATAGTATAGTATTGGTAAAAGAAAGAGCCATATCCCCTCTAGCTAGCTAGATGAGCTAAGCCTTTTTACCTAATAAGGTGGTCGGTGAGCCCCGGAGGACGATGAGTTTGATATGCATGCTTCGGTTCGTGGTAAATAAACCCACACAGGCACCACACAAATTAAAGAAGAAGCAGGAACGCACAGAGAGAGAACCGATCGAGCGTGCACAAAGATACTCCATCTGTCCTAAAATAAAGTGTCGTTTTAGGTTTTCGTGACACAAATTTAACTCAATTTATAAAAAAATACATGCAATATTTATATCTTTAAATAAATCTGTTAAAAAACTAAACAAAAAGATGTTTTCGATGATATTAATTACTTAACATAAATATTTATATATTTTAATATATGATTACCGGTAGTTATTTCTCAGAGAACGAGAACTACACTTATTTTAAAACGGATGGAGTATATACGGAGTACTTCACAGCAGAGCGAGCAGTATAGAGCGAGCAGCAAGCAATCTAGCAGCTGCACCGGCCAGCGGCCACCAATAGGATTCGCACTTGGCGGCACGCACGCTCCTCTCCTTGGTTCTGTTGGTTTCGTACTAGCCGACGTCAGGGCGGCAGCTGATGTCACCTTGGTCCTCCACCGTCCCCCGGCCGCGCTCCTCCTTAAATCTCAACACATGCAGGTATCAGAATTCAAGTGCTTGTCCCATATAACGACCCAAGAGATGCTTCCTGATAGCATATGATTCAGCCAACCCACCTATACTACATTGTTATCCGAATTCTAAAGTGGGTATCCTGGAGACATCTAGAGGGTCTGCGGTTCAAGTAATATTTAATCAGTAGATTTGTTTCTAAAATTTAACTATAATTAATTCAGCCTATAAATACATCTTGTAAACCATATATGTGAAAAGTTAGGATGACTCGTTTTTTTTGCGATCGGGAATATAGCCCATTTTTCATTAAGAGGAGTGAATTACACGACACAACTACGAGAGAACCCTCATAACACATATTACAAACCACCAAGCTAGTGATGAGTGATCTGGAATACAACTTAAATAGAAAACAAAAGAAAGAGCGACTGCCCTCAAACCCTGGAATCTACCAACTGAGCCTGTAACAATAGAATACAACAACACGATGGTTGCCTACAAACTAGACAATGCCCGGTGACCAAGCATCGAAACCAGCGATGAGAGACGAGCATCCAGCAACAACGGCGACAAAGCATCCGCCAACGAAGACCACAACGGCCAAGTATCCGCCAAGAAGAGGACCCGCACACCCTCGGCAGCAAAGCATCTGCAAGATGGGGGGCACAACACGACGACCAATGCCCCGGTGACAAAGCATCGAAACTAGCGAAGAAAGACGAGCATACAACAACAACAGCGGCAAAGCATCCGCCAACGAAAACCACAGCGGCCAAGTATCCGCCAAGAAGAGGACTCCGCACACCCTCGGTAGCAAAGCATCTACAAGAGGGGGGCAACGACACGGAGACAAAGTATTCGCCGAAGAAACCAATGAATGCCAAGCACCCGTCATGACCAACGACAACTGCAAGGTCAGAAGTTGCAGGACAAACCATTGTGAGTAGACATAGGCACATACAGGCACAGCGAGGAACACCACCAGGTGGCCAACAGAAGGAGCCACGGGAGTCGGCGACCAAACACGGACATGTGACAAGTCACACGAGATTCTTCAACAACGCCTTCAAGAAGGAAGTGACACCCAAGGAACAATCATGGACGCCATTGTAAGACGAGGCTTACGCCCAGAATCGAACATCATCGGCGGGAAGCATGGGTTCCATCAACAACGCCTCCAAGGAGGTATGTGGAGTTGAGCTTTCGCCTGAAACTCCATGCATCCAAAGGTGCACACAGGTCTCACCGCCGGTAGAGACTAGCAGAGGAAAGAGCTGCCGACTCCGTTCCCATGACCTGACACCGTGCGAATCTAGCCATGGCGGGTAGGAGCTGGGCCTTGACCACGACATAGCAGGAGCAAGGCCGCGGACCTAGCGATGGCCGACCATAGTAGGCCACGACGACCCCGAAGTCGCGGAGTGAGGGGGAACACATGGGCCAGCACTGCAGGCCACCGCCGCCGCAAGCTTCGGCCCCCACTGGCCACCAGCGTGCGTGGGAAGTGGCCTGAAAGGATCAAGATGCCCAAGAGGGGGGTGAATTGGGCTCTTTTTAATTTCTAAATAAGAATTAAACCTATAAAGAGCCAATTAACCCCCTAGTGCCTACCGCTTGTGTGTCCTAGCTAGAAAGCGGTAGCAAGTCAATAGAAAGCGAAAACTTCCTACACAATTATAGTATGAATTGAAAGACAAGTGCAGAAAGTAATGCGGTAAGAAAGAGCTAGGGAAAGAGATGCTTGACACGGCGATGTTTTGCCACGGTATCGAGGAGTCGACACTCCCCCCTAGTCCTCGTTGGAGCACCTCGCAAGGTATAGCTCCCCCTCAATCCCGCGCAAAGGATGAGTGCTCTCTACGGGCTGATTCTTCGCCACTCCGGCTCGGTGAATCGCCCACAACCGATCACAAACGTCGATGGAGAAGGGCCGCCGACAATCCTCTGGCGATCACCTTCCTCCAAGCACCACCGAACCGTCTAGGTGATGTCGATCACCAAGAGTAACAAGCTTCGATTTTCGCTTGACTCACTCAAGCTTCACAACTAGAGGATGCACACTTGAACTCTTGGATGAACTAGAGGAGAGGATGGATGGATTCACGAATCACTCTCTCTCTCTAGGGCTCTTGCTCTCATCCCAACCTTCTCAACAAACTTAGCAACTCAAATGAGCAAAGGCAAGGTGGGAGAGAAGTGTGAGAAGCTATAAATAGCCCCTCAGAAAACTGCCTCGGGCTGGCAACTTAAGTTGGCGACGGACGCTCCGTCGACTAGGCGACGGACGCTCCATCGCATGCCCCAACGGCTAGTTCTGTTCATAGTTTGGGCGACGGACGCTCCGACGCCCTGCCCAACGGCTAGTTCTGACACGCTTTTACCAGCGACGGACGCTCCGTCATAGGGGCGATGGACGCTCATCTCAGCGTCCGACGCAACACTCTGGCTCGGGCTGAAAAACACCCTCTCTGGAAGGTCGACGGACGCTCTCCAAGCGTCCGACGCCTGACCGACGGACAGCGTCCATCGGACCCTGAAAAACTTAGCCAGCAAACATCTCCACTTGGAGGTCGACGGACGCTGTGGACTCAACCACCCAGCGTCCGATGCCTTTGTCCGACGCGACGGACAGCATCCGACGCCTCCGTCAGGAGCGTCCGTCGCCCAGAAAACAGTTCTATCAACTTCGTTTTTCGTCGCGATGAATATGGAAGTTGTTCTAGGCTATCTTACGGTCAACGTAGGCTTGCTTAGAGCTATGGAAGACAAGTGTGCACCACACCTAGTTCATGAAGCTTTCCTAAGTCAAGCTACTAGTCTCAACCCCTCTTAATAGTACGGTCAAAGATAAAAAGAGAAGCCCTATCTATTTCTAAGTGCCCTTCATCACCTTATGGCACTTAGCCTATCATTCTAGGGTCTTCATCATGTCTGCTTGAAATCCGAAATGATATCCATCTTGGGGGCTAAGTAATGACCATTAATGCCCATTCTTGTTGACCACTATGGCTAAACTACGCATAGCCTCTGCAAAACACACGTTAGCCATAATAATCTCTAATTGTCGTTAATCACCGAAACCAACTAGGGCCATGATTCTTCAATCTCCCCCTTTTTGGTGATTGATGACAATAAATCCTCGAGTATGGATAAGAGTTATAGTTTAGACTTTATGGTGACTTGGAATGGTTGAGCAAGGGTTAGTAGATTTGTAATGAAGCATACTTGCTCACCCAAGCCAAATCACAAACCATGGTACTCATATATATGAATGTAAAAAGGAGTACCTCATGATATTCTCAAAAGATGTATCAGAGTATAGCACGGAAGCTCAATTATTATTTAAGCATAGAGATATATCATGAAACATGAGACAACTCACAAGATATATTAGTGATAATCAAGAGTTTGTCACAAGAGTTTGTCACAACCAACCATATTTCACACAAATATCAACCAAGGTATTCATCACACATAGATACAAATGCATAAACGTAGACATGATGAATGAGTACGGGGAATTTTAAGCATACAAAGATTCAAAACCCTCCCCCTACCTCTATACTCGACCCTCTCTCCCCCTTTGGCGTCTAGCACCAACAACTAAGCATCTGGGGCTGGAGAAGAAGGTGGAGGAGCTGCAGCCTTGCGATCGAGCATGATGAAGTCCTAAAGATCTGACTCGTCTGACTCAACATCTGCCTCGGCCTCTACAGGTGTAGGCGCAGCTGGGGTGACCTCTGGAGCTGGCACTGAAGGCTCTGGAGCTGCTGACTCAACTGACTCCCCCTGAGGCTCAGCTGGTGCTTCTGACGGTCCTGCCTCTGTAGTAGCGGGCCTGGAAACCCGACGAGTGAAGACTCGAGGCGTGGGGGAAGGTGTCACTGCTAGTGCAACCAGAGATACTGCTGCTACGAACTCTGCTGGGTGAGTCTGAGCTGGAGAGGATGCTGCAACTGTAACTCTCTCATCCTGAGCCTCTGTAACAGCTGTCTCAACGGCTAGCGAGATAGCATCTGTCTGAACTGCAGCTGGAGGTGTGGTAACTGTCTGTGTGGACTGCTCGGGTGCGATCTCCGACGAGGCAACTAAAGAAAGGTGAGTGCCCGTCGCCGGAGGATCTACCTCAACCTCTGGAGCTGGTGAGATTAGCTGAGCTGCTCCTGGGGAATCTTCTCCCGTGATCTCTAAGTATGAGGCTGAGAGGTCTCTCGAGGCCTCTGCTATGGTAGTTCCCCGGATAGGAGTAAATCCTGTCTGAATCTCTCCGGGCGAAGCTAACCAAGAAGACACCTGGGTCCTCGGAGACTGGTACTTGAGAGAAGCTGGTGCCTGGAACGGAGGAGTAGCTGGTGCCTGACTCTGCTGTCCTCCAGACGGTAACGCTGGAGTCGAAACCACAACTACTGGAGTCTGCTGTGGAGGTGAGGTGAACTGCTGCTGCGAGACTCCGGGCAACTGAATCTGAGGAGTGGAAGTCTGCCCAGAGCTGGAGGCTAGAAGACGCTCAAGTAGCAAGGTCTGGGTCTTCTGAATCTCTGCCTGCTGCAGCTGATAGGCCAAGAATTGGCGCTGAAAACTCATCCTGCCTAGCCTGAGTCTGGGCCTGAGCAGCCAACTGCTGCTCTGTGAGTCTCCGTAAGTCGGCAGCCTGTCGCTTCTGCTCCTCTGCCTGGCGTGACTGCTCCTCCTGCATCCTCGAAAGAATGGTAAGCAGTGTAGCCTCTGAGGTGCTGGAACTTGGAGCTGGAGCTGCAGCTGTGCCTGACCCTCCTGCCTCATGGTCATGAGGCATCAATGCGTACTCGCGCACTAGCTGGTAGTCCTCATCGGAACTGTCAGAATCCAGGTCCTCTCTGTAGACAGTCTCGGCAGCTGTGTCAATCTCAGCATCAAGATCTGCGAGCTCTGCTTGAGCAATCTGCTCAACTGTGGCATCAGTGACCTCTGCCGACTGAGGTGGCACACTGGCCTGCCTGGTGCCTGGTCTGTAGGCTCTGCTGGGGCGAGGCAGGTTTCCATGGATGACTAGTTGACTCATAGAATATACTGGAAACTCTGTCGCTGACCTAGTGAGAGTGACTCTCATAGCTCCTGATCTGGTCTTGGCAACTATAAGATACGATATCCAGTGAGCAAACTGTAGCTGCCAGTGACCTCTGAACCCTGCAACTATGATATCCTCAAGCTTGCTAACAATCAGGTCCCAAAGGTCAAACTTCTCCTTCCGGACGATATGAGCCAGGAGCCATAGATGTAGTCGTGTAATCGTGTCTCGAGCTCCAATCCGAGGGAGGATGGTACGCCTGAGTACCTCGTGGAGAATCCGAGCAAGTGGAGTGAGGTCTCGCAGAGTACGGCTCGAACCCTCCGTGAACAGCAGCTGAAAGCACGGCCTCACGAAGTCTGTAGACGACACTATCCCATCGTGAGGTCGGCGAGGGGTCTCCTGATCCCCATAGCACAAGCTATGAATCCTCGTAGGGGAGGACTCTAGGTGGAATAGCTCTCTGAACCGAGCTGCTGAAACCCTGAAGTCACGTCCCTGAAATCCGAAGTGAAGGAACTCGTGATCAGGGGAGATCCATAGAGAGGCATAGAACTGATAGACCCAGTCCTTCTGATAAGCTCCTGATCGTCCCATCAAATCTGATAGCCCCTGAAGGTACTGTAGGTGCTGTAGGATCTCTGGACCACCGACCCCCTCTATGTGAGCAGATGGGCACACTCTGTGAGCCCTAAGAGGAGCGTCAGTGTCAACGTAAGCTCTGTAAAAATCCGCGTGTATCGTGGTATAGAAGTCTCGTCCGGCACGGGGATCCCTCTGAGGTGGGAACCAGGACTGGAAGTCCACGAAGCGAAGTAACTGAACTTGCTTCGCTGTGAGAGCTCGGACCTGATGCCTCACTGGGTCTGGTAGCTGAGGTCCTGGAGGACTAGGTGGTGCAACAGAGCCTCTAGACCAGGTAACTCTGCGACTCATCAGCTCACCAATCGAAGTATGGCCCGCGGCCTCTGTCTGCTCAGTCTCTGGGACTGGCTCTGCCTCAGTAGCCTCGACGGGCTCTATCTCTGGACGCGTAGGGGACTCACGACGCGCTCCACGGCGAGGCAAGAGTCTCAAACCGGCACGATGTCCTCCTCGCTCCGCAATCTCTGTGGCCTCGGCCACTGCAAGCGCTGCTGCTGAGTTTGGATCCATGAGTGGCCTCTTGCGCTTCCGTGACACGACCTTTTGCTTGCCCTTTCCCCAGTCAGTGGGTGGACGCGGTGGAGGTGGAGGGTCACCACCACTACCAGGAACGGGACCGGCATTCTTCGTTCTTGCCATTTACCGGACTCTGCTAACAAATCTCTGACAAAGAAGTCACCCTCAAAACCACTGCCCACTGACACTGAAATCCTGACAATCCGCAGAACAACACACTGCAAGAGTGGCACACCGGCCCTGGACTGTCCTTTCGAGGCTTTGCCTCGTTCCGTACTCGCGGGCTTTGCCCCGAGTTCTCTGTCACTGGCACACTGACCCTCTGATCAACTGACCCTGCTCGTTAGATAGATAGGAGTATAACTAATAAGCACATAACTAGGGGTAAGCAAAGTCTAGTGAGAAGCATGAATTTAGGTAAGAAAAGATCGAGATTCCAACTGCCATACCTTGGACCCTGACCAAAACACTTAGAAAGGAGAAGGAGAGTCGTCTCGGTCAAACTTCAAAGCACAAACCGCATCCTAAAAAAGGAAATGCAGAGGTGTGGTTTAGGTGAAGGAAGAGGAGAGGAGCGAGGAGCTTGGCAAACTAATAGGAATGTTGCAGGAAATAGATTTCACCTTGACACACAGCCGAGGTCGATCAATCTTCCAATTAGGGCCTTGGAGAGAGCTCCACGGCAGAGAAACTCCTACACGGCTTGAAAAACGCGAGGAAGCGGCAGCGCAAGGGGGAATGGCGCTGGCACGACAGCGGGAGTGCGGCGGCAGCATTGGGAGAGGCTGCGGCGCAGGAGTAGGCGGCGGCGCAAGAGCAGCCTGGATCACGCTGGGGAGGAGTGGCACGTGGCTCAGCGGTGGCGGTTAGGGTTTGGCAGGAGCGGCGGCGTACGGACAACTGAGAACGACTGAGAGAGAAGAAGAAATGGGGATTTTAAAAAAAAATTTGTGCCTTAAGTTCGCGACGGACGCTCCGACGCGGAGCGACGGACGCTCCGTCGGACTACGACGGACGCTCGGAAGAGCGTCCGACGGCATCGTCCGTCGGGCTTCCAGAACAGGTTTGAAACGCCCGAGCACATTGACCGCGTCAGACGCTCCGCGACGGACGCTGGGGGAGCGTCCGTCGCCCTGTAAGCGGGCAACATCCAATCTCCGGACGACCGCGACGGACGCTGAGGCAATTTACACCGAGTGTCCGTCTGCAGCGTCCGACGCCTTTTAAATAGAATTTTTCAAATTTTGTTTTTGCGTCTTTCTCCCAACAAAGTTCCAATCCCAATTAGATCCAAATAACACCTGATTAGACTTGATATGAGAACCATCTCTCAAACTCTCATTTTCAAATAGTTTGTCATAGGCTTACATTTTAGTTTTAGCTCAAAATAATCGAATGGAAGCATAAAGGAGTCATCATATGGCCACAAGAGGGGTATAGAAGAGTCTTGAGCTTGGAATGCTCCCCCTAAGTGGACGAACACAGAGGATGCTCAAACTTAACCGAAAATGAACGACAAACAACACACATGCATATGCTATGCAATACGAAAATTGAATCTAGGTTGCCTGCAAGTTTAAACCGTGTTTAAGCTTTGTCACATGCTTTGAGGGCGGTTATCTCAACCGCGTTAGCCAAGCCTATGTGCATTACCAAATTAAACATGATATATTACATATGAATGCATTATTCACACAAACTCATCTTTTAGTGAAGTTAGAGTGATCAAGAACATTCAACTCGCTTCTCAACCTACAAAAGGTTGCTTCATCGAGTGGTTTAGTGAAGATATCCGCCAATTGATCTTCGCTCTTAACTCCAACTAGTGTTATGTCTTTCCTGGTCACATGATCTCTAAGAAAATGATGGCGAATATCTATGTGCTTGGTGCGAGAGTGTTGAACCGGATTGTTAGCAAGCTTTACGGCGCTTTCATTATCACACAAAAGTGGAACTTCTTTTAAAAACACGCCGTAATCAAAAAGTGTTTGGGTCATGTATAAGATTTGTGCACAACTTGCTCCCATGACAATATATTCCGCCTCGGCGGCTGACAATGCCACACTATTTTGCTTCTTTGAGGACCAAGAAACAAGTGATCTTCCTAGCATGTGGCACCCGCCGGAGGTACTCTTCCTATCAACCTTACACCCGGCATAATCCGAATTGGAATAGCCAACTAGTTGGAAGGGAACTCCTTCGGGATACCAAAGACCCATGCTAGGGGTGTGCCTTAAGTACCTAAGGATTCTTTTAACCGCACAAAGATGTGACTCCTTAGGGTTTGCCTGAAATCTAGCACACATACACACACTAAACATGATATCCGGCCTAGATGCGGTGAGGTAAAGTAAACTACCGATCATAGAACGATAGAGAGTTTGGTCAATCGGTTTACCTCCCTCATCGAGATCGAGATGCCCATTAGTAGGCATTGGGGTCTTGATTGGCTTGCAATCCTCCATCTTGAATTTCTTGAGCACATCATAAGTGTACTTCTCTTGAGATATGAAGGTGCCCTCCCTCAATTGCTTCACTTGGAAGCCAAGGAAGAAGGTTAGCTCGCCAATCATCGACATCTCGAACTCCTTGGACATCAATGCACCAAATTCCTTGCTATGATCTTGGTTTGTTGACCCAAATATAATGTCATCGACATACACTTGGCAAACAAAGATCTCTCCATCTAGCACCTTGGTGAAGAGTGTGGTATCCACTTTCCTGATCTTGAAGCCCTTCTTGAGTAGGAAGTCCCTTAGCCTCTCATACCAAGCTCTTGGAGCTTGCTTCAATCCATAGAGTGTCTTGGACAACCTATACACATGATTAGGACAATTTGAGTCTTCAAACCCGGGAGGTTGTGAGACAAAAACAAGTTCATTGATGAAACCATTTAGAAAGGCACTCTTCACATCCATTTGAAAAAGTTTCATTTTATGATGTGAAGCATATGCCAAAAGGATACGAATGGCTTCTAGTCTTGCAACCGGTGCAAAGGTCTCCCCAAAATCCAAGCCTTCAACTTGGGAGAACCCCTTTTCCACCAATATTGCCTTATTTCTCACAACCACGCCTTGATCATCTTGCTTGTTCCTAAACACCCACTTGGTGCCAATGATTCTTGCTCCTTTGGGCTTTTCTACTAGTGTCCACACTTCGTTCCGGGTGAAGTTGTTCAACTCTTCGTGCATGGCATTCACCCAATCTGGATCCGCAAGTGCATCCTCCACACTAGAAGGTTCAACAAAGGAAACAAAGGAGTGATGTTCAACATAAGAATCAAGTTTAGATCGAGTTGTTACCCCCTTGATGGACTCCCTATAATGAGGTCTTGTGGATGAGCTTGAAGCATAGGTGTAGATCTTCTATTAATCACTTGGGGAGGAGATTGTGGTGCATCAACATCACTCGCTTGAGTCTCGGCTTGATCTTGAGGGATGAAGGTATCTTCTTGTGCTTCCCTCACTTGTTCTTCATCAACTTGAGGCTGTGTGAGGTGGAGAGGGTACTTGATTTACATCATCTTCAACTTCTTCCACCTCTTGTGGGTTGATTGCACCAATGGGCATATTCTTCATAGCCTCTCTCAAGGGTTCATCACCTACATCATCAAGATTTTCATGCTCTTCTTGAGAGCCATTAGTTTCATCAAACTCCAAGTCATATGTTTCTTCAACTAGGCCGGAGGCTTTGTTAAATACTCGATATGCCTTGGATTTAAGAGAATAACCAAGTAAGAAACCAATGTCACATCTCCTTTGGAACTTGCCCAAGTGTTGGCGCTTCTTGTAGATATACACTTTGCATCCAAACACTCGGAAAAAGGATATATCTGGTTTCTTCCCATTCACAAGCTCATAGGGGGTCTTCTTGAGAAGCCTTTGGACAAATAGTCGGTTGGCCGCATAGCATGCGGTGTTGATTGCTTTGGCCCAAAACTTCTCGGGGGTGTTGTATTCATCAAGCATTGATCTTGCAAGAGTAATAAGTGTGCGGTTCCTCCTCTCTACTACACCATTTTGTTGAGGAGTATAGGTGGCGGACACTTCATGCTTGATCCCAACTTCATCACAATAATCTTCAATTTTGGTGTTTACAAACTCGGTCTCATTGTCACTTCTTATCTTCTTGATCTTCACATCAAACTCATTTTGGGCTCTAGTTGCAAACTTCTTGAATATTGATTGAGTCTCTCCCTTGTCTTGAAGAAAGAACACCCAAGTGTACCTAAAGTAGTCATCAACTACCACCAAGCAAAAGAGATTGCCACCAAGGCTAGCATAGGTGGTAGGTCCAAATAGATCCATGTGAAGTAGCTCTAGGACTCTTGAGGTTGACATGAAAGCTTTGGTTGGATGAGTGTTTGCCACTTCTTGCCGGCTTGACATGCACTACAAAGTTTGTCCTTCTCAAACACAACATCCTTCACACCTCTAACCAACTCCTTCTTGACAAGCTTCTTCAAAGTTGACATTCCCACATGTGCTAATCTTATATGCCATAGCCAACCCAAAGAACTCTTGGAGAATAGACATGTTTGCAAACTAGCTTTATTTGAGGTGAAGTCCACTAGGTAGAGATTGTTGTGCCAAAACCCTTTGAATATCAATGATGAATCTTCAATCTTTGACACAACTACCTCATTTTGAGTGAAGAGACATTGGAAACCAAGATCACATAGTTGTCCCACCGATAGCAAGTTGAAGCTCAAAGATTGTACTAGCAAGACATTTGCTATTGATTGATCATTTGAGATTGCCACTTTGCCTAGGCCTTGCACTTTGCCTTTTGAATTGTCCCCAAAGGTAATCTTGTCTTGCCCTTCACAATCTTCCTCAAGTGTGGTGAACATCCGGGAGTCACCGGTCATATGTTGAGTGCATCCACTATCAATCACCCAATGACTTCCACCGGTCTTGTAGTTCACCTACACACAAGCAACTTGAAGTTAAGCTTGTTGTTTGGGAACCCACACTTGGCGAGGTCCCATAGCCTTGTCCACCAACTCCTTAGCAACCCATAGCACTTTGGGCTTGTTCTTCATCTTAGGACCGAGAAACACAACTTGGGGTTTACCCTTGGAGTCCTTGTTGATGATGAAGTGTGCATCATCAGCGAAAGTACTTATGTGCTTGGGCAAGGTCTTGGGAGGTGGAGTCTTGCATTGGGATTCAAAGTGACCCTCTTGACCACATCCAAAGCACTTATTAGGCTTGGGCTTTGGTGTGTCATAGTTGTTTCTCATAGCCTTGTTCTTGTAGTAGTTCTTAGCTTCTATCTTGACCTTGGCCTTCATGATTTGGTTCTCCTTGAACCCAATGCCGGACTTGTCGGTCTTCATGATAGTGTCCATCAAGAGCTCACTTTGGAGGTTGTGGCCCTTGGTGAACTTATCCATTCCACTTGCAAGCTTGATCTTCTCAACCTTGAGCTTTGCATTTTCCTCTTTGAGAGAGTTAATCAAGGTCATTGCATCATTGTCATCTTGCTTGGCCGACTTGATGGTGAATGGCTTGTTTGCCTTGAGGTTGATTAGCTCTTCCTTGAGCTTGGAGTTTTCTTGCCTCATCTTCACATAGTCATCATACTCCTCGGCCTCAACTACCTTCTTGCCCTTGCACCTAGCATTTTGCTCACTAGCAACTTCATCAAGCAAGTCCTCACAAGAAGTAGCTATATGACACTTAACAACCGGGTTAATAGCAATATGTGTAGCAAGATCATTTGTAAGCAATTCGTTAGCTATCACAAGTGTACCATGTTCATTCTTAACTTGGTTGTAGTCATCTTTTAGCAAGTTGTATCTTGTATGGAGCTCTTGTTTTGACCTCTCAAGCTTATCATGTTTCTCATTAGCTTGCTTGAGTGAGGCTTTGAGCTCCCTAGTGCTAGATGAGAGGGTTTTGTTCTCAAGCTTCAAACCATCATTAGCACTAGACAAGTCATCAAGTTTAGCATGCAAGTTATCGTTGGCTTTCTCTAGTGATTCACTTTTAGCTTTATACTTCCTAATGAGCTTAGTATATTTGTTGCAAATCATAATTAGCTCATCATAGGAAGGTGCCTCAAACTCATCATCACTATCATCACTAGAGTTAGCCTCATCATCACTATCCTCTTTTTGTACCTTTTTGTCACCTTTAGCCATGAGGTATAGGTATGTAGAGGATGAGCCCGGAGATGATGGAGGAGGTGGTGGTGGAGTAGATGACCCAATCACCAAGGCAGCCACCTTCTCTTCTTCGCTTTCATCTCCGGATGAGTCACTTGTGTCTTCAATGTCGGTGAGCCAATCACCAACAATGTAGGCTTTGCCATTCTTCTTTTTCTTGTGGAAGTTGAAGTTCTTCTTCTTCTTGAATGGCTTGTCATCTTTCTTCTCCTCATCACTTGACTCATCTTTGTTGCCCTTGTTGTATTTGAACTTGTTGTTGAATTTCTTGTTCTTGTACTTGTCTTTCTTCTCTTCGGGGCAAGCATGAGCCAAGTGTCCAAGTTTACCACAATTGTAGCAATCCATCTTGGAGAGAGGCTTTCTTGAAGAGCTTGTGAAGAATTTCTTCTTCTTTGAGTCAAACTTGACTCCATTCTTGTTTAGCTTTTTCAACATCTTAGTTGTTTTCTTCACCATGAGAGCGAGGTCATCATCATCCTCTTCATCACTTGCACTCTCATACACGACTTGCATTTTGTACTTCTCCGAGGAGGATGCTTTGAGTGCCAAGTCCTTCTTCTCCTCCTTCTCTTTTTCTTTCTTCTTGGAGGAGGAAGAAGAGCCACCATCACCAATCTTCATGTACATCTCATGGGCATTGATCTTGCACAAGATTTGTGTTGGTGTAGCGGCGGAGAGATCTCCTTGGTGAAGAACCGTGACGATGTGGCCATACTTCTCAATGGGCAAGACACAAAGGATCTTGCGCACCACATCGGCCGGTGCCATTTGGTTGAGACCGAGCCCATTCAATTCTTCTACAATAATGTTAAGACGTGAGTACATTTCATTTGCATTTTCATTTTCATGCATGGAAAAAGAATTGAGCTTAGCCATGACCAAGTGATAGCGTTCCTCACGCTCACTCTTTGTGCCTTCGTGAAGAGCACAAATAGTGGTCCATAACTCAAATGCATCTTTGGCATTACGCACTCGGTTGAAGACATCCTTGCTAATGCCACGAAAAAGAATGTTCTTTGCCTTGGCATTGTGCTTATCAAAGTTGAGGTCCTCCGCGAAGAGAGTGCCTCCCTTTGTGGCGGCTTTGAGCACGCCCACGTCAATGTCCTCTAGATAGGCCTCCATACGAACTTTCCAATAAGGAAAGTCGTCTCCATCGAACATGGGAGGTGGTCCATCCCCATGGGACATCTTGCTCTAGGCGGTGAGGCCTAATTTAGAGCAAACCTTGCTTTGATACCAATTGAAAGGATCAAGATGCCCAAGAGGGGGGATGAATTGAGCTCTTTTTAATTTCTAAACAAGAATTAAACCTATAAAGAGTCAATTAACCACCTAGAAAGCGGTAGCAAGTCAATAGAAAGCGAAAACTTCCTACACAATTCTAGTATGAATTGAAAGACAAGTGCAGAAAGTAATGCGGTAAGAAAGAGCTAGGGAAAGAGATGCTTGACACGGCGATGTTTTGCCGAGGTATTGAGGAGTTGACACTCCCCCCTAGTCCTCGTTGGAGCACCTCGCAAGGTATAGCTCCCCCTCAATCCCGCGCAAAGGATGAGTGCTCTCTACGGGCTGATTCTTCGCCACTCCGGCTCGGTGAATCGCCCACAACCGATCACAAACGTCGATGGAGAAGGGCCGCCGACAATCCTCCAGCGATCACCTTTCTCCAAGCACCACCGGACCGTCTAGGTGATGTCGATCACCAAGAGTAACAAGCTTCGATCTTCGCTTGACTCACTCAAGCTTCACAACTAGAGGATGCACACTTGAACTCTTGGATGAACTAGAGGAGAGGATGGATGGATTCACGAATCACTCTCTCTCTCTAGGGCTCTTGCTCTCTTTCCAACCTTCTCAACAAACTCAGCAACTCAAATGAGCAAAGGCAAGATGGGAGAGAAGTGTGAGCAGCTAGAAATAGCCCCTCAGAAAACTGCCTCAGGCTGGCAACTTCAGTCGGCGACGGACGCTCCGTCGACTAGGCGATGGACGCTCCGTCGCATGCCCTAATGGCTAGTTCTGTTCATAGTTTGGGCGACGGACGCTCCGACGCCTAGGCGACGGACGCTCCGACGCCCTGCCCAACGGCTAGTTCTGACACGCTTTTCCCAGCGACGGACGCTCTGTCACAGGGGCGACGGACGCTCATCTCAGCGTCCGACGCAACACTCTGGCTCGGGCTAAAAAACACCCTCTCTGGAAGGTCGACGGACGCTCTTCAAGGGTCTGACGCCTGACCGACGGATAGCGTCCGTCGGACCCTGAAAAACTTAGCCAGAAAACATCTCCACTGGAAGGTCAACGGACGCTGTGGACTCAACCACCCAGCGTCTGACGCCTCCGTCAGGAGCGTCCGTCGCCCAGAAAACAGTTCTATCAACTTCGTTTTTCGTCGCGATGAATATGGAAGTTGTTCTAGGCTATCTTACGGTCAACGTAGGCTTGCTTAGAGCTATGGAAGACAAGTGTGCACCACACCTAGTTCATGAAACTTTCCTAAGTCAAGCTACTAGTCTCAACCCCTCTTAATAGTACGGTCAAAGATAAAAAGAGAAGCCCTATCTATTTCTAAGTGGCCTTCATCACCTTATGGCACTTAGCCTATCATTCTAGGGTCTTCATCATGTCTTCTTGAAATCCGAAACGATATCCATCTTGGGGGCTAAGTAATGACCATTAATGTCCATTCTTGTTGATCACTATGGCTAAACTACGCATAGGCTCTGCAAAACACACGTTAGCCATAATAATCTCTAATTGTCGTTAATCACCGAAACCAACTAGGGCCATGATTATTCATGGCCGCTGACCGCCCGGTCTCTGGATCCGACCGCCACCAGCTTGGAGGCGAGACCGCAGGCCTGCCATGGCCTGGCCGAAGCCAGATCCGGCCACCAGCGAGGGGCCGCCACCACCACAGTGCCGACCCTTGCCACATCAGGCCAGATCCGGCCCCCAGGAGTCATCGCCGTCCTAGGAAAGCCGCCGGCCACCGGACTCCGCTGGCAGAGGAGGAGGACGGGAAGAACTTGGGGGAAGGAGAGGAAGCGAGCTTGGAGGAAGGAGCGGCTGCGGCCTTTTTGAGCAGCAGTACCGCGGGCCGCCGCCACCACACGCAGGACGGGGCGGCGACGGCGGGCGGAGGATCCGGCCGCGCGATTCGCTCGACGGCGGCGGTGGATGCCCCCCGAGTCGCCGCAGGGACGACGCGGGGGTCACTTGTTCGAGATGACTCATTGTATAAAAACTCTTCTTGTATAGTATAAATATGAAGATGGACGCGCTATGTAGGAGAGCCTAGTATACTCATAGTATATGAGGTAGGTGTTGCAGTGCAAGGTCCATGAAGCTTATTAATTTCGTTTCACGGAACAAGTACTACTAGTCAGATGGTACTGAGGTGTCAGAACTCTGATTGGTAATTAAATGGATCGTGGCGCCGTGGATGCATGCATGTGTGCTTCGATCCACACGGATTATGGATAGATCAACAAAAGTCTGGCAGGAAAAAAAAATTCTGCTTCAACTGTTCATCAGCATGAAATTCTTGGAGATGTTTTAAGGAACCATATTTTGGCCCGTTTGGATTTGCTATATTAGAGCTAATTTTGAGCCAACTAAAATTTCTATCTAGCTAATATTGGGCTAACCCAAATTAGCTCTATATTATTTAGAAATGAGAGCTACTACGAGATAGCTAGAATCTTTACAAAAGTCATTGTTTGCCCCTAAAATTTATCCACCGTACGTCGCTGTATTGGATCTGCCGCCACTGCTATGGTGCGGGGGGTCTGCCGTCTGCGGACGATCAAACTAAGTGAAATCACCTCTACAGGCTATATATTGGTTGAATAACAAACAAATTGCTGGAGGTAATTAGCAAAAACTTTGTGTACAAATTCCCCAATCCTCATCATCAAACAAACGAAGAGAAGATGTAATCAGGATATAGAGGACCAAGAAACCCCTTGGCCGGCTTGTCTGGCCTGGACCTCCATGTTGTGTGTCCCCCCTTCTACAGTACTACATTACTAGTATGTGTTGCGCAAGCATGGCGTATGCATGGTCCCGAAGTATTTTTTTTTTGAGATTACACAGTACAACGCAGACACTCAACACATACGCACACTCGTCCCTACGAACACACGCACGCAAACCCTACCTCTATGAGCATCTTCGAAGGACTGAGCCGACAAATCTTGAAGTTCACGAAGTCACCACAGGCGTCTCGCTGTCGACGGAAACGTTGCCTACCACTTAATGCATAGCGCCGGAAAATTCTGAAATAAATCCAGAATAAAGTGTCGCACCTAAGATTTGACGCCACAGAGATCTGGAAGCAGGATAAGGAAGAGAGATTCTTCTAGCTAGTGCGACAGGTGCACTGAATTTTTCTTCTACGGGGTCTTCCCGGCCGCCGCCCATGAAAATTGCGTGGATAGCGCTCGCGCGTACTCCGCGATGTGCGATTGTCACATAGCCACACTGGAATGTCGTATCACGGAATACTTGAATTTTGATTGCTTGCTTCTGAATGGAAAACTAAGGAATATGAACTGATTTTGGTACATACATGTACAAGATGTGTTAGCTAGAGACGCCATAAATTTATACCATGACCGTGGACAGGATGATAGATACATAATAATAAGTTCATTTTTTTGAAAATAATCTGCAGGAGGGGTTTTAGCCTCTAGTGGAATTTAATAAAACCAAGTAAAACAAAGTACAGGTGCAAACAAAGCGGGGGAACAAAAAGAAAGAGAGCTATGCTCTATTCAACTCTATTCTACTCTAAACTTAAAACAGATTACAGAGGGAGGGAGAGAAGCTGTCAATAAGTTTGAGTGTTGAATCCATTCTTCAAGCGAGGGAAGGATTTTCTTCTTCGCCCTCCACAGATGTGAAGATAATTCCATCTTGAAAATAGCCCTGCAAGTTTGCATCGTGGGTAAAGCATTCTTGAAGATCTTGTTGTTTCTTGACATCCAGATTGCCCTAGACATTAAGATTATGACTTCTATGAGGAATGACATGTTTAATTAGGGCCCGTTTGGTACAGCTCAGCTTCACTAGTGAAACTGTTTTTTTGAAAAATAGCTTCATGAGTAACTTTCTAGGTGAAGCTAAGCTATTTTGGAAAAAGTGTTTGGCAAAACAGCTTCACCAACAATTTTATGCATGGATATGAGAGAGAAAGGGGGAGAAAGTTATGATAAGCTACTATTTTCAGCTTCACCCCACTTTGCAAAGCTGTTTTTCTTTGTGAGAGGTGAAGAAAAACAGCTTCATGGGTAAAGCTGTTTTAAAAAGAGGTGTTTGACAAAAAAAATAGCTCACACCAGCTTTACAAAGCTGTTGTAAATTGTACCAAACAGGCTCTTAGTTGAGCTCTCATCATCTCATTGATAAATAAATTTGGAGGTCCACAAACTAATCGATAAAAGTTAATTATTACTTATTCTGCTCATTCACATTGTTTTGTTTAACCAATAATTAGTTAAAAAAGTCTTATTAACTCATATATGTCGACTAGTGGACTAGCTAGCAACTCTTCAATCCAGGTTGATGATGTTTCTGCTGTCTTTGGAGTGTTGAAATGATCTCGGCTTAGTCAAATGACTGACCGAGTCATAAGGGCTTAACAGCCAGCTAAATGGTCCAAGACCAATAGACATTGTTAGATATATTATGGGTTTGCAACTTTTGAAGTAGCCTAGAAACCATAAATCACTTATTATTTGATTGTATTGTCGCTAAGTCTCTATGGCATATGATTCACTGGGTTTTTGGTTTGAGATCATCTAGGACCATAGCACATATGTTTGGAGGGTGGTCTAAAGCGGTCCAACAAAAACCAAATCTCTTATTATTGATAGGTGCAACGGCAATTTGTTGGGTTATCTGGCTTACAAGGAATGATTTGGTGTTTAATAAATGTCAACCAAAAACTTTTTTGTAGGTACTCTTCAGGGCGACTTACTGACTCCGGTTTTAGGCTCTATTGCAACAGTTGGATGAACACAGGGTGCTTATCCAAGATGCATGCAGATTTTCAGAGTCTATTGCTATGTTTATTTTTGCTTCAAATGGTTGGAACTTTAGTTATCGGCTTGAGATTTAATTTGTACCTATGTGAGTTTCGTTTAGAGTGAGTTTGTAATAAGCTTGGTCTGATGCTTCTTTCTTGTGAGAAGCTGAAGCCGAAACTTTTAGTTCTGTTATCTAAAAAAAATATAAATATTTAATAAATCACAAAACACTCTATGGCATGAAATAAATAGGGTGCTATCTTGACTATACGATGACTCGATCTATATAGTTAGATGTTATCTATCTATATTGATAAGTTGAGAAAAAAAGACACCGGCACGTAGCACATGTGTGTGCCATTGTCACCATGGGCCGAGGCGTGGATGCAGCGTGGCGAGGCGAGGCAGGCAGCAAATGAGCAGACAAACGAACATACCCGAGTCTTGTAAATCAAGTCACATAATTACAGGAATTTCTTCCATTTTGGTTTAACTAACGTTTTGATTACAGGAGTTTCATTCGTTTCTTTTGATGATGGGAGTTTCATACTTTTATGACAAGTTTCACCTTTCGTGATGGGAGTTTTATTTTTTCATGACGGGAGTTTCATCCTTTCATGACGGAAGTTTTAAACCGTTTTCACCACTGGCTATAATGGCGAGAGCCTTCTCATCTTCTGTCTCTTGAGATGAAAGACTTGGATAACATAAAGATACTACCAGAAGGAAATGGTGGGGCAGTTCTTGTGCAAACCAACTATGTGGAAAAAGTGCTAAACCGCTTTGGTTGTAGTGAATGCACGTCTTCTCCAACTCCCTATGACCCAAGTGTGCTATTAAGGAAAAATCACAGAATAACACGAGATTAATTGAGATACTCACAAATAATTGGCTTTCTTATGTACTTGTCTAGCGCAACAAGACCTGATATCTCGTTTGCTCTGAGCAAACTTAGCTGATTTGTTTCAAATACAGGAGATACACATTGTCATGCACTTGAGAGGGTGTTGCATTACCTAAATGGTACTATGAGCTATGACATTCACTATACTGGGTATCAGAGGGTAGTAGAGGGTTATTGTGATGCTAACTAGATATCTGATGTTGATGAGCATTATGTCACAAGTGGATATGCGTTCTTGCTTGGAGGTGGTGTTGTTTTATGGAAGTCTTGAAAGCATACTATCTTAACGAAGTCTACAATGAAAGTACAACTCACAACATTAGACACCGCCAGCGCTGAGGCCGAGTGGCTTCGTGAACTTCTTACAGATTTACCGGTAGTGGAGACTCATATACCGACTATTTCTATGAAATATGATAATCAAACTGATAATCAAGGTCAATAGTTCTAAGGACAATATGAAGTCTACAAGGCATGTAAAAAGGTGGATAAAATCTATCAGAAAACTGAGAAACTTTGGAGTAATTTCATTGGACTATGTCCATACATCTCAGAATCTAGCAAATCAGTTTACTAAGGATCTATCACGTAATGTGATAGAAGGTGCATCAAAGGAGTTGGGCTTGAGACCCACTTGATGTCATTCCATAGTGGTAACATAGCTTATATGCTCGAAGATCAGGATGGTGAAACAAGCTAATGGTTGATTGAGGGAGAGACCCCTTAAGTTGAAGTCTAACTCAATGCTGTAAGGAAGGATGGTTAATACCTTAATATGATCCGAGTGGCTTGGTGAAACAGGGATGTTGTCCTACAGAATATCCTATACGAAACACACCTATATGAGTTCGATTGCTAGTCACAATCTATCATATACGGGTAATCTCTAGATACTCATGAAAGGCCTCGAAGTGTGAATTATATGCTTCAAATAGAGGGATTCAAGTCCAGTACCATGAACGAAATTTATGGGAAACTCAATTCGCGCAAAACTGTCAATTTAAGGCATAGTCCATTATTCAGTTGTGAATATGTGGAACTTTAGTTCTAGACGGATATTCAACTTAACAGTCTTTGTCGAAACTCTAGTATATCAAAGAACTGTGGTTTTCTGAGGTTGTTTCTTACACACCCTAAAGTTTGGTGGGGATTGTTAGATATATTACGAGCTTGCCTCCTATAAATAATTAAGAAAAAATAAAACTCTATGGCATGAAATAAATAGTGTCCTATCTTGACTAGAAGATGACTCAATTTATATAGTTAGATGTTATCTGGCTATATTGAGAAGTTGAGAAAAGGGCACTAGCATACAACACATGTGTGTGCTGTTGTCACCGGCATACAACACATGTGTGTGATGTTGTCACTGCAGGACAAGGTGTGGGCGTAGCATGACGAGGAGAGGCAGGCAGTGAACGAGCTGACAGGCTGACGGACCCCCAGTCAAGTCACATAACTACTTGAGTTTCTTCAATTTTTGTGTAACTGACGATTTGATGACAGAAGTTTCATTTGTTTCTTTTGGTGACGGGAGTTTAATATTTTCATGATGAGAGTTTCACCTTTCCTGATGGGAGTTTCATCTTTTTATGATAGGAGTTTCAACCATTTTCACAGTTGGCTATAATGGTGAGAGCCTTCTCACCCTCTGTCTCTTGATGTTCTCCTTCATCTCTTGGCTTACCTCATGGAAGCCTATATAAGACTACTCCATCATCTGTCATTGTAGTAGCTGATTTCGAACATCGTTCCACTGCCCCAAAGTATTCTCGTCCTAGTGCTTGCGCGCATGAGTTCTAGGAGAGTAGGCCTCTAGAACGTCACCGTCTTCGAGTTCACCTTCTCAGGTAAGGGTAGAAATCACGTTTTTGGGGAGTGTCATTTTTGGCATGACTACTCACTGCGACATCTTCTTCCTGGTGATCCGCTGCAATGCCTTCTTCCCGGTGGTTCAATTGGTGATCGGCACTGCATCCTCTCTGCATGACATCGAAGGGGACGATTACCTCATCAACCACTATGTTGACTAGTGGAAACAACTTAGCCCTTTGGTATGTTCTCTTTTGTATCCTATTTTTAGTGATGATCCTTTTGGTGGCTGCAATAGCATGCATGGTATTGTCACTTAGTTCGCACAAGCACGTATATGATATCACAAATTTGTCTTTAATCTTTTCTTGGATTAAACAATGACTGAATTTTCCTAAAATTCTAACAATCCAAAAATGTGATAGGCAATTTTTGGTAGTTGGCTTCGCGGGTATGTTGAAACCGAATATCTTTGAGGACACTCATTATAAGAGGTGGCGGCAAAGGTGCATTCTTTGGTTGACCACCATGCACTACTATTTTGTTGCTGAACCAATGTTGGCTGGACCGCATATACTCTTGATGAGGAGCACACGTTCCAACATGTAGACACGATGTTTCGAGCAACAATTATTAGTGTGCTAGCACATACCACTATTGATGCTTATTGCCGCTACTGTCTAGTAAAGACTTGTGGGATGCACTTGAGGCCAAGTATGGGGCTTCTGATGCCGATAGTGAATTGTATGTGATGGAGCATTTTCATAACTATAGGATGATTGATAGTCGTTCTGTTGTGGAAAAAGCTCATGAAATACAAACTTTGGCAACATAACTCAAAATATTTGGTAGTGTGTTGCCGGAGAAATTTGTGGCGGGCTGATTTATTTCAATGTTGCCACCAACTTGGACAGATTTTGTAACCTATCTAAAACATAATAGACTAGAGTTTGGTATTTCTAAACTTATTGGATCTTTACATGTTGAGGAGAAGGCAAGGGAAAAAAGATGTTTGCGGCAAGAAAGTTGTGGCTTTGAAAATAGCTTTGGAAGGCTTCTCTTCGATCCTGCCAGCGTGGCTAGACTTAGAGAGCTCATAGGAGGGTCAACTAGTCCCTTCTGTGGCTATCTAGGTCCTATTTTTGGCCAATTACCGTCTCCTACATGAACACATTTCAAGGCACAAGTGGACCTAGTTATTGGAAAAAATATGTTCTTGGGATTTATTTTTCTCTTATATTAGAAGTTGTTGATGGTGATTTGAGTATCTTTTTCATGTCTTTCTACTGTCAACACTATGAAAACCTTTTCTCTTCTCCTCGCTACCCTCTCTCCACCTCTTAAGCTTTGACTCGGTCATCTATCCCACTGTCGGTGTGGTCGCTGATGGACTCAAGAGGCCATATCTAGTTGTGCCGCCTCTCGATCTAGTCTTCTTGGTTATTGATCTGACCTCCCACGCCTTCCTATGCCGATGGTGGCCTTCGGGCGGTAGGTAGGGCTTTGCCCATCGCCTATGGTTTTGAAGGCAAGCAGTCTAGGGCGGCGGGTGGCTCGCGCCGACAACCTTGTTTCTTGGCCCATGTGGCGGACAAGGGGCTAGGTGGGCTTGGTGCTTGGTGGTCCATGCCTGTTCGTGCTGCTAGCCCGCAATTGTAGTTGTTCATGCCTCCGTGCGACCTAGTTCAAGCGGCTATAGGTGTTCATCAGGGTTGTACACACCTTGATGTCCGAGCGGCCTGACAACAGTCGAGGCCGAGTGGTAGTGGCTGCCCAGGAGAGGCTGGGGCCAACCTTGAGCTGCAACAGCCGGTTGGTGGAAGCCTAATGTAGCGCGTGTCTAGCTATGTTGGCCACCTAGACCTTCCCAATGTTGCCTCCCTGCCACTACGTCGTCCCATGGAATCGCTAGCGTTGGCAGGTCTCAAGTCGTCTGCTTCCCTTGGGAGGCTAGGCGTTGTATGGACGACGATTGCGATGCCTTTTAGGCGTTGTTGCCAGTGAATGGAGGCATATGTCATTGCACCTCTCTCTCAGGGCGGATCTTCAGGGTGAAAACCTTGTCCCTTCGAGACAAGAAGCGGTGGCACTATTTGTGTCACAATCCTCCTTGAGGCATTGCCTCAGAAGTTCTCTGGCCCTACCATGCGCAGGGGCTCCCACCCCTCCCCCTCCTCATTGTTGTGTGTGGTTGATGTCCTTGGTGGTCCTACCGGGTCATCCTGTTGGTGGTGGATTTTTTTCCTAGCATGTGTTGCGTGTGCTTCGTATCCTTCAATGCATGTGTTGGTTTTACAATGTGGACACTTCTTCGGCAGATACTTTGCTAATTTTTGCTTTTTGAGTAGATACTTTGTCGTCGGTGCTCTTGGTTTCACTGAGTGTATACTTTGCCACTGTAGTTTGCTGGTTTGCCACTGATGTTGTTCGGCATTCATAGAAAATACACACTTCATTTCCGGTAGATACTAGGCCCTTGTGCTCTTTCCTAGCGGATACTTTGCTGCTAAGGTCATTTTGGTCTTTTCCCTAGTGGATATTTGACCGCTGGGGTCTCCTTTGTAGCGGAAACTTTGCCATTACCATCGTACCGACTTCTCTGGTGGATGCTTTGCCACCGAGGACACTATGGTCCTTCCTTGGCGGATGTTGTCGCCACTGCAGTTGGAAGCTCTCCTCATCGCCTCATGGTTTCACTCTGGGGTAGGCCTTCACTGGCCTTTTCTATCACTTGATGCAATCTACAGTCTTGAGGCTTACGGTCCTCCCACCGTTTTTTTTCTTACTGCTAGTTGTACTTTTGGGTCTTTTGGTAATCCTAAGAGTACTCGAGTCTCCCAGAAGTGTTAAAACTCTACTCCTGCTTAGTGGAAAACATACCTTAGAACACTTCCAAAAGACTAGATAAATCGTCTTCTAAATATAAATTTGACTGTTATTAAAGGAAATTCGTCTTCATCAGTACATATAATACCTTAGACTCTTCAAATTTAGTAGCCCTTTATCTTAGCTTAATTATTCACTCTCTATGTTTGGATAGGCTACCTCATTAGCCATCTAGACTCTTCATTTAACGGTGTTTGTTGGAGTACTTTACTATTATTTATTTAGAGAGCAACTAAATAATTAAATCTGGCTAGTCCTTTTGGTGGGTACTATCTTGAAAAAAAAATAATTCGATTAAGTATCGAGCAAATTTACCCTGCACTATTAATTATATGTTGGAAGATGTTTAAATTCTGTCACACCCGGTTTTAAGAACAAAACCAGATATATCCTATATGTGAGCCCAGGAAGTCAAATCTCACATATAGCCACAGAATAAGGTAATATCAAGAGACAATACTTAAATACATAACATATAAGGTTAAAGATATAACCTCAAGAGAGCAAACAACGGAAAGACACTCCGATCTTCAGGTGAAGACTCCACTCCACAGGGACCGACTGACTGGTTGATCACAAGCCTAACTGCTCGAGACTCTTGTAATCTGGTACCCATCCGGGATTTTTATCCAAATATTGAAAAGAATAAACAAGCGTAAGTACTATCATACTCAACAAGTATACATGGGGTTCATGAGGCTCAAAAGATTGACAGGGTTTACTGCGGTAGGCATTTTTAGTTTATAACAAAACTTCGCAAGTGGTAAGTCAAAGGTTATGCTTAAGCCCCCAAATTAAACTGCATGATCATATAAACAACTGAACGAATAACATAATATCATGATAGAGTGATTCACAATAATAAGCAACAAGTAAACAAAGTTTTCTGTGAGTTTTCCGGGCCGCTCGTAACTGTGAGCACGGCTATTATAATAGTTTTACACTCTGCAGAGGTGTACATCTTTACCCACAAGTCGTGATCCCCATATGCCATCACCTCTACCAAGGAAGTGGAGCAGGGTACACTACGAGACCGTTCACAGGTTCCACTGGTAGGTAACAACCCACTATATGTTTCCTCAATGGTTAGTACCACCCCTCTTACGAGGGAACTAAGGTGAGCCCTTCTTGCGCCCTTTCGGGTAAGTTGTCACAAACCAGTAGAATTCTAATACTGAGTCAAGCCAGAGCCATATAGCTTGTGGTTGTACTGTATGTCCCAGCTTTTGCTGACAGATAGGATCCTAAATCCATGTTGCTAAAAAGTCAAGTTTTACTTTATCAGTTCATGTAGTCATTAATCAAGATTCAAGATCATGCTTTGTTAAAAAGGAGCACTAGCAATACTACCCATAATGCAAAGATAACCCTTAGGATTCCAAGGTTCAGGGTAACAATTCTAGGTAAGCCGTAAGGTAACAAGATTAGACACATGCATATGATTTGATTTAAAAACATCATGAATAGGACATCAAGGAAGATCCCATATAATACTTGCCTTAAAAGCTTAGATCCTTTGCTCAACTGGTTCTCAACTTCAGACGACTTCATCTTGATCACCAACGCAAGACTCACCGATTGGACAGTAATTAACAAATCACCACACACGCATTCTGATCATACAAAGCATACAAACATGGCTAAATTAGAACAATACACCAATCAATGAAAAAGATTTAAAAAGAAATCTACACAACTCTACGATCACACAGTCGCGAAGAACACACTAATCGGAGCTACGATGATCGAGATACATCTACGGAAAGGTTTGCTTTTATAAAAGAGAACTATGAGCTTTGTTAGTTTTAACTATATAAAAGAGTGTATAGGGTATTTCAGAGAAATACCCAAGTTAGATTAATTCAAAGTTATATTTGGATTTGGAAACAAAAGTAGAAAGCATCGATATTTTATGTGTAAAATACGTTGCATATTTGTTAATCAAGTTAGGGTTTGAAACCATAAAAATACAGAGCTATTAACATGGTATTAAAGATCACTAAAGAAAAGGTTATGCCGATACGAAGCCAACGCAACTTGAACGAATCGAAACGGATTTGAAACCGAGGAGATATGAAATTAACATGATTTTCTATACCAGATTAATTCATTAAAAAGGATTAATCTAAACTTTATTTTAAAAAGACTTTAACATATATGAAAACTGTACCATTAGATAGATCATAAAATTACTAAGCTAACGCAACTTGTTTGGGTCAAAACGGATTTAAAACAAAGGAATTATAAGCATTTGAATTCGGATGGCAGTTCTGTGATTAAGAGAAAGCGTATTTTGAAATAACCGAGAAGGTTTTCGTTTTCGATGGAGGAAAGCGTAAACCACAGAGTGCGCTAAGGGGACTGCGGGGCTGACGGGTGCCACGTGGCGCTACGCTATTGGGCGGGTGCACGACGCGGCTATGGACCACGCACAGGGGCTCGGTCCACTGGTCCACCGTGGACCGGGGGCGTACCCCTTCGGGGGGATCTAATCTAAGCCGTCTGGGCGGGATCGAACGACGCAGGGGCTCGGGCGGTTTTGCAGGCAGGGCGGCGGCGCTTTACCGCGGCGGCGCGCCATTGCCGGAGGGCGAGAGCTCGCCGGAGAACGGCTCGGCGGCGCGATAGGGCTCCATTGACCGAAGGAAAAATACCAGGAGAGAGAGGAGGGAGAGCCGAACTCGATCCTGTTGTCGGTTGAACCGATTTGGCGACGAACGCGGCGGTGCCCGCGATTGGGCGGCTCGGTTAAGCCGATGAGTGGAGACAGAGAGCCCGAGAAGGGGAGAGACGAAATTGGAGCTCCCTAAAGCTCTATTACCTGCACGCGGAACTCAGCGAGCAACACAGAAGGGTGGCGGTGCTCGTCTAAGACGGGACGATGATGACGGGGCGTCCTCGGCGGCGGTTGCGGGGGAAACGGCGCGCGTGCACGGAAGAGCAGGAGGAGAAAGGGAGGGTGAAGCCGGGGTCTTCGGCCTCCTTACCACGCTGCGGAGCTCGACGACCGGCTAGGAAGGGCAGTGGTGCTCGGCGTCAGAGGAACGGCGACGGCGGTGATGCGGCGGGGTGGAGGCGAGGTGGTGCGGGGGCGGGCTTAAATATCCCGGAGGCGTGCCAAGGGATGAAAGGGGATCGTCCCCGGCTGCGCTCTTGCTCGGCAGAGAAGGAAGGTGCTAGCGCGGAGAAAGGAAAGGGGGATTTGAGGGGGGGATTCGATCGACGGTAAGGAAGGAAAGGGGGAGCTGCTGTCGACCGATGGTAGGAGACGCCTGACAAGAGGGTCCCACCAGTCAGCGAGGTGGGAGGCTGAGGCGGGGTGCTCCCACACAGGTGTGAAGCGAGGCGGCCTGCTGGGCCTGTGCGGAGTGGGCCTGCGGGAGAGGGAGAAAGGGATAGGCCGAGGGGGAGAAAACGCCGAGGGAGAGGGGGATGGGCCTGCGGGGGGGGGGGGGGGGGGAGGCTTGGGCCTCTCGGGCCAGAACAGAGGGGGGGGGGAAAGGAGGTGGAACAGGCCTATGGGCCAGATAGGGATGGGGGAGTGAGGAGGGGTTTTGTTTTTTTTTCTTTTTATTTCATTTTCTTTTGCTCCAAAACCTTTTCAAAGAAATTTCCAAAACCTTTCTTTTCAAAATATTTTCAAAACCAAACTGAATTCATTTTAGTTTTTGTTTCTCAAACCACTCAATATATAAGAAACAAATGCAAAGACATGAATGCTCAAACATGTATCTAACCTAGGGTTACTTTTAACTTTATTAAAAAGTTTTATTTTTCCTATATTCTTATGAGCACCAAAATTCACAAATAAATCTTTTATTACTATTTTTCCAGAAAGCCAAATTTAGGGTGTTACAAATTCGCTAGAAGAAACTCACATGTTTAGCTTAAAAACGACAGTACTAGTATGCAATTATTTACTTTGCAACCCTCCAAGAAAAAAAGAGAGAGAAGGAGCATTCACTATTCTGACGATATCCCTCCACTGCCCCTGGACATACGGCAGAGCAACTGAGGCGTGAGGCGAGTGCACGCTGCCCCATCGCGCGCCCAGCTGCCTGCCTCAGATTCCCATTCCCTAGTGTTCATCAGTTGATCACGCCAAGAAGCTTGAGACGTCTATGTCGATGTCGTCAAGGAACCCGTCACCGTCGGCTGTGTCGATTGCTGACATGACTTCCTGGAACCCGAACTGCACGTGGTCGCCGATGACCTCGAAAGGCGGGAAAGAGACGACGTGGTTGGAGTCCGAGGTCGCCGGGGACACGCCCCAGTTCTCGGATATGGACGGCGCGGAGAAGGTGCTGTGCTCCGGCACGAGGCACCCGGTCGCCGTCGCCGGCGTGGAGGAGAAGCAGAAGGGCGTGGGCGCGTCACAGCCCTGTAGTTGCTGCTGCTCTAGCTCCACGGCCTGCCCCTCGGTCTTCACCGTCAGGCTGGAGCTCAGGCTCTGCTGGAGGCTCCTGCTGGCGCCCGGGATGTTGTCGTTGTGCTCCGGAGCCTGCGCGTCCGCGGCTGCCTGACTCGCCGCCGTCCTCTGGCTCTGAACGCAGGTGTGGTCGCCGAGGTAGACGACGTCAAAGAAGGTCGGGTCTTCGTCGGTGCGCTGTACCTGCTTCGTCGCCGCACATCCCTGAGAGTGCCGGTGCGTGCAGCGGTAGTAGCCCCTGCAATGTTTGCACGGATCAGGTGAGATCAGGCCGGCAGGCTCATGAGATTTTTTTGGCGAGCTCCGGAATCTTGTTTGTTCGAAAAGAAGAAGATGAGATTTTGCTGGTGCATCCAGAGCAAGATTTTTCAAACCGACTTTAAAATTCCACTAGCAGAGGCTGCAAACAGTTGCAAACAAACAAACAAACAAACAGAGGCTGCAACTTTTCCACCTAGCCTAGATAGAGGACATGACAGCCGCGCCATCCAAACTCCAAAGCAGATAAGAAAGCAGAAGGAAATGATTTCGATTCCACTAGCGAAAAGAACACGTGCAGATGAGCGAGATTGGTGGGCTAGGGAATCTGGGAAAGAAAAATCTTTTGATAGATAGGAACTGTGTCAAGTCAAGTGGGGCAACCTTGGGTGCTTGGCTCCAAGGATCTCCTTCTGGCCGTACTTCCTCCAGCTGTGGCCGTCGTCGGCCGGGTAGTCGCCGGCCGAGCTCACCCTCACCTCATGCCTTTTCTTGCCCATCGTCTTCCTGCAATTTAACATAAAACCAGTTGGAAAAAAGAAACTCTGAAAACAGACACCAACTAGGAGGAGGGTTTCTGTTTGTTTGTTACCTTTTCTTGGTGGCCTTGATGAAGGGCGCGTCGCTGAGCGGGCTGGCAACGGCGGACCGCTTCCTGGCGCCGTCGAGGGTGGAGGAGGTGGTGATGAGCAGGCTGATGGAGCGGTCGGTGATGGAGGAGATCTGCGAGGCGAGGTGCTTGCAGAGGTCGGGCGAGGAGCCGCCGAGGTGCACCACCAGCTGCCTTGCCAGCTCCTTGATGTGGCCCAGCTCCGTCACCACCAGCCCGCCGCCGCTGCCTTCATTGCCGTCGACGTAGCTGGAAGCCATCGATGGACCGCGGGCGACCTCTTTCAGCTGTTGTTAAGGATCGACTTGAGGTATGGATGGCAGGCTAAGAGACGCCGGCCCGGTCGCCGCCCGCCGCCCGCCGGCCGGGGGTGATCGATGGCGATGGCAAATTGGCAATGGTGCTGCGAAACTGGAGGCAGCGCAGGAGTGGAGAACTACCGCGGGCTCGCGCCTGCTGGGAGAAGAAGAGGCAAGTGGTGGGTGGGTGGGTGACTGGCTGACTGCCGGTTGTGTTGGAGTGAGGCGCCGGAGCGCGAGCAGCTACCTTTATTTATAACGACGACGACGGAAACCAGAACAAGGCCGTCTTGGGGATGCAATGCAATGCCTGCCTGTTGTGTTTGTGCCTAGAGACGTACTGCTAGCTCGGGCTATGCCATTACCATGCCACGTCGGATTCGGACCGCGTAACACGTCGTCAATCATGCGTGTTGCGGCTGCTGCTGATGTCATAGCTAGTACAGTAGTATTTGTTTGAGCCCATCCATCAGAGAGGGGGAGGCACACTTCTTCTATATAAAGTTAAATTTGGTATATTCTCAGGGAAAGCCTACCGTGGAAGTGTAGGACGTTTTGTCTACTTATAGTTCATAAGGAGTATTTATTTACTTACTGGGAGTAAATAAAAAAATAAAAAGCTGAGAGCACTCGATCGGCCAACTAACTAATTCCAAACACATATCGCTTTCCTACTCTCTAACACTGTCCGAAAACAGGTCCTTTGCCGAGTGCCTCCAAGTTTGCCGAGTGTATTTTACCGGACACTCGGCAGAGTTCCTGTTTGCCGAGGATGACACTCGACACACCAAAATACTCAGCAAACCTTCCATTTGCCGAATGTCTGACACTCGGCAAACACCAGCACTCGGTACCACTATGATTTGCCCACCAGCACTCGGTACCACTATGGTTTGCTGAGTGTCAGACACTCGGGAAAGTTCAACATTAAGCAAAATGGCTTTTTCTTCAGGAGCCGACGTCGTCAACCGTTTGCCGAGTGTCTCCGTTAGGCACTCGGCAAACAGAATAATTTTCCGAGTGTCTTGCATAATACACTCGGCAAACTATACACTTTGCTGAGTGTTTTACACGACACTCGACAAATTTGTTTTTTTCTTTTTCCTTCTTGCTTCCAAACTTTTTCTACTGTCTTTTAATAGTACCTAAAACTACATGTTTAAGTATGATACTTTTCTCGATGTGTTTGCTATATTTAGTTATTTTTTTTCAATTAAGTGGATTTTTTTTACCCAAGCCAAATTTAAACTGCAAGTGATTCGAATAATGAAAAAAATAAATAAAAATATTATCCATATTATTAAGCCTAATTTGAGTTCTTATGTGTAAAAGAAAAACAAAAACTCCACATCTTATTCACGAAACATGATCTCAAACGTGTGTTAGAATTGTTTGAAAAAACTATAAATAGCAAATGAAGTCTGAAAATTATAAAATTTTCAAGCACTCATGATATCATACTTGGAACCTGTGATAAAATTTTTGGATGATTTCACATAGGTTGTCATGTACGTTGCTTACAAATGCAACCATCTCCGATAAAGTTTCATATCACTTAGATGGATTAGGTAGGATTTGAAGTGAAAGCGAAGGTGAAATTGAAATTTGACCTCAAAATTTTTCGTACAGGCAATACACAACATTGGTTGTTTCATGCTAAGTTTTGGTATTTTTCAGATCTATTTGATAATTTTTAAATTTTTAATCACAATTATATTATTTATGTAGCACTACTATAGAACACACCTTTCGTCAATTGTCAAAAACAGTTTAGTCCCGGCTAAAATTGCGCCCGGGACTAAAGGTACCTTTAGTCCCGGTTGGTAACACTAACCGGGACTAAAAGCCCCCTCCCAACGGCTACGGGCATCAGACATTGTCAGGGGGGGTTTTAGTCCCGGTTGGTGTTTAGCCGCGGTTGGTATTACTAACCGGGGTTAAACCTTTAGCCCCGGTTTAAGGCACAAACCGAGGCTATTTCTGGGCCTTTAGTCACGGCTGGTTCTATAGACCGGGACTAAAGGTCCCCCCCCTTATTTGAACTCTCTTCCTCCCCTGCCCGAGCCCGAGAGCTCCATTTCTTCCTCTGTTCTTGCTTGTTCTTGCTCTGTTCTTTAGAGCTCTTCATCTCCTCTTCGGCCATTGCTTCATTTCATCACTTCTACGCCTCCATCGACTCGTTGAAAGGTTACTATCTTCAACCTCTCATGTTTTACAGCAACATATATTGTTTCTTGGTCTATATGTGATTTTTCTTTATGATTTTCTCTTTTTTGCCATTTTAAGTTTCACTTGACATTGTTTTGAATATTTTGAAGAAGACAACTAAAACTAGTATTCTAAGTATACACCTTTCATTTCTAGGGTATTATATGTTCCACATTTCAAGATTAGTTTAGCATAGTTTGAGAAATATAGATTTTTAGGATATTATTGAATGATGAATTTATGATGGATTGTTCTTGATTTATATATATGCCACTTGAGCTCAAAATAGTTATATATTTAGATTAAGAAGGTAGCTACCTATAATACTTTAGTTGTATACATGGCACATTTGATGATTTTAGAGAAATGTAAATTTTAGTTGTTTTATTTTCTTTGTTTATAATATGAGGAATTTATAATATCTAGCTTGAAAAATGAGTATAGAGAGCCGTAGATGACAACTACTTCGGGGCACTCGGCCTCTGATCGGGTTCCAAAGCGACTAAGGCCAGACCTCCCTCTCATTACCTGTGGCAAGTGTATGCAAAAGACTGTGAAAGAGTATCGAGTGGGGAAGGCGGGTCCCAACAACGGTCGGATCTTCTATAAGTGTCCAGATCGCAATGTGAGTTATATATTTTGTCTCATTTCATGGTTATCGTTAATTTGTACCTATATTTCCTCATGATTTTGATTAAAGTATTGATTTTTTATTTCTATTTTCAGTGGGATGCAACTGGATGCCATGGCTGGTACTGGGAGGAAGATTATGTTCAACATGTGGCGGAGGCTACGAAGGTTGATGAGGCAGCAAGCCAGCTCAAGGAGCTCATCGATGTTGAACAGACGAATAATGATCTGTCTGCTTTAGTAGGGATTGGTTAGGAGATCATTATGCTACTGAAGTGCATTTTAGGTTTTCTGTGTATAGTGCTAGCGGTCTTAGCATATGCTATGTCGAGGCTTTCATAGAGCATACATTAGTCTTTGTGTGACTCGGAAATGACACATTACGCTATATCATTATTCCTGGGGCATCACCTCCTATTGCACCGCCATCGCCTCCTCCTCATCATCCTAGGTGTGAATCATACCTAGCTCTTTTTCACTAATTAACTTTGTATTGGCTTAAATAGCGATACTTTATTCACACTCGTTGTTTTCCCTGCAGGACCTCACCCAGAGACACAAGTCACCATTCATCACCTGCTGGTCATAGTGTTGCAAGGGATGATGATGGTGGAATGCACGACACGGCTTTCTCCCTAGAACCTGCAATGCGGTCTCCATCTCCGAAACTGGCCCCCTCGCCTCCACCACGTTCTCCAACGCCGGCACCGGCCCCTTCTGCCGGAGAGGGAGGAGGTGGACGGGGAGGGAAGGGGTCGGGGCGGCGCACTTCTTGTTCGCTCGGGGAGGGAGGAGGTGGACGGGGGAGGGAAGGGGTCGGGGCGGAAGGGATGAGGCGTGTGGGGGAGGCCGCCGAGAGAATGCGGCTGGGAGGGTGTGCGTCCCGGAGAGAAACTAGGGTTTATGTTGTTTATATACTCAAAAGCATAGTGGGCTATCCATGTGTTCTAGTGGGCTGGGCCTGATTTACCGAGACGGGCTTTTAAAGTTGCCCTCCTCCATAAATCAATTTACCGAGGCGGGTATTATAAGACGGCCGCCTCCAAAAATAGGCTATTTTTGGTGGCGGTCATCTTATATTGCCCGCCTCAGTAAACCGATTTTACGACACGGGCAAAAGTGACCGCCTCCGTAAATCAAAACGCCCGCCTCCGTTAATCCGTCAGGATTTTAGGAGACACATGAATTTTGTGTCCGCCTCTATTAATAAAAGGGCACCGTCTTGCATAATCATTTGTGTACTAGTGTATAATACATCCATTTTAATTATTTATAGCTATTAACTAAATCTTATGTATATTAACACTTGTTTCTTTATAATGCAAATTGAAGACGCTATGGTTGCAGCACCAAGTGTTGCAAGAAGTCCGCCTCAAAGGAATTCAAGAGACACTTGCTGGATTTCTTCTTGAAAAAGTGATCAACCCTAAAGGCGAGTACTATTTCGACCCGGCCGAACCACTGAAGCCAAATCAAGATGAACATCTGTATGATATTTAAGTGGCGAGAGCGATTGTGTCCTAAGTCAAATATGAATGGACAATGATGTAAATTGTATGTGCATATATATATATATTATACTTATGTATATATATAGCTCCATAATATATTTATATATAGAGTTTCATAGTTTATTTGTGTTTAATGCTTGAAACTAACTTATAAGTACGTGAATACATGTATTAGCAGCAAATACATGTATTAAAAGCGAAGAATACACAGATTTGAATACCTAATCTATTTGGAAAACCAAAATAAGAAATACCAAAACCAGAAAAAAAATGGACCTTTAGTCCCGGTTGGTACCAACCGGGACTAAAGGTTGCAGCCCCGCGTGGCCCGCCTGCGCCACCTGACGCACCCTTTAGTCCCAGTTGGTAATATCAACCGGGGTTAAAGGTCAGGCTTTAGTCCCGGGCCTCTGAACCGGGACTAAAGGTGGGACATTTAGTCCCGAATCCTTAGTCCCGGTTCATAAGCCGGGGCTAAAGCCCCTTACCGACCGGGGACAAAGACAGGTTCTATAGTAGTGTAGGATTTGAATTTAATTTATAACGGCATAAAATAATAGTTGAAATTTGTATAAGCATAAAATATGTATTGTTGAATGAATTTTGTAAGATATTTACTAGACTCTGGGAGTAAATAAAGCTGAGAGCACTCGATCTGCTAACTAACTAATTCCAAACACATATCACTTTCCTGCGTCTCTGATGCTGAGATGATACAATGGTTGCTAGCTAGGGTCCTCGCGGCACACACCACTGTTCTGTAGGTTTTATCTTTCTTCGTTCTAGAATTATATTAGTATGCTAGCTAGCGAGCTTAGCTAGTGTTTTCAGTGTACAACGTTAGAGCTAATCTTTCTCTACTCGATCTGCATGCATTCACACCTACTGGAAAGTAGGTATTGTGGGCCTAGAAAGTGGTCGAGCAGGTCGTACTATATGTGAAAATTCAGGGAAATCATGACTAGCCAGCCGCAATTACCCTGATCCTTTTTTTTCTTTGCCTAGGATTTGCACTTGGAAATTTCCTTCTCATTATCATTATTAAATTATCGTTATCATTACTAGCTAGCTCCGTCATGTTTCCCTGGAACAAATTCAGATGTTCATTCAGAAGGTGAGCCCATAGGTAGAGCCGTAGATGACAACTGCTTTGGGGCACTCGGCCTCTGATCGGGTTCCAAAGCGACTAAGGCCAGACCTCCCTTTCATTACCTGTGGCAAGTGTATGCAAAAAACTGTGAAAGAGTACCGAGTGGAGAAGGCGGGTCCCAACAACGGTCGGATCTTCTATAAGTGTCCAGATCGCAATGTGAGTTATATATTTTGTCTCATTTCATGATTATGGTTAATTTGTACCTATATTTCCTCATGATTTTGATTAAAGTGTTGATTTTTTATTTCTATTTTCAGTGGGATGACACTGGATGTCATGGTTGGTAATGGGAGGAAGATTATGTTCAACATGTGGCGGAGGCTACGAAGGCTGATGAGGCAGCGAGCCAGCTCAAGGAGCTCGTCGATGTTGAACAGACGAATAATGATCTGTCTGCTTTAGTAGGAATTGGTCGGGAGATCATTATGCTACTGAAGTGTATTTTAGGTTTTCTGTGTATAGTGCTAGCGGTCTTAGCATACGCTATGTCGAGGCTTTCATAGAGCATACATTAGTCTTTGTGTGACTCGGAAATGACACATGACGCTATATCATTATTCCTGGGGCATCACCTCCTATTGTACCGTCGTCGCCTCCTCCTCATCATCCTAGGTGTGAATCATACCTAGCCCTTTTTCACTAATTAACTTTGTATTGGCTTAAATAGCGATACTTTATTCACACTCGTTGTTTTCCCTACAGGACCTCACCCAGAGACATAAGTCATCATTCATCACCTGCTGGTCATAGTGTTGCAAGGGATGATGATGGTGGAATGCACGACACGGCTTTCTCCCCAAAACCTGCAAGGCGGTCTTCATCTCCGAAACCGGCCCCCTCGCCTCCACCACGTTCTCCAACGCTGACACCCGTCCCATCGCCTCCACGACGGTCTCCAACGCCTGCACCGGTCGCCCCACCGTCAAAGAAGAGGCCCGCCACACAAGCAAAGGTGTCGGTCGCCCCACCGCAAGCAAAGAGGTAAACTACAAGGAAAGTTAAGATTCCTCAGAAACTTTCGTATGAGAAGACTGACGAAGAACTAGACGCTTTAGTAAAGGCCGATGTGCAAGCACATTTCAAGAAAATGGAAGCCGCTCGTAAAGCAAAGAAAGAAGCTAAACAACTGTTCTTCTTACATCAATCAGCTCTAAGGCAAGCGGTGGAAGCAAAGAAGAGGATGCTACGTGATGCTCAGAAGAGTTCTCCTCTATCAGACTATGACCGCACTCTCCTAGAGGCAATTAACGAGAAGAAAAGAGCAAGTAAGGGTGTCCCACAGCTCGGGGAACAATCAAAGCAATCAGTGCTCCCGCTAGTTGTTGGAAATCAATATGGTTCAAACATGAGCGTGCTACAAGACAATGTTCCACGGGTCAATTATGATGGTATGGAAGAGTTCTTGAAAGGAGCTAGTATAACCGCGGATCAATTTCTAGAAAATGCACTCATCCAAAATGCCGCTGTAGTCGATGAGTGGAAGAGAACTTTTGTACGTGGCAGAAGTCTGTACAACCCATGGGCCCTCAGCGAACTTGGTATGCAAAGGCGCTCGTTAAACTCGTGGTACATGGAGGCATGTACCAAAAACTCAGATGACTGGATTTGCGTCAGAATTAGAGATGAATATTACTTCCGGGGCGATGACCTTATATTTGTTCCGTATAGTGACCTCCACCAACTATGCCATATGGACGCTCTAGACAAATCTCTCATCAGCTGCTACTGTCTGTAAGTGATCATTTCTTTTAGTAATCTGACTATAGCATATGTATATGTATAGTAACTAACTATCCTCAAACATATATATGCAGATTCTTGATGTTATTGCTCAAACGTAAGGGAGACAAGGATATTGGTTTCATTGATCCATCAATCATATTCTCGGATCCAAACACTCCCCGCGATCAATGGATACCTCAAATGGAGAGGAATCTTCGGAGGTTCTTGGTTAACCAAAAGACTAGAGAGTATATACTCTTCCCTACAACTTTGGGTGAGTGTTGTTATCGTTTGCACAATTTATCTTAATTATTACTCAATTCAGCATAAAGATATATTTGTTGACTTTATAAACAAATGTAGTTTTCACTGGATACTCATAGTCTTCGATATGACTAGAAGTCAATTTGTAATCTATGACTCATTGAGAAAACCACTGGGAGATTACCAAGATATGATAGACATCATCAAGGGGTAACTTTGATCTTTAAATATATATTATTGCTCTTTAACTACACTACAAGAGTTAATTAACTAATGATCCAATTATTGAGTAGGGTTTGGGCTTGGTTCGTCTCGAAACACCGTCCGGATCTAGAAGTGGCACTAAAGGGTCCTGTCCTGCTAAATGCAAGTTCTACTAGCTCTCATAATCTGTTATCTTAGCATGCTTTAACATATGCGTATGATGACGATAGTAATCGTTTTATATCTTACAGTGGGTTCTAATGCAGCCACCAGGCAACAATCTGTGTGGATACTACGTTTGCGAGTTCCTCACGGTGTATGCAAGAAGAACTCTTAATCAGACACTACAAGTATGTGATATGTATATATCACTAGTACAAAAATCTTATTGGAGGCGGTCGTTTTTGCTTAATGGAGGCGGACAAACACGACCGCCTCCAATGGAAGGCCTCGGTTAATCACCGAATAATGGAGGCGGTTACCCTTGTCCGCCTCGGTTAATTTGTTTACAGAGGCGGACACCTTACATACGCCCGCCTCGGTAAATAGATAAAAAAACAAAAAAAACCCACGAGCCCACCAGTGAGCCCGTTCCCAAGCCCGTCGATGAGCCCGTTCCCAACGCGCCACCGCCGTGGATTCGGCCACCCAACGCGTGCTTGGCCACCGGAGATGGAGGGAGCCGTGACGCCGTGGATCCACGCCTGCTGCCACTAGATCCACGGCCTCCGCAACCTCCGCCACCGGATCCACGCCCTTGGGGTTGAGAAGGGCCGCCACCGCCGTCGTTGCTTGTCGGATGGGGAGCGGCACCGCCGCCTCTTCTTCTCACCGGATGGGGAGGGGCGGCGCCATCGCCTCTGCTCGTGAGGGGAGGAAGGCCGCACAGTTGGCCTGGATCCCGTCGAAGAGCGCGGCCTCCTCGTCCTCGCCAGATCCGGCCACCTCGACGCCACCGAGCCTCGCCATCACCGGATCCAGCCACCATAGCACCGGATCCAGTCTTTGCCGCGTCGCCCTATGCCTCTCCCACCTCTCCCACGTCGCTCTACGTCGGTGGGAGGGAGGGAGGAGATGGCTGGGGAGGGAGGGAGGGCCTTCTGTCGGGGAGGGAGGAGGTGGACGGGGAGGGAAGGGGTCGGGGCGGCGCGCTTCTTGTTCGCTCGGGGAGGGAGGAGGTGGACGGGGGAGGTGGACGGGGGAGGTGGACGGGGGAGGGAAGGGGTCGGGGCGGAAGGGATGAGGCGTGTGGGGGAGGCCGCCGAGAGAATGCGACCGGGAGGGGGTGCGGCCCGGAGATAAACTAGGGTTTATGTTGTTTATATACTCAAAAGCATAGTGGGCTATCCATGTGTTCTAGTGGGCTGGACCTGATTTACCGAGACAGACTTTTAAAGTTGCCCGCCTCCATAAATCAATTTACCGAGGTGGGTATTATAAGACGACCGCCTCCAAAAATAGGCTATTTTTGGTGACGGTCATCTTATATTGTCCGCCTCGGTAAATCGATTTTACGAGACGGGCAAAAGTGACCGCCTCCGTTAATCCGTCAGGATTTTAGGAGACGCATGAATTTTGTGTCCGCCTCTATTAATAAAAGGGCACCGTCTTGCATAATCATTTGTGTACTAGTGTATAATACATCCATTTTATTTATTTGTTGTTATTAACTAAATCTTATGTATATTAACACTTGTTTCTTTATAATGCAAATTGAAGACGCTATGGTTGCAGCACCAAGTGTTGCAAGAAGTCCGCCTCAAAGGAATTCAAGAGACACTTGCTGGATTTCTTCTTGAAAAAGTGATCAACCGTAAAGGCGAGTACTATTTCGACCCGGCCGAACCACTGAAGCCAAATCAAGATGAACATCTGTATGATATTTAAGTGGCGAGAGCGGTTGTGTCCTAAGTCAAATATGAATGGACAATGATATAAATTTTATGTGCATATATATATTATACTTATGTATATATATATAGCTCCATAATATATTTATATAGAGAGTTTCATAGTTTATTTGTGTTTAATGCTTGAAACTAACTTATAAGTGCGTGAATACATGTATTAGCAGTGAATATATGTATTAAAAGCGAAGAATACACACATTTGAATACCTAATCTATTTGGAAAACCAAAATAAGAAATACCAAAACTAGAAAAAAAATGGACCTTTAGTCCCGGTTGGTACCAACCGGGACTAAAGGGTGCAGCCCCGCGTGGCCCGTCTGCGCCACCTGACGCACCCTTTAGTCCCGGTTGGTAATATCAACCGGGGTTAAAGGTCAGGCTTTAGTCCCGGGCCTCTGAACCGGGACTAAAGGTGGGACATTTAGTCCCGAATCCTTAGTCCCGATTCATAAACCAGGGCTAAAGCCCCTTACCGACCGGGGACAAAGGCAGGTTCTCTAGTAGTGTAGGATTTGAATTTAATTTATAACGGCATGAAATAATAGTGGAAATTTGTATAAGCATAAAATATGTATTGTTGAATGAATTTTGTAAGATATTTAATGGACTCTGGGAGTAAATAAAGCTGAGAGCACTCGATCTGCTAACTAACTAATTCCAAACACATATCGCTTTCCTGCGTCTCTGATGCTGAGATGATACTATGGTTGCTAGCTAGGGTCCTCGCGGTACACACCACTGTTTTGTAGGTTTTATCTTTCTTCGTTCTAGAATTATATTAGTATGCTAGCTAGCGAGCTTAGCTAGTGTTTTCAGTGTACAACGTTAGAGCTAATCTTTCTCTACTCGATCTGCATGCATTCACACCTACTGGAAAGTAGGTATTGTGGGCCTAGAAAGTGGTCGAGCAGGTCGTACTATATGTGAAAATTCAGCGAAATCATGACTAGCCAGCCGCAATTAGCCTGATCCTTTTTTTTCTTTGCCTAGGATTTACACTTGGAAATTTCCTTCTCATTATCATTATTAAATTATCGTTATCATTACTAGCTAGCTCCGTCGTGTTTCCCTGGAACAAATTCAGATGTTCATTCAGAAGGTGAGCCCATAGGTAGAGCCGTAGAGGACAGTATATCATGTTTACTCCTACTTTGGTGAAGTGGAAAAGACATGGAGTAATTATTAAGGCAGAGGACGGTCGTATTAAAAGTTGTCTCTGAATTCTGATGCCACCTTGTACAAAAAGCTTTGACTGATCCATGTTAGATACTATTCAATCTTGCAGTAGTTGTTTACCAGCTGACAAGGTCCAGCGCGCTGCTGCTTTCGAATTCAACAGCTAGCTACAGTAGCTGTTAGTACTCACCAATAAAAGTACAAAGCTTTTCGATCGCATCCAATAATACAAGCACTAGAGTAGTAATATAATAGAGACTAGAGAGTTACTGATGCCACGTGATAAATAAAAGGAATGTAGCTTAATTTCTTCCTTCGTTAATGTGACCTCGGATTATGATATTATTACTGTTTTACTACCGGCCGTCAAGACTAAAAACAATGTTTGGGAATGAAAAATCCTTTATTTAGGCTTCTATCCTACCGATCATCTCTGTCATACAACCACACAACGGAGCGTACCTTGAGCAGTACAGGGAAAGCATACCAGCACCAACCAAGATAAGTATATTGATAAGAATGATGGATCGAATAGACGGGGACAGCACGCACATCACCCAATGATGACCCGATTGCGCACTGTGATGATGACCCGATTCAATCGTTGCCTCGGCCCTTTATTTGCGCAATTATATATACGTCTCTCTCTCTCTCTAGGATCAGCATCATTAGTAATTTGTTGCACATGCATATGCATGCATCGATCCGGGCTTGCAGACCATTATACAAGTATATAGGGAAACATCATGGATAGATACAAAGTTTTGCTTGCTTCATGCATATATCTAAAGGTTCGATGTGACAGGAAATCTGTTAAAGTTTTGAAATTTTGAGGGGGTCTGTCACATCAAAAATTTGGACGTATGCATAATAAATATAAGTAAAAAGAATAATTAATTACATAGTTTATTTATAATTTATGAGACCAATATTTTGATTCTAGTTATTTCATAATTGAATAATAATCAGTTCAAAATTTTGTAAAAATTTATTCACTGCACCCATATATGTTAGTTGCGGTGCGGGGCTATAGTTTATCTGCATCGATCTGTGTGTCACTGGGGCGCGCCAATGTGAAACGGCTGATGTCTCTCACGAGATCTCTGGGTACTTTATGAGATATATATATTGGGATAATTGGGTCACGTCATGTTGTGTGCTTGTACGGGGTCTAGTAAAATACTTCTATGCACACGGCTGTATGAACGAATATTGTTATGTTGTTGTGCAAACAGTTAAGACTCCGTTTGGAACGGGGAAAAAAATTTTGTTCCTTTGTTTTTTCTGTAAAACTGATTTCCATGAAATTCCTATGTAATTATAGTACTCTCTTCATCCCAAATTATAAGACGTTCCAAGAATCTAGAAGAGTTAAAGCATTTAAAGTTTGACAAATAATTATAGAGAAACTATAAAGATTTATGATATCAAATAGATATACTATAAAAATATAATTGATAACGAATCTAATGATACTTAGTTGACATCATAAATGTTATTATATTGTCATATAAGTTTGATTAAACTTGAGATAGTTTGACTCTTCAAAATTCTTTGGAAGTTTGACCAATAATTATAGAGAAACTATAAAGATTTATGATATCAAATATATATACTATAAAAATATAATTGATAACGAATCTAATGATACTTAGTTGATATCATAAATGTTATTATATTGTCATATAAGTTTGATCAAATTTGAGATAGTTTGACTCTTTAAAATTGTTAGGATGTCTTATAATTTAGGATGGAGGGGGTATTAAACTAATAGTATGCTTGTTTGCAGGAAGCTAGTAGCTTAGCTAGGTGAATAGAGTGTTCGTAGTCACATCATATTTGCATATCGATGCAGCCTAAAAGAACAAGTGTGTGCAGTACCACAATGTACGTACGGATAGCCAACGAAGTAAGGGCTTCCTCCGTCCCAAACTAAGAAGCAAATCACTTTTAAATTTAACCAAATATATGTAATATTAATTTATATTTATAGTTTTCTTAATAAATTTATGTAGAGATATAAATGTTTCTGATATTTTAGAAAAACTTGGTCAAATTTTTTTAAAAAAATTGACCGTCACAATACTTATTTTGGGACGGGCTCCTTCAGCGGTAAGGAAGAAGCGTCATTTAATGAGGAAAAATATACAGTTGATCCCATTGTCTTTTTCTTGGTATTTCCAGCGACTGAATCAGAATTGCATGTCCCGATCCAAAGACATCACTCCTGCTAAATTTGATAACCTAACCATATACCTCGTCTCTCACTTTCTCCGGTTTAAGCCCACTACGTACAAAAAATAAGCAGAAAAATTGGACAACCAAAGCGTGGCCACAAAAGTTACAAAAGGTCACATGCAGAGCACCGGCCGGTGGATTCGGAGCATATATACTGTATTTATTTGTAACAAAGACGCGTTGAAGTAATAATAATAATAGTATAAGTCAAGGGGTTCACAGCGCAATGACAAAGACCATTAGTTGGGGGGCTCCCACACAGGGTTCAAATCCTGGGTGCGACACTTTATTCTGGATTTATTCTAGGATTTTCAGGCGCTACGCATTAAGTGGTAGGCGACATTCCCGTCGACAGCGAAGCGCCTGTGGTGACTTCGTGAACTTCAAGATCTGCCGGCTTAGTCCTTCGAAGGTACTCATCTGTGTACTCTAAAAAAATTTGTGTACTCTAAAAAAATAATAGTATAAGACTAAGAGAGAGCACACCATTTAACAACGAGGGAAAAACACTAGTACACAGAGGTACTATACAGGCAGTACTAAACGTATCTCTATAGGCGTTTTTCGAACCGCTTGTGGGAGAGGCAGTAAAAATGGGGCATTTCTAAAGTTGGTTGCTTACGAACCGCCTGTAAAAATCGATTTCTATAAGAGATTTTCTTAATCAATCGTCTGTAGAAATGTTTGTCCAGAAATCAATTTTAAAAATTGAAAAAAAAAAAATTTAATTGCGGGAGAGGGGCTGACTAGTGAGCCGCCCACCCGTCTGCGTCTGCGTCAAAGTCGCCTATCGTGCATTTTTTCGCGTAAAATCGCGAACACGTTCCGGCGGTGATTCGAACCCTCAAATCTCAGCCTCGCGCATACCCTCCTCTACCACTCCATCCATAAGTCACTTGTGTATAGATTTCGTTTTAGTTCCTCACCTTCTATAATAAACCGAGTGTAAATTGATTATTTAAGCCACTAAATGAATTCAAATAAAAAAGTTGTAAACTAAAAAGTTTCATAACTTTTTGAGATCTACAACTTTTATTTAGCAAGTTTTTCCATCCGAGGTCGTTTACAAAAATTTGAATTTCAAATTTGACAAATTCGAACGTAGTTTTTGATGACAAGATGATTTCAAATGAAAAAGTTATAAACTACAAAGTTTCATAATTATTCGAGATCTACAACTTTTATTTAGAAAGTTTTTCCATCCGAGGTCGTTTACAAAAATCAAAAAAATAAGTGTCCTGACATTCTTAGTGGCGGATTTGGAACCGCCTATAGAAATAGGGCATTTTTACATGCGGTTTTCTTAAGGAAATCGCATGTAAAAACCAGATTTCTTCAAGCGGATTTCTTAACAAAACCGCCTGTAAAAATACCCTATTTTTACAGGCGGTTTTCTTAACAAAACCGCATGTAGAAATCGATTTCTAGAGTCGGTTCGGAACCGTTTTATTTCTACGGACGCATGATAAGTAAAACCGCCTGTAAAAACTTTTGCACACCCTGGCTTAGTGCTTTTTGATACTAGTAAAAAGAACAGTGGATTTTTTTTTCCTTTGTTTGTTTCTATGGCTTCGTATAGTACTTCGCGTGTCTTCGCCAATCCGTCCACGCTGTCTTTGTCAAGTGGGGCCTGGTGGAGCCAAAAAAAAAACAAGCTGAACTTTATTTTGTTTATTAAGCTAGATATGGTAACGATCGAATTAAGTTGCAATGAAAAAAAGATATGATAACAACTCTGTTGTATGGTCTGCTGCACATGACGATGCTATGTTTAATTATTTCCTCCAGCACATCTCTGTTCTATATTATATTATGTTATAAGAGGCTGAACAGTAGGAATATGCTAAGACGTCGGCACAAGCATTTGGCGGTTTAGAGCTGTGCAATATGTCTAGCTAATGTCGAAGAGACATATTACTACACCTCTTATCTTTGAATGTTCAACTGTTGTATTTGGACTGTGCATGGTAGTATTTTCATATGATAGAGCGCCAAAAGAATATGTTGCAATTGCATTTCTTCATGCACGGAGGTCTTCATGATAGCAGCGTGGCTACTGCACTAAGTACAGAAGAGTACTGCACACGTGGTTCGTAACGTATTTCTACTAGCGTTTTTGAGAACCGCCTGCACTGGAGGCCAACATTTGCACAACCGGTTTCCTATGGACCGCATGAATTTCTACAGGCAGTTTTATTAAGAAACTGCCCGTAGAAATGTATGTCAGAAATCAGATTTTAAAAATAGAAAAAAAGAATTTAATTCTAGGAGGGGCTGACTAGTGAGCCGCCCGTCCGTCTTGATCGAAGTCGCAAGTCGCGCAATTTGATTCTAGGACAGACGGTCCCGGGGATTCAAACCCGCAACCTCAGCCTCGCGCGTACCCTCCTCTTTCAATCAACACATAAGTCACTTGTTTTCGGATTCCGTTTTAGTTCCCCATATATTATACTAAACTAAATGATAATTGATTGTTTGAGCCACTAAACAAATTCAAATGAAAAAGTTGTAAGCTACAAAGTTTTGTAACTTTTCAAGATCTACAACTTTTATTTAGAAGGTTTTTCCATCCGAGGTCGTTTACAAAAATTTAAATTTCAAATTTGACAAATTCAAACGTAGTTTTCGATCCCAAGATGATTTCAAATGAAAAAGTTATCAACTACAAAGTTTTATAACTTCTTGAGATCTACAACTTTCATCTTGGTCATTTTTCCATCCGAGATCGTTTGAAAAATTCAAAAAAATTAGTGTCCATGGATCTTTAGTGGCGGATTTCTTAAGAAAACCGCTTGTAGAAATTGATTTCTGGTGGCGGTTCAAAACCGTTTTATTTCTACTGACGCACGATAACTAAAACCGCCTGTAGAAATTATTGAACATCACCGTCGTAGAGCTATTTTGTACTAGTATAGAATGAACGCCAATGCCTAGATATTCAATGGAGAGACGTCCTCCTTCGCTGCTTGGAAGCCTTCTTTGATATAAACTTCATTTACACAAGACCAGTCCAGTTTGTCACCTAACAGTGTTGAGTTTGGCTAAACAATTTATAGTTTTTTCTTTGCTTCTCTAGGCTCCTCTTTAGCTGATCCCTCTTTTAGTTAGCTCTTGGCTAACTGATCTATAATTATTCCTATCGCAACAGCAGGCCGGCTCTTTGCCGAGAGTCCAGTGCACTCGACAAAGGCTGCGTTGCACTTGACGAAGCCATTGCCGAGTGCAACACTCGGTAAACAGGCTCCAGCGAATCTCCTCACGGCAAAGGCCGCTTTACCGAGTGCCGAAGCACGGGCACTCGATAAAGGCTTCACTGAGTATGAACACTCGGCAAAGATTTAACGACGTCGTTGGCGGGACACGCCGTCCTTTTTTTTCTTTGCCGAGTGCAACACTCGGCAAAGAAATTTCATTTTTTTTAAAAAAAAATGCTTTGTCAAGTGCCTTTTGCTTGGCACTCGGCAAAGAAAATGTGTTACTTTTTTTTTAAAAAAATCTTTACCGAGTGTCGCAGGCCCGGCACTCGGCAAAGAAAATCCGATTCTTTTTAAAAAAAATCTTTGCCGGGTGCCGCAGACTAGGAACTCGGCAAAGACACCTCTAAAATTAATTTTCTTTTTTGCTTTTCCACACCAATGCATACATATAAATAAATAATAGAAACCACAGTTCAACAGCAATATATCACGAACAACATTTATATATCACAAACGACCAAATTTGTCTAAAATCCACAATATATTACAAACCACAAGTTCAAATTCAAAGTTCACAAGTTCAATACATAAAAACGGCTCCGCAAGCGGCTCACGGCGACTGTGGGGGTTGGGACGCCCTAGTGCGTGACGCCAGCGACTCTCCGAGGTGGTTCGACACCGCCCCGGACTGATGTTGCACAAAAGAGAAGAGATTGCACGTGAGTGACAAGACAACAATATAAGGAATTTAAAGAAAAAGTTGAAAATTTTGGCAGCACCTCCAGTGCACGGGGAGTCCAAAACCTGCAAGAAAAACGTCGGCACGAAGGTCGACAACCACATTTTCGGCACAAAGACCGACACATCAACAAATCCGGCACGAAGGCCCACAAATCAACGAAACCGGCTCGAAGGCTATCACTAGGTTTGACACTAAAGATGAGTATAGAACATAAAACATCCGCACTCATACTCACCGGAGTAGACTGTGGTGGTGGCCGTGGTGGATGTGGTGCAAGAAGGTGTGGTGGGATCTGCCAACCTTGTTGCACCCCAAGTTCTTGCACGAACTTGAGCAAACTTTCTTGCTGGACCTCCAAAGCTTGTAACCTCTAACGCTCGACCTCCCGCTCAGCCATCACGGCCTCCTTTTGTGTCCGGAGGTGTTGCACCTCGGCCTGCAAAATTTGACCCCAATCTTTCAATAATGCAGAGCTAAGGAACGTAAAAGTGAAAGAACGACGAATGGAACTCAAATACTTACCTGGAGTGTCACCACCGCTATCGGCCGTTGGCTTATGGGCACGTTAGAGCTCATGCTCGCTGCTTGGGTGCGGCTTAAAGGAGGAGTAGAGCCCGTGTCTAGGAGATTGTCGCCAAACCATAATTGCCCATGCTTCTTACCTTCCCCTACCCTCATCACGAGCTCAGGATCAAGCCACTCCTCGGTTCTCAGATCGTAGTCCGACCCGCGAACTGACCTTGCCGCCTCCATGTAAGCTGTCAGCCGGGTGTGGATGCTGGAGTTAGTGTACGCCTCTGGAACCGCATCCGGGTTGTACACCTTGTCGGGACATTGCCCGGCCCACGTGGGTAGAGCAAACACCGCGAGTTGGCCAATTGGTTGGCCACCGTGCGTCGCCAATTGCGAGAAAGACAACAACATGTGGTTAGAAATCATATTTTCTAATTGAGCGCGGCTAGATTAGACAAATGGTTGAGAATTACATATCTCTTTGTATATTTGCTAAGGCTGACGCTGCCCTGATGGTGAGGTGCACCTTGCATCAGCGCTCACTAGTTGCTTTTCTCCTTGTACTCCTTCTGCTTGTCCTCGTCCAACCATCGGTCCACTATAGCAGCCCATCAATCGGGGTGGGTGGTGCACCAACATGGAATCGCCTACAAGCCATCAGAAGATCAAATTAGACATAGTTAATCTCAAAATATATCAATAGGAGATGTTTTCTATTTACCTTTAGGTACTCATCCATTATCAGATTCTCTGTATCTCTTCTTGCCTCTTCTTTGCTGAGTCTTCTGTGACAGTAGGAGGCATTTAGTCAATGTGCGCCTGGAGGCAGGCCTCGTAATACAAGTCTGAGACACGCCTTTTACAGAAAGCATAAGCCACCTGATACGCCCTTTCCTCCTGTCCCGGCTGGACTCTGAAGAATTCCTACATAAAGACAAGAGGTATCCATTATTTTATTTAAAAATGTGCAATGAATGCAATGAATTGAGTGTCATAGTGCGAGAAAGGCTTACCCACAACTCCATAATCACCTGATTCGCTAAGTTTCTGTGCGGAGCATCGGCGGGAAAGAGGATGTACTAGTCGAATGAGGGTATCTCTGGGTCCTCATGCTCAGACGTCAACACTAGGCCAGGGAAGTGTTCCCTGCACAGAAGTCCTAGGATCCCATTGACATTGCAAGTCGGGACCCCGTCCTCCACAAGCATCCAGTTTCTGCACAAGTGGTTAATAACAGTTATTATTATATCTTATTATTTATGATTTTTCAACATATCAAATGAAGAACATATGAAGTTACTTACTTATCACCCTCTGGTGCAATCAGTGGGCGGCGATCAACATGAATCGGTCACTTTGCTAGGAGCTGGCTGGGACCACACGAGTAGGGTTTAGAGGTTGCAGAGGAACTTGAACCCCCTGCCACCTGCTCGAATGAGTGTGGAACGTCATCCTCATAAATCTACAGAACTGCATGGGCCTGCCCCTTTGCCTCCGTGGGCAGAGAGGCATCATCGTCCCTAGAAGAGCTAGGCTGGTGGTCAGTCGAAGGCTCCCACCTGGGCCTGCCCCTCCCCCTCCTCGCCCCTCCGCTTGGGCCTGCCCCTCCGCCTCCGTGTCCTCAGCGGGTGACGTGTCCCTCGGTCTTGAGTAAGTCGACTGACAGCTCCTCCTAGTGGGCCCCATCACATGCAATTAAAAAGAATAAACTAGTATTAGTCCAGATAAATGAGAAGTACTTAGCAAGAATGCAAACTAAAGAAAATGTAATTACAAAATAACATAGTATTACATATATTTCTAATATTCTTCATGGTCGGGATTATCTGGACGATAGGTATCGTCATCACTATCAAGAGCCTCCAAATCGTCAATAGCCTCATCCTCATCGCTGTCATTGCCTAGTTTTAGTCTGTCAACCATGTTCAAGTCTCTCAGATCATGAACCTCATCTGTAGCTTCCTCGTCAACAACCCATTCCTCATCTACTACCATTTCAATCTCTCCAGTTAAGTCTATCTCAAGCATCCCTGGTAGCCCCTCATCTTATTGATAGAACTCCCCATCATGCGTGGGTGGGTTCAAGTTGTAATCATAATCATTTGGGGCGAGGACATTTACCATGTGGTGATACTGTTGGGGATATTACCTCGGCATATCCCCAGGGACCTTATGGGCCTACCGACCAGAAGATGGGCCAGCCCGCGAGGCCTTGCGGCACGCGACCAGCCCGTCGTGCTCGCCAAGGACTTCGAAGAAGTCTTGCTCGCCAAGGAAGATCCTAGTAGATAGACTCGGATCCCTTGCCTTGAGGGACCTATCGTAATATGTTAGGATATGGAAATTGTAACCCTGCTCCCCGGCTATATAAGGCGAGCAGGGACTCCCTCCAAAAGCTCTCTCAGATCATCTACGGATCCTGTAACCTAATACTCAAATCAATCCAGCCACCAGAGCACAGGACATAGGGTATTACGGCGATTTGCCGGCCCGAACCTATATAAATCATCGTGTCTACGCTCCCTGTGTTACGTTTGATCTCCGTCGCCACACCTCCGCCTACAATCTAGTACCGTAGGGTAGCCCCTAGGTAGACTGCGACGCATATTTCGTCGACAGTTGGCGCGCCAGGTAGGGGTGTGCGCATCGACTTCATGGCTCGTCAAGCGGTTATTTTCCCAGATTCGATGCTCCTCCTGGCGACCGGCACCGTGCTCCAGATCGGATCTATCTCCTGGACCATCGGATCTACTCCATGCGGCATGGACGCACCACCGCCCGTACGTCGTTCTGCTACACCAATGTGTCGCCCGCGAAAGAAGTTCAACATCGACGATCTGGTCGACGCCATTGATCGCTCCAACAACGGTATCGTGGATTGCCTCGACCTCGTGCAGGTGGCACGACGCCGACTCTCCGGCCACCACGGCCGCTGACCGCGCTGTCACCGAGCCCCAATGAAGGCGACGGCTGCGACAACCAGGGACACCCGCCCTCTTCCGATGATGCCTTATGGACTCAGCAACCAGGCGGCAGCTTTCCAGCGCCAAATGCACCGAACGGTCTCCGACTAGATCCCGGCAGCCCCTGTCGTAAACACCGTCGTCATCTCCACGACCCCCAGTGACTCCGACCAGGCAGTTTCCCTTGATGGCACAATCTCATCGGGTTCAGCCACCGCCGCAGGGACAGAGATCGCCGATTCCTCCGGGTCGACCAGCAGTTTGTCGGAATTCCCTTTGGGCTTTGGAGGATTAATTTTTCAAGTCTCCGCCGACAGCGTCGCTCCCGACAACGAGACAGACGCCGACCGCATTGCAAGAGAATAGCACAACGTCGAGCGTGCGCAGAGGCGCGAAGAGGAGCGCCTTGAGCAGGAGCGACTCGCACGGGAACAACGTGAGTAGGAGCAAAGGAACTGTGACCGACCGCCTCGCCGTAACCTCCAACAAGATTTTGACAAGGTGGGTGACGTTTCGGTCTAGCCGACACCCAGCGCCAATCTAGCGGTAGCCGCCTGCGAGCTGTCCAAGCTCCCAACCATGCCAATGATAGAGAAGATAGAAGCCCACATCATGGCGGCGGTGCTCCAGGTCAACAAAGCGGGTCCTCCGCCCGAATTCTCCGGCTAGTCCCACAGCAGAAACCACCCACGAAGCCCGCCAAGGGAGCCCAGGCGAGGATCCGCACTCCGCGACGATGAACTCGATGGGCCCCGGCGTGACCTAGCACCCGCACCGCCGCGCCAAAGCCCTCCGAGGGAGCAAAGGCGAGGATCACCACATCACAATGACGGCGAGCGTGAAAGACCCCTGCGTGATAGATCACCGCCACCGGCGCGCCAAAGCCCTCCGAGGGAACGTCGACACAGATCCCCACGGTACGATGATGGCAACCTCCGACGTGGTCAGACACCGCCACTAGCGCCAAGAGCAATCGGGGGCCTCCGACCCTTCTCTGCACGTCTACGTACAATCCAGTGGCCCCCGAATTTCAGAGTTACGTCGGTAGAAAAGTATGATGGCAAGGCAAACCCAAAGCAATGGGCGTCCACCTATAAGATAGGTGTATACGCCGCTGGAGGAAACCAAGACGTAATGGCTAACTACCTTCCGGTGATGTTGTCAACCTCCACTAACAGTTGGCTCCAAAAGATCCCAGAAGGCACCATCGACACCTGGGAACAACTCAAGGAAATTTTCATTAAGACGTATAAGGCCACATGTGTCCAGCCTGGGACGAGGTACGACTTGGAAAGCGTCCGCCAGAGTAGCAACGAGAGCCTCCGGGAGTACATCAGGCGCTTCTCCAACAAGCGGCTGAACATCGCAGAGATCTCCGACCCAGAGGCCATCGCCATCTTCTCCAACGGCCTATGGACGGACGACCTCTGAAACAAGTTGGCGCGGAAGAGCATAACAACCATAGAAGAGCTCATGACGATCACGAATCCTTACGCCAATCAAGACGATGCCACCCGCAGCAGGGAGAACAGGCAGCGCTACTCTCGATCTCCAAAACGTACAAGGGACAACGATCGCCGACCAGACTACCGCAGCGAAGGAAGGGCCGGCGACCACCGGGACTACCAATCGGGCAACTCCGAGCGCTACCCACAGAGGTACGACTACAGGCGCGACAACCGCTACGTCGCTAACACGAACGCTCGACCAAAGAAGAACTATGACGCCAGCTACGAGAAGATCCTCGACGGCCCGTGTCCTATACACAAAAACTCCAAACACTCCATGCGCAATTGTGAGATCCTTGAGTCAGCAGTGAAGGGAAGAAGTGACAAGAGAGCAAAGAAAGATGACTCCGATAAGGGCAAAGACCAAGAACCACCAGCCCTGGAGTTCCGACCAGCTTCAATGGCGTACTCCATCTTCGGGGGCAGCATGGTTGTGGAAGGAGAGAGGAGACATCGCCAAGTTCGCAAGGATGTCTACTCGGTCTCAGCAACAGGAGATGATTCAGCCAATGCTTGCTACCTCGACTGGTCGGAACAACCAATTAGCTTCTCCGGAGAAGACGAGTGGACGGATTATAAAGACCCCGACCGCTTCCCACTCATTGTTGATCCAACCATCGCCACGTGCTGCTTCAGGAAGGTGCTGGTCGACGGCGACAGTGCCCTCAATATCATATTCGCCGATGCATTCCACCAACTCGACTACTCCAACAAGGACCTCCTGCCTACGAAATTCTCCTTCTGGGGGATCATCCCCAATAAGGCATCAACACCGGTAGGCCGGATCACCCTGCCCATGCAGTTTGGTGACCAAAACCACTTCAGGGTGGAGAACATTAACTTCATCATCGCAGACTTCGAGACAGCCTACCACGCGATACTCGGTCGACCAGCACTCGCGAAACTCATGGCAGTTCCACACTACATATACATGGTGCTCAAGATCCCGATGCAACAAGGTATCCTCAGCCTCCGTACCAACCTGAAGATCGCATACGGCGGGGCGGGTGCGTGGGAGGGGTTGGTGCGGGGAGGGAAGGGGTGGGGCAGGGGTGCGGCTGGGGGGGCTAGGCGGGGGCAAGGGGTGGCGGAGGAAGATCCGGGGGTGGTGTGTAGGGGCGCGCCGAAGGGGGTGGGGCGAGAGGAGGGAAGGGGTGGCGGCAGGGCCAGACGCGGTCAGGGGCTTTGTTGACATTTCTTGGTGTCACACTAAAAGTAGAGATAAATCCCCATCCTTAGCAACGACGCCAGAAATGCAGGAGACACCTTCTAATATCACTTAACACTAAGTTGTCATCCCTAGCATGATATTAGAAAATGTTGAAATAATCTATACTTGGCAGTTCATAAAATAATTCTTGGAATATATCCGCAAGCGCATAGATAACTTTCCTATTGTAGCATTTAACCCGGTGAGATTCTCCGAGTATCGTTGATTTTTTTATGCCAAAAGGAAAACTTTCAATTAATTGCAGGAATTAAACAAGGATAGAAAAGGAAACTTAAATGCATATAGCTTTGACTATAAATGTGCAAACCTAAGATTAGACCAACCTTTTCTAATGCTTTAGCCGGGGTAAGTCATGTCAAGATAAATAAATATGATAATAAAGGTATAAGATAAATGGTATTCCAGAGATAGAAATAGATACTCACTAATAATATAGTCAGGCAACTCAAGATTCGGCTAGAGTAAAAGAATCCTAAGTAATTATTAAATAAAAAGGAACTAAGGACACCCTACTTACATACTCTCGTCTATAGCATAAATGACTCAGAAAACATCATAAGGATCATCAACTAGGGAGGCTATTAAGACAGAACCATCACCTCTGTTGCGACCGCGCTCTGCCAAGCCTATGTGCCAAGGATGGACTACAGAGGAATCAACGCAGCTATAAGAGTCAACTACGCGAACTACCATACGACACGGCACATCATGAGACATCCGTAGGTACATTTAATATCTAGGCACCACGCCTACATAATACATACCACCTAACCCACTCGAGAATTGAATTAGGCGCTTTACGAACATATAAAGATAATCATCACCAATCATAACTATATTTAATATGCAAATAGAATAAACTTAGCACTCAATAAGTAGCAATATAATAAAGTATAATAAAGTCATAATGAGATACAAGATAAATTGCCTATCTCCAGACAAACGGATCTGGAATCCGAGCGTATCACCCAACTCCACTTGAACCTTGCTAGCTACCTAGCTAATAACTTAAAGCACTAGAGTTCTAATCTAATCTCTGGAAACCCTAGATCTATTCTATTCTTGAACTGGCTCTGACTTGAGCTGGATCAGTTATCTCCTCCCGGGGCGTATAGGGCTCTATTTATAGCCCGGTAGGATGCGCTACAACCGTTGTATCAAACCGACTTAAGGTAGGGCTTAGATTAATCCTCAAAGGCGGTGGAGTAATATTCCAGAAGGTCGGCGGAGGTGAGCTGTTGACGGCTCTTAACACCTAAATATAGCCATCAACTATTGCATGAAATGATAAGAAATAAATTATAAAGCATAGTTGTAGGGTTTAATTCTAACGAGCTCCACAAGTTTTGGTGTTCTCACTTATTTTTGCAGGACATTCAAGTTTTACTATAAAAGTGCCTCAAATAAGGAATTGGAGTACATCATTGCGAGAGCTCGTCGAGCCGATCGAAATGGACCTAACACTTGCTATATTTGGAGCCCCGATGAGAAAGATATCAACACCGCAATGGAATTCAACTTGGGAACAATCTAGAACATACCAGAACCATCACCCACCATATGTTTGAGGGGTTAAACTGACAGAATCCCATAGCTTTGGTGAATCTATATTTTTTAGGGACTAAACAGGAATTAATACGGAGGATAATCATACTCCAACAAGACTCCATGCACAAATCGATTGGAATCCCGTACTAGAAGGTTCTAGAAGTCACCAAAGGGTACCGGAACAAAGACGAGGCCGAAGTGGGCCAGAGGGGGGTCGGCCGGCCCACCCCTAGGTCGGTCGGCCTGCTACAGGGCACAATAAGGCCCATCTTCGTATGGCGGCGCCTAACCAACCTATGGAGCCCATCTTGACCGTTGCTCAAGGTCGGTTTGATCCGAGGGCTATCATTGATCCCACTGGGCTATAAATAGAGGGGTAGACCCCCCCTCTCTAGGGCATCTCATCTCATTATTCTTCTCCAGAGCAAAATCTAGGGTTTCAATTATAAGTAGAGAAGGAGAGAGGTCCCTCGAGTTGTCTATATCTAGTTCTTCTAGTTCTAGTTTATCTAGTTGTGATTAGAGGTGAGAGAGAGAGAGGAGGAGAGAGCTAGGAAGAGCCGGATCTGTCGGATCTTCCTCAACATTGTACCTGTGCAGCATTTGGTTCGGAGCAATCTCCAGGTTCTTCATTTATTATTTCTAAGTATCTTATTTTAGTTCTTACTTTATTCTATTTACGAGATCCCCGCTCGTATTGAGTGCTTTGGTTTTCACGTGGAATTAGAGTAGTAAGTGATAGTGTAGACGTGGTGTCTAAACTAGAGTTTACCTGAGTTTGCGCCCAATCCCACAGATAGTTGTGGTAGCCCTAGAGGTGATAGCTCTGTAAGGCCTTTGTAGTCCACCACGTTCGGGTTGGTGTTTCGTAGAGCTTTTGACAGCCTCCCCCGACTACCTTTTTCCCAGTCTTTGTCGAGAGCCGGGAAGGTACTATTGCTCCAAAGTAGGTAGAGTATCGTGGGCCTTTGATTAGATAGAACCCCTTAAAAAACTCTAAAATCTCTCTCTACCTAGTTATCATTATTAACCTAGTTATCGTTCTCTACCCATTTATCTTACCTATTAAAATAATATATATCTTCGCCAATAAAATATTATATATTATCTATCCTTGGACGTTCTTAGTTCTTAACAAGTTCACTTTGGGTTCCCCATGGAAATCGATACCCTTGGAATACTCACGGGTGAAAGCTACATCAGTATCTGTGCGCTTGCGGATTTATTTGTGTGCATAATAAATACCAACACGGGCCCAGGGGGTGTCGGCCGCCATGGGGTGGGGATGGCCGGCCCCACCTAGCGGAAGCTCGGGCCCCGCTTCCTTCCAGTGTCTTTTGGATCCTTTGTGATTTAATTGGCAACTATATCTCCGCGTTGTTTCTTTTATATTTATTCTGATTTGATTCTCTTTATCCCCTTTTCTGGAATAGTCCCTAGAAAAAATAGAATACCAAAACTCATAGAATTTTTTAGATAAAGCCCTATATTTTTCTATTTTATTTGTGATTGATCGATTTATTATGTTTATTATTGTATTAAATGTTGACGCTAACGACCGTCAACAGGCTCGCCAGCGGGCGGAGGCGTGCGCGCGGCGGCGGCCGGGAGTGGCGGCGTCGTGCGGGTGAGAGAGGGTAGGAGAGGAGGAGTGGTGAGGGATAAGAGAGGGTGGGTCGGCCGATCGAAGGGTCGAGATGACGGACTAGAGAGGGGGTGAATAGTCCTTTCTAAAAACTTAAGCGCAACGGCTAACCGAAACAAATGTGGAATTAAAACTATCGGTCTAGCCAAGACTACACCCCTCTAACTATAACTCAAGCACCTAGCAAAGTATACCAAAAATTCTAACTATGGTGTCGGGCTAGGAGGCTCACCTAAACAAGTCTAGGTTGCAAGGTCACACAAACCTAAGCAACTAGTACTCTAAGCAAACCGGGAGCTTCTACACATACTAGTAAGCAAAGCACAAAGCACCTAAGCTTACTAGCAATGCTCTCTAGCAATGCTATACAAGTCAACTAGAGATCTCAACTTACTTAGCTACACAAACTAAGCAATGTGACTAACAAGGCTACTCAAGCCAATTAGTCACTCAAGAGCTACTTCTATGCTACAAAAGCTAGAAGGTAACTAAGCAAGCTACACAAGCTAAACTAGTTACAAGAGCAACAAAGAAACACTAGAACAAGTATGAATAAGTAAGAGCAAGCTAGTGATTCGGAGAATGCAAACCATCGAGAAGATGTACACAAGGTTGAAACGGTCATTTTTCTCCCGAGGTTCACTTGGTTGCCACCAAGCTAGTCCCTGTTGTATCAGCTCACTCACTTGGAGGTTTACGAATTTTTACAGGCCTCACTCGCCTAACCCCCTCAAGGGTTGCCGCCTAACCAACACAAGATGAGGGCACTCAACGATACCTTCAACTAGAGTTACTCTTCGCGATCTCCCGCGGGGTGAGCACAATACCCCTCACAAAGCTCTTCTCCAGAGCCACACACAAGCTTCTTGCGTGCTTCGACGGAGCCACAATCACCGATCGCCGCCATGCGTCTCTGGACACGCGTCCGGACTTCACTCCGGACCAACGCCTCACGTCCGGACCTCAACACCGAGAGACTCCAGAGAGGACCAAACCTCCGGACGCTCATCTGGAGTTCACCGTCCGGACGACAACCAGCGTCCGAAGCTTCACTCCGAGAGCAACAGAGAGGGCCAGACCTCCGGATGATTATCCGGAGTCCTCGTCTGGACTAACAACAGCGTTCGGACCTCCTGTTCCCGATCAGGCACGCCTAGGGTTAGCGTCCGGACGCATCACCGATGGTCCGGACCAGCTGAGCCCTAGCGTCCGGACCTCTGTCCGGAGCTCGCACCCGAGCCAAACCGAGTTGTGTCTTTCTCCTTTGCTTTTTAAGTGCTAACACCTTGTGCATGTGTGTTAGCATTTTCACAATCATTTTTCAAAACATTTTCACTTGCTCTCACCGTGCCACTAGATCCTAATACATCACAAAGTTAGATCACTCAAGTGGCACTAGATAACCGATATGCAAACAAGTTTGCCCCTCTTGATAGTATGGCTATCTATCCTAAACCCGGTCATATACTTCACTGCACACCTATGACCGGTGAAATGAAATGACCTACAAGTTATATCTTTGCCTTGCGCATTCCATTTCATCTCTTTCTCCAATGTTGATGCAACACATGCACCAACCAATCATCAAATGATATGATCCACTTCATATCATCATGTGACCGTATTGGTTCATCGACCTTGACCTCACTTGTGCTCTTCACTGTTGCGTTGGTCCATCGGCGCCAAGCATCACTCACTTGCCCTTCACACTTGCAACCGGTCCATCAAGCCAAGTCTCATCTTGATCTTCTCCACCTTGGTCACATGACTCCATGTCATGTCTCATGTGCAGTTAAGCTCCTTCATCTCACCATCCCATGTGAACTAATCTCCTGTGTATATATCACTCAAACACATATTAGTTCACCAAGTTGTCACTCAATTACCAAAATCACACAATGAACTTTCAATCTCCCCCTTTTTGGTAATTGATGACAACTCTATAAAGATATGGAAATTAAGATCTTTTTTGACATTATGCCATTATCCATCATTTAAGCTCTATGCCAAGATTTGGATAAATGCCACAAAATCCGACTTGGTAGTGATAGCTCCCCCTACATGTGTGCCACAAAGGTTTGAATTAAGCTTTGCACACATGCATGAATAGACATTGTGGGAGTGCTAGCACTACTAAGTGATGCTAAGGGATATAGGATAAACCTTTTGAAGATACCCATGTAGTTCCACTTTGAAGTTCATCCTTAGCACCATGGTTAGCTAGATACCACAAAAACAACACTAGAAATCCCGTGAGATCAACATTATAAGCATGGTTTCTAGGTATCAATTGAAGGTACAAATATCTAGCTTACCAACCTATGCATGCTAGTTTATCAAATCATCATTCAAATCCTATAACTAGCATACACTACACAAGCATGCATATAAAGATAAGACTTATGCAATATGCAAGGCAAGCACATGAATATGCACATATCAAATGCAATCAATCAAATTCATGAGCTTGATCCCCCTACTTGTGTGCATCACTTAGTCCAAGACTTTGATCCTTTCAATCGTGTTCCCTTATGTCCATGTCCATGTCTCTTTCCCTTTGTGCATGTTCGTTCACTATATATATCTTTGTTCACTAATCTCTCCCCCTTTGTTATCAATTTCCATAAAAGGTATACTTCTTTATTGATGCAAAGGTTGCACTAGGGTAGATGGTTGATACTTGTATCTTTTTATTTTTGATGGACACCAACGTATATGTATTGGAATGACTCTTCATATAAGATCATTGACCATTATACCATTGAGTAGGGAAACTCCCCTTTGGTCAAAGCAATTATCATCCAAATAATCTTTGTAAGTAAGAGAACTTTGATTTGATCACTTAAAGTTGAGGATCACTTGTAAACTTGTAGGATATCACTAGTGAGATACCACATGAAGGATATTGCTTGAATCAACTAGTTGTGGAACATCACATGTATGCTAGAACTAGACATCTTTTGCAAGTATCAATATAATAGTTGATACTATTTGAAAGATTAGCATAAGTCTAGATACCACTTGTAAGTTAAACCTTGATATCCATTTGCATTGTTGTCTTTTGCTTGAACTAGATTCATCTTCATGAGCTTCTATTGTTGACTTGAACTAAAGAGATTTGCACAAGCTTTCAAGTCCGGTTTAAACCCTCTCAAAGCTTGTTCACACACATTAAGCGGTTATCTTATAGAGGTTGTACTTGTCACTTAATTGCAATCCAAAATAGATCAAGTACTTGGGTTTACTAGCTCATGAACAAGCTCATATACTACAACTAGATACAAACAAACAATCAAGCAATAGTGGTAGGCTATAAGCATAAAATTCATTTGATTTTCAATGAATGAGCACTATATATGACTATATGCACTAAACATGTCCTAAGTAATGGATGTATAGATATGTCAAACAATTTCACCTTTGCTATGTTGGAGTAGAGGATAGTCACATAGATTTCATCTCCAATTAGCAATGTGAAGTTCAATTAAGATCTTGGTGAAGACCAATGAATACCAATTTAAATTCCATTCTTCACCCATATGAATTGAGAACCACCAATAATCAAGTGCACTTTCTTGTTGTGGTTGACTTGATTATTCTTTGATCTTTGCTTGCATCAGAGAATACCAAATGATGTACCACTTGTAAATCATGATACCACTTTGAATGTAAGTTCATGACTCTCTCTTTTGGGTGTTACTTGCTTTCTTCTTGATCAATCCTATTGATTTCTTCAACTAAGCATCTCCAAATGATCCCTAGATCACCACTTCCATGTTAGCCTTCCAAGCACCACACTTTGTTTACCTACACAAGGCGGCAAACCCCTACAAAAGGGAGAAGTGACCTCTCTTTAAGAACCATCCTTAATACTCACTTGAAATGACTTTGTTTGATTGATCTTCATCTTGAGTACCAAATATGTGCCAAATACACTCCATAATCAAATGACCTTGTACTCATTGCTTGTCATGCTTCTAGCTTAAACCAAAATCAAACATAGGTGCCTAAATCACTTATAAGAATGATTCCAACTTGCGGACCTTTCAAGCTAAGTGACTCTTGATCAATCCAATGTTTGCCACTTTTCTGGCAGATTCTGTACTCTTCAAAGAATATATCATAACTCCCAAATTACATATCCAATGATCATGAAATTTGGTGGAGATATGATTTACTAAGTCATATATCAACCACAAAAATTTTAGTTTCATTGGACTTCTATATAGATACCAGATTTCACATATTCCCACCTAGGTACATGCTGAAAACTGCTGCACATGTGTTGACAAGATCCACTCCAAAACTGAAGTATCCCTTATCCAATTCTCATGAAATTTGCACAGCAACTAATACCATAAGTGTAGAGCATTCATACCAAATTTCAAGCCAATCCAACTAGATTTGATCTTTCAAACATGGCTATGATCACAGCTAGCTCAGATTTGAATAAATGACCGAATTTGACATATTGAGCTATACTTCTTCAAATTGAACCAAACTTGAAATCAACTTGTTTGAACACTCTCATAAGACATATATCCATTCATTTCACTTACTAAAAGTAGTCTCATGATCATATCCATTCAAATCAACTCAAACTTGATCACTAAGCATTTAATCCATTCAAACATCTTATACACACCCAAATGAACTTGATCAACAAGAAATATACCTTAGTAGACCATGATCAATCCATTAGGAAGCTTCAACTTGAATTTGCAAGCCTTCAATTAATCCAATCAAAAACCACAACTTGATCATGCACTTGTATGTTATAGCACTTGGACTTCATTCTTTTGTCTTGGCATTAGGATGAGAATAGCACTAAGCTTCATTACTTGATTCAATCATATGATGAACTATATGCAATCAATTGAATCAAGCCTCCAATGCGAATGGTACCTACACACATTCATCCACTTGTTGATGGCACCCAAACTAGTTTGGGTCATCTCAAGTTAGGAGCAACATACTTAGGCAATGCATTAGTATGAATAGCGGGATGTTTACAATAGCAACTATAGAGGTACCACTACCATTCTTTCTAAGTATATGATCATCAACAATTGAAATAGGCTTAGAAGTCATACATAGGGGACATGAATGAGCCATGTGTCCCCTTTCCCGACATGAGTAGCACACTCTCTTTACTTGAGCCTTTTCTTCCTTGCTCATGTTGTGCTTCTCATTGTCTTGCCTCTTCTCTTTTGCTTTAATCTTCATCTCAAGCTTGGTAGGACACTTCGAGGCAAAGTGTCCCATATCTTTACACTTAAAGCACTTGATGTGAGCCAAATGATTCTTCTCTTGATCTTTGCTCATCATCATCTTGTTGGCATCATGAATAGAAGTTATATGCCTTGCTCTTGCTTTGCCACCTCTTCTAGTCTTCTTCTTCTTATTCTTCTTCATCATCATCATCCTCAAATCACCATCTTGATGGTTGATCTTGTATGGCACTTGGGGCTTGACTTGTGGCTTAGCTTGAGCATTCTTGGTTGGGCAAACATTTGCAGGATGTCCCATACCATGGCACTTGAAGCACATAAAATGAGATAGCTTCTTTTGTTCTTGCTTCTTCTCTTTCTTGCCCTTGCTCTTGTGGAAACCAATTCCACTCTTGTCAACATAGCTTCTCTTGTTTGTCAACATATGCTCAAAGGTGACTTTGGAGTTGTAGCACCTCTCTAACTTGTTGCTCATATTCTTCAATTCACTTTTAAGCTCATTGTTCTCCTTCAAAAGGTTAGTCTCACAAGACATAGAAGTAGAACAAGCATCTATATGTGAAGAACATGGCATATCAAGTAATTCATCACAACAGGTGGATACATGCTTCTTCCCTACATCACAAAGGTTAGCAACAATGTGTGATTGATCATTTGACCCATGTGATGAGCTCTCATCATTTTTAAGATTTATCAATTCATTAATGAGAGAACCATGTTTGTGAACTAAATCTTCATGAGACAAGCAAAGTTGCTCATGATCCAATTTTAGTTCATCATGTGAAGATTTAAGAACATCAAGTAAGTGCTTATGTTCTCCACATCAGTTCTTTAGAAGTGAGTTTTCATCTTTTAGTTTCTTTGTTTTATTTAACTCACTTTCTGAAGCTTTGGAGAGTTTGCACATAAGCTCAAAGTTAGGGTTATCACAATCTACAATCACATTGTCAATTGATACCTTAGTGTCACCATGTGACATGAAGCAATGTGATGAAGTAGAAGAGCTTGTGGAGGCATCACTCTCAATAGCCCGAGCATGCATCATCATCATCATCATCATCAAGTGTGCTTATCAATTGCAACACTTGAGATTGGGCCTTCATTTTTCTTGTCAAGTGATCTTGTGGTAGATAGATCATCATCTTCATCATCACTTGACCATGAGGTGGAGCAATATTCCACAATCACCGAGTTGTGGTCATGCTCAACACTCTCATGTGCCACCAACTTGGACACATCATCATCAATGTTTGAAAACGTCTCATATTTTTTAATGCGATAGGTCCAAATCTCATGAGCGCTCTTCATGTCCATGATCTCACCAAAGATATTATCTTTAATAGCATGGTAGAGAATGTTAGTAGCTTGGCAATCGAGATGTAGGCACTTCTTTATGCTTGAGTTGCATCCTTTCTCTCAATTGCACAAGAGAGACCCACATCAATGATCCACCACATTTGGGGAGAAATAAAATTATAATTATTTTCCATCCAATTTATCCACCGTGCAAAGTGTGTGCCATCAAAAATGTGTGGACACTCAATATCTAGCCCATAAGTCACCATCCTCTCGGGTCGGTAAAGACCACAAATGAGAGACCAATCTCTGATACCACTTGAAGGGTCGAGATGGCGGACTAGAGGAGGGGTGAATAGTCCTTTCCAAAAACTTAAGCGCAACGGCTAACTAAAACAAATGCGGAATTAAAACTATTGGTCTAGCCAAGACTACATCCCTCTAACTATAACTCAAGCACCTAGCAAAGTATACTAAAAGAGATAACTAAGGTGCCGGGCTAGGAGGCTCACCTAAACAAGTCTAGGTTGCAAGGTCACACAAACCTAAGCAACTAGTACTCTAAGCAAACCGGGAGCTAACACATACTAGTAAGCAAAGCACAAAGCACCTAAGCTCACTAGCATTGTTGTCTAGCAAGACTACACAAGTCAACTAGAGAGCTCAACTTTCTTAGCTATACAAACTAAGCAATGTGACTAACAAGGCTACTCAAGCCAATTAGTCACTCAAGAGCTACTTCTATGCTACACAAGCTAGAAGGTAACGAAGCAAGCTACACAAGCTAAACTAGTTACAAGAGCAACAAAGAAACACTAGCACAAGTATGAATAAGTAAGAACAATCTAGTGATTCGGAGAATGCAAACCACCGAGAATATGTACACAAGATTGACACGGTGATTTTTCTCCCGAGGTTCACTTGGTTGCCACCAAGCTAGTCCCCATTGTATTGGCTCACTCACTTGGAGGTTTACGACTTTTTACAGGCCTCACTTGCCTAACCCCCTCAAGGGTTGCCGCCTAACCAACACAAGATGAGGGCACTCAACGATAGCTTCAACTAGAGTTGCTCTTCACGATCTCCCGCGGGGCGAGCACAATACCCCTCACAAAGCTCTTCTCCAGAGCCACGCACAAGCTTCTTGCGTGCTTCGATGGAGCCACAATCACCAAGCTGTCTAGGAGGTGGCAATCTCCAAGAGTAACAAGCACCACCGGCTTGCAACACGATCATCTAGTGCCACTCGATGCAAACTCGCAATGCAACGCACTAGAAATCGCTCTCTCACACAATCGAATGATCACTATCAAGCATATGTGAGTTAGAGGGCTCCCAAGCACACCTACACAAGCCACTAAGGCCCAAGGGTGCTCAACCACCAGCCAAGGGTCGTCGGCCAAAGGCTATTTATAGTCATCCCCACGAAACTAGCCGTTTTGCCCCAACATTAGGCTTCCTGCAGAGGGTTCGGACGTACCTCCGGACGCTGCTGCACGGGGTGTCCGGACCATGCCGCACGTGTCCGGACTCCTGGCCATTTGAAACGAGCCGTTGGCGTGCTCACCGATCGCCGCCACGCATCTCCGGATGCACGTTCGGACTTCACTCCGGACCAAGGCCTTGCGTCTGGACCTCAACACCGAGAGAGTCCAGAGAGGACCAAACCTCCGGACGCTCGTCTAGAGTTCACCGTTTGGACGACAACCAGCGTTCGGAGCTTCACTCTGAGAGCAACAGAGAGGGCCAAACATCCGGACGATTGTCCAGAGTCCCTGTCCGGACTAACACCAGCCTCCGGACCTCCTTTTCCCGATCAAGCACGCCTAGGGTTAGCGTCCGGACGCATCACCGATGGTTCGGACCAGCTGAGCCCTAGCGTCTGGACCTTTGTCCGGAGCTCGCTCCCGAGCCAAACCGAGCTACCTCTTTCTCCTTTGCTTTTTAAGTGCTAACACAAACGTGTTCACCACCTTGTGCATGTGTGTTAGCATTTTCAAAATCATTTTTCAAAACATTTTCACTTGCTCTCACCACGCCACTCGACCCTAATACATCGCAAAGTTAGATCGCTCAAGTGGCACTAGATAACCAATATGCAAACAAGTTTGCCCCTCTTGATAGTATAGCTATCTATCCTAAACCCGGTCATATACTTCACTACACAACTATGATTGGTGAAATAAAATGCCCTACAAGTTATAAGTTTGCCTTGCGCATTTCATTTCATCTCCTTCTCCAATGTTGATGCAACACATGCACCAACCAATCATCAAATGATATGATCCACTTCATATCATCATGTGACCGTATTGGTTCATCGACCTTGACCTCACTTGCTCTTCACCATTGCGTTGGACCATCGGCGCCAAGCATCACTCACTTGCCCTTCACACTTGCAACCGGTCCATCAAGCCAAGCCTTGTCTTGATCTTCTCCACCTTAGTCACATGACTCCATGTCATGTCTCATGTGCAGTTAAGCTCCTTCATCTCACCATCCCATGTGAACTAATCTCCTGTGTATATATCACTCAAACACATATTAGTTCACATAAGTTGTCACTCAATTACCAAAATCACACAAGGACCTTTCACCGATTGGGCCCAAATAGGGGTGGCTTCTTTGCCGAGTGCTAGGTCACGCGGCACTCGGCAAAGATTTTTTATTTTTTTAAAAAAAAATCTTTGCCGAGTGTCATGGGCGGCACTCGGCAAAATAATTCTTCTTTTTAATTTTGGCCTAGTTTTTTGTGTAGCCATATGATATTATTTCAAATTACATGTTCAAATTTGGTGCAATTTTGATTTATTTGCTATATTTGGTTTATTTTTTCTTTTCTTTGTATATTTTTTAATATTTGAAATTTGAACTGTTGGTACATGGAATAATGTAATTTTGTCGTTCAAAAAATGATACTCATGATACTTGGTGTATGTTGAGGCCGTATCCAGGAACCGACATGAAATATCGAGTATCTTGTAGATGTAACATGGCGAGGTAATTGCGGAAAAGGTGTTTTTAAAATTATATAAAATCCGATACTTGGTGTATCATGAAAGGCCGTAACATGGCAAAGTAATTGCGGAAAAGGCCGTATCATACACACTTGGTGTCGGTGTTATGACCCGGGGGTCAAGACCACCAACTAGTAAATTTATATATCGCGTGCTCCCTCTCTCAGACGTGATGCAAGATGGACACAAGGTTTATCCTGGTTCGGGCAAAGAAGGCCCTACGTCCAGCGGGGGAGGATGACTTGTATTATCTCGCACCCAAATGTGCTCGTACAGGGGGGGTACAAGCTGTGTTACACGGGGTTGCTCAGAGCGAGCTGAAGCCTAAGGCTAGCAGTGCTGCCCTAGGCGACGGGTTGGCCGCTCGAGGGGTCGATCGAGCAGCGGGGTGTGTGGAGTGTGGAGCGTGAGGGTCTCAACTGAAGTCTCGGATCGGAGATTTTAGAATCCAGCCAGAGAGAGATCCCTTTCTTCTACCTCGGCGTCCCCTTTTATAGACCAAGGGGAGGTCCGAGGGTACAGGATCCTAACTGTCGTAGTATGGGCAGCGTGTCTGTGGCACAGTGTTGGCGGAGGGACGTTGAGCACTGTGGCGGCATGGCCTTCCCGTCCTTTTGGCGCTCCGGGTCGTGGTGGCAGTGGAAGTCGCCGCGGCACGTCGCGGCACAACTTCCGCAGACGGGCGCGAATCCCACAGCTAAAGCGAGACGGGGCAGATGGGACGGGCCCCATACTGGAGTTGTCGGAGGGAGGGGTCGAGCCCCTCGGTCGAGGGGGGGGGTCGAGCCCTGCGTGGCTCTGCCGTATCCCGAAGTCGTCGTCGAGGGCTGCACTGTTCACGTTCCGAGGGGTGCTGCTGGAGTCCGTACTCGCGTCGTGGCGGCAGTAACAGCACAGTTGACAGGAATTAGGGACATGACGGCGAGTTGTTGGATTTGACTGCGGACGCGGGCGCCCATGGCGTTAGGCGGATTTACTTTAACCCATGCCGGGAGCAGTTGGGCTGATCGAGCCTCCCGTCCGGGGGTCGTTCGTTCGACCCCTGGTCCGTCGCCCGTCGTCGAGGTAGGGTCGGGCAGAGGCGGAGTCGGAGGGATCGAAGTAGAGGGCGAGGGGTCGTTCGTTCGACCCCTTGTCCGTCACCCGGTGTCGAGGTAGGGGCCGGGGGGTCGCTCATTCGACCCTCGTCCGTCACTTGATGTCGAGGTGGAGGCCGAGGGGTCGTTCGTTCGGCCCCTCGTCCGTCACTCGGCGTCGAGGTGGAGGTCGAGGGGTCGTTCGTTCGACCCCTCGTCCGTCATTCGTCGTCGAGGTGGGTCGGCCCGTGACTCGCTGTCATAGCCGGTGCAGGGGGCCTTCACGTGACGGGCCTTCCCTTACTGACTTGAGCAGTGGGCTGATCCCTGTCTTAAAAATGGTTGCGATGTTTAGCGTTAATTTATCAAAGGGTTTAGGGTACCCCTTACCTTCGTACCCGACACTTGGTGTATGTTGAGGCCGTATCCAGGAACATTCTCAATTTTTTACCACAGCCTACGCGTGCAATAACATGACACCCAGACAAGTTTCGTGATTTTCGAACTTCGTTCGGATTTTATATAATTTTAAAACACTTTTTCCGTAATTACCTCGTCATGTTACCTCTAGAAGATGCTCGATATTTCATGTGGGTACTTGGATACGGCCTCAACATACAACAAATATCATGAGATCATTTTTTGAACGACGAAATTCCATTATTCTATGTACATGCAGTTCAAATTTGAAATATTCGAAAATACACAAAGAAAAGAAAAAATAAACCAAATATATCTGAAAAGGTCAAAATTGCCCTAAATTTGAATATATACTTTTAAATAATAACATAAGTCTTCAAAAAAATATTGGGTCAAAACATTAAAAAAAACAAATTACTTTGTCGAGTGCCGCGTGTATCACTCGGCAAAGAGGCTTCTTTGCTGAGTGCATCACCATGGCACTCGGCACACCTCTTTGCCGAGTGGCGGAAAAGGCGCTCGTCAATTGTTTTTTTTATTTCACGGCACGGTTAGGTCGGCCGTTAAATAGTCAATTTTTTCTACCGAGGGGAATTCTTTGCCGAGTGTTGCACTCGACAAAGAGCGCGTTACCGATTGCTTAGCTTTGCCGAGTGCCAGGAATTTTTCGACACTCGGCAAAGCCTGTCTTTGTCGAGTGCCAAGGAAACAGCACTCGACAAAGAGGGCCTTCGCCGAGTGTCCAATTTTCGGCACTCGGCAAAGGCTCAGACACTTCTGCGTTCTCACGTAGTGTATCTTCTCCCCGTCTTTTTTTTCTTTAATAAAGTTGGTACTATGCATGGGAGCCGTTGCTCCACAGTTTCTTAAAAAAATCGCAACTGGGCACTGCCATGTCCGTGTGCTGCTAACTGCATGCCATACTACGCGGCTCTCGTAGCGCGTCCAACTTGCCCTAGTCGCAGCAGCAGCGCCGCTCCCACACGGGCGGCTGCCCTGCAAAAATTCCGCGGTTTTGTAGAGTAGAGACGTGTAGTAGGGTAGCTATGGCTCCATGGAATAATGCATCCAAAGGACCAATAATTCCGCCTGGCCGGTTGTTGGTTTGGTTCAGGTTCGTCGTGCCTACCGGAAAACTAAGACCTTGTTAGATTTAGCTGTATTCAAAATTTTATAAAATTTTCCGTCACATTGAATCTTTAGACGTATGTATGGAGCATTGAATACAGAAACTTTTAAAAGCCCGAACAATTCTTATTATGTAAAAATATTTAGCTATAAAATTATAAAAATCTACTTGAGTATAAAGAAATTTCCTTTGAATATAAAGAAAAAATTCCTTTCTAATTTCACGGGAGCCCGGCCAGCCGCCCGGGGTGGCCGGGCGGTGGCTCCGCCAATGATTGAATATATGTAAAAAAATAATTAATTGTACTATTTGTCTATAATTTACGAGACGAATTTTTTAAGACTAGTTACTTTATTGTTAAATAATAATTACTAAATAAAAATGAAAGTGCTACCGAATCACTTTTTCAAAAGTTTTTACATCTAAACACCCTTATCTAAACGTGTATAATCTATATACCCGGCAGTACTGCTGCAAGCAATTACTCCCTCCGTTCCTTTATATGTGTCGTTCGGGAAGCGTGTCTGTGAGGGAACACGGTTTTCTAGAGACAGATATTTAGGGACAGACGGAGTATATAGTAGCTAGTAGTGCTCAAAGGCCGATGTATATATATATATATATATATATATATATATATATATATATATCGGGCCACATGGTACTGGCCGTATGATATTCAGGATGGACCGGGAGGACCTCGCCGCTTCAATTGAGCAGCACACCCATGTGTTAAATTAGCTGGATTTGAGATCAACTTTAATTTTGTGCAGGGATCAAGTGGTTATATATATATATATATATATATATATATATATATATATATCGGGCCACATGGTACTGGCCGTATGATATTCAGGATGGACCGGGAGGACCTCGCCGCTTCAATTGAGCAGCACACCCATGTGTTAAATTAGCTGGATTTGAGATCAACTTTAATTTTGTGCAGGGATCAAGTGTTATTAGTGTATATACAAGTAGGTGCTCCGGCCTTCAGTTGTGTGTCAAGATAAAAAAAAATGTGCATTCAGCCGTGTTCGGTTGATGGCTTTTGTGATTGATAGCACGATTGAATTTATTTTGTTATAAAAGAAAAATAAACTATTTTATTATGAAGAAAAAATACAATACCATGTCTAATAAACATAGCTGATAAGTTCTAAGCAAACATGACATCTATGTCAAACTATTTTTGTTCGATTGAACTATTTTTGTTCGATTGAACTGCTTCTAGTTTGTTTTAGCCTATTTTCTCTCACAAAATACGTGGTTTTAGTTTATCTGCATCTGCATGCCATTTGATCTGCATGCACCCAGTAACGGTTGCTCTTGTACGGGTTACAGAGCCATTTGGCATAGGAGTACTATGAATGAATTATTGTTATGTTGTTGTACGACAGCTAATTATATACTAAGGTCTTGTTCATTTTCATCGAATTGATCTATTTCTAGGTGACATTTCGGTGGATTATTACGGCTCATTTTCAATTTAAATATGAACTAAAATGTGCATTCGTTTTATGCCGGTCCAAAATAAAAGCCTACCGGAACAAAAACTTACTTTTTTTTTTGTCTACATGACTGAGAACAAAACCGAACCTTCTACCTCTGGAATTAATCCTGGGCTGGAATAAGTGAGAGAGACGGATTCAATCATTCTTAACCTGAAATGAATTAGCTCCTGAATTAAATTCTCCGCAAATAAACAAGGCATAATTAAAATACAAGCCTAGGTGAATATCCATGGATGGTCACATCATCATGTTTTGCATATCAATGTACGTACTAGCACAGTTGAAGAACAAGTGTCTGTACTATTGTACATGTGTAGCCAATAAGGTAGTACTTCCTCCGTGCTATACTATGTTGTGTTGTTTTTTTATGTGCCACAAATTTAACTTGATTTATAATAAATACGTGTAATATTTATATTTTCAAATAAATTTACTAAAAATATAGATTTAAATATTTTTTAATGATACTAATTATGTAATATAAATATTAATATTTTTTAAATATATATTTCTATTAAAATTGTTTTTTAGAAGTGACAGTGAGATATTTTGTGACGGAGGGAGTACTCTTTAACCCGTATAGGAAGGAAGACGAGTGATTTAATTAATTAACGAGTGCACCTTTCAGAGTTGGAAAAATATACAGTTGATCTCATATTGTCCTTTTCTTCGTATTTGCATTTGCAGCTATGGAATAATTAAAACTCCAAGACTCGATCTAAACACATCACTCTGGCTAAACATATACTGGTATAATTTAGTATGAACCTAACCATAAGATATCTCTCTCACGCACACTTTCTACGGTCATTCAATGCCCACTATGTGTTGTTGTCAAAAAAAAATGCCCACTATGTACAAATAAGCAGAAAAATTGGACAACCAAAGCGTGTGGCCACAAAAGTCACATGCAGAGCAGTGGGATCGGATGAGCATATATGTATATTTGTAATAAGACGCGTTGAAGTGATTAAGAGCAAACCTTTTCAGCCACGAGGAAAAAAGAACAGTAGAAATACTACTATTCGTTCCTTTTGTTTCTTTGGCTACCCGTACTCCACCAAGGCACCAATCCATAACGCTGTCCTTATCGCAATGGTGGGGGCACAAAAATACCAAGTTAAACTCTAATGTTTATAATAATGCATATACACACACGTAGTACTATATGATAACAACGAACTCTCTTTTTTGGATAATTGGATTGAATCGTTAATTTGCTGCACACATGATGTTACTTTTAATTATGTGCAGCACATCTCTGCTCTCTACCTTATGAGTACTACTTCCTCCATTTCAAATTATAAAATGTTTTGAGTTTTCTAAATTTATATTTATAATATGTTATGGCCACATACATATTAAAAGCTATGAATCTAAAAAATTAAAAACATCTTGTAATTTGGTATAGAGGAAACCCGTTTTTTGCTAATTCCGATCTGCTAATGATTTTCTGCTTCTCAGGAGATGTGTGTGTATATAGTATTGTTTATTACTACAACCAACAGCTAGATACTATGTCTTTCAATCCAATCCAACATAAAAAGAATCATGAACCTTCTATTCAAAAAAAGAATCATGAACCTAATCACATGATATCTTAGTTTGCATCATGTCCACCGCAAATATATCAGTACAAAATCGTATCATATAACCACAAAGCTTGGCCAAGAAAGGTGAATTAAATGACATGGCTAAAAGATAGGTACCGATGTGGATGGTCACAGGAGCGCAGCATCTCTCTCTGTGTAGATCTCTCTATAGATCTCTCTTTCGTCAGTCGTCAACTCGTCATGGGCGCTTCCCTCCATTAGCTCAAGTCATCACCTGCTCTGCTCTCTAGACGCGTAATGGTCCCATTCAGCTTCCACGTTGCTTCGCCAATGGGGAGCAATGCAAGAGATGTCTGACAATTAAGTGCAATGTGCCAAAACAAATAGAATGGGCAAATCATGCATACTACATATAGATATAGATTGATTGAACAGGAAACCATTGTGGCATATAGTACAACATTTTTGGCTTGTCCAAATGCCACACCTTTTAGGCTAGTCCAAATGCTTAGCCCATTGGTAGGGGCTATTCGTTTTGCTGAAATTTAGCTTATGCTAAAGGTATTTGATGATTTTTTTTTGAGAGAAAAATATTATTCGTTTAGTGTTGAAGTAGTAGTATGGATGAATAATTTTGGTTGTTATTGGTAGTTGATAATGTCCGAATAATGTTTGGTTGTTACTAGTAGTTGATAATGTCCTTGTCTAATCAACTTCTGAACATTCTTCCTAGGCGCTCAACTTCTGGACATCTGAGTTCAGTGTATATATGGATTTCCAGGTCCCAGAGATGCGCCTTACCAACATTATTAGCAAACATGTCGCAAAAAAAACATTACTAGCAAACAAGAAGAAAAAACTCAGGAAGCTCAAAAAAACTAGACCGCAAGCTCCAACAACAGCAAAGGTTAATTTTCTAAGGGTTTGGAATATCGCCAAAATTGAGGCTGAATTTTATAGTACTAAAGATAAATAGATGGTACTAGAATCCAAACATTGGCTTGTGTCATTTTATTTTAACTAGAGAACTCCTCGGCATATTTTCTAGAGGCTATTATCTATATGTCATTAAAAAGTTGAAAATTACAAACAAGCTATTGAAAAAGATGAGCTCTCACAGTTGCCACTGAACTAAACTTTTTTTCCCTCCATGCCACTTCCGTCGATTTTGGCTCTAGAGCATCTCCAAAAGATTAGCTAAATCGTTTTATAAAGGTAAATTTGGCTATTATTAAAGAAAAACTATCTCCAACAGACTCTATAAATGACTCTCTAAATTTAGTAGCTCTCATTTCCACCTTATTTGTTGTCTACTTTTGGATAGCCTACCTCACTAGCCATTCAACCTCTTTGTTTTATAGAGTCTATTGGAGCACTATAGTATTATTTATTTTAAAGAATAACTAAATCAGTAAATTTAGCTAGTTTTTTTTACTAATCTCTTAGAGATGCTCTAACGGTAAAATACCCACAGGTCTAAATATGTTTTTGAGCATCTTAATGACCTAAAATGTAAAAACTAAAAAACTAGAAGTTTTAGATCTCAACAATATTTATATTTTTGTATAAAAATTCTATATTTTTTAAATTTCGTAAAAAATGATATGATTTGATTTGATTAATATGTTGGAGAAAAATCATATTTTTTCATGTTATCAAATGAATATATGTTTTTTATATAAATATTATAGATGTCAAGAGATCCGCAACTTTTTAGTTTTGATTTTTTTTTAATTTGGGATCGTTCAAATGCGAAAACGAGACCTCACCATCATCCTCTAGCGCCACAGCACCTGCGAAAACGGGCTACCCCATCTGTAGAGGCATGTCCTACACAGGAGAGACGAGGAGGAGGATCCATCGTGCATTGGAGATGCGTCGCCGACAAACTGGTGTCCACCAACGAAGTTTGAACCTCCTGAGAGATGATTGCCGCAGCATACAGATGAGCCAAGCGGGAGAGGTGGGAAGCTCATCCAGCATCGGATCGACCGAGATGAGCCAAGCGGGAGGCCCTGCGCCCTCACACAACGCCTCCGCCAACAGATCTAGGTTGAGAAAGCTCTTGCGGGAGTTGAAGCAGTGGCGTAGTCAGCAAGCGCACCTATGCTATTGTCCTTGGATTGTATAGTGTGTTATATATATATATATATATATAATTATTCAAATATCTAGACCCACAACAATTGTTTGATCCTAAAGTCCCGTTTGGTAGGGCTCCAAATGGTTATAGCTTCTCTGACACACTCATTGTTTATGTACTTTTCACAGGAGTTGTTTGTATCTCTTCTCTCTCTTTCTCTCAGAGCGGAAGCAGGAGAAGACATTTTTTTTAGCTTCACCTGCTCTCACCGGCTCTATGAGAAGAGAGTAGAGGTAAAAAAGATTTGTATGAATAGTGTATATAAATACATCAGAGAAACTGGAGATTTTTTTTTTTGCGACGAAAGAAGAATTATATTATATAATAGCTGGGTACATCAACATATTACAAGCACTCTGGATTACACTAGATATATCTAGAAATTGATTTTCATCTAAAATATACCCACGCCGTGAAAAGATTCAAATCTCAAAACCAAACTTTTTTGACTCTTCGTATAGATGACCGCACAGGTAAATACTCGGCACCAGCAATAGCAGCAAGCCTGAGAACAGATGCCCAACGGACGGCCAACATTCCTGTAGGTGGAATGGAGGATCTTTTTCTTCTTGCTGGTGTCTTCCTTCTTCTTCTTCTTTCTGCCACCGAAGAATGAGAAAGACTGATCTGAAGGATATTCTCCCTAGTCTTTCATTGTGGTCAGATCTAACCATAACAAAACGAAGAAAAGACCGGAGAAAATTATTCCATGGCGGCGACATCATCTCCGCCTTGATGCCGCCGTCCGGAAATAAAGATCTCCATGTCGTCATGTCGGTGGTGAGGGTCCCAGTTGTTCTAGGGTTAGGTTTCTGGCGACGTGGTCGAGTCGGCGGCGACGACGGCGTCAAGCAATACGGTCTTCTCGTGCTCTTCCCCGCCTCGGTGGTGTTCTTCTTCGGCGCCGTCGGCGAGTGCGTGGAGGTGGAGTCCGGCTTCGCCGACTTCTGTACAGGAGTCTGCGCTGGCTGTTATCTCGTCGTCTCGGGAACGGGAAGGCGGCGATGCCGGCGACGCGTTTCGTCGAGGATGCATTGACAGCTTCGGGTGTTGCGGTAAGACGGAGAGTGGATCGAGTTTCAGTTTCCCTCGGCACTAGTCGACGGCGAGCTCTGATCCATGGTCGGAGAAGCTCAGGGTGCATCCCGGCCGATGTTCTTTCAACGGTGACTTCAATCCGTCCACGGGTGTCCACAACGGCTCGTTTCAAAGCTTTTCAGCGATGGGGCTTCTCTAGATCTGGGCGACCTTGGGTGATTTCAACGCCGGTGATGGCCGGCGATGGAGTCCTCCATTGGAGACGGTGTGGACAGCATCTAAGGAGCTTGTTGCCATTTCTGTTTTCTTTAGAGGCATCTTTGCAAGTTGTTTGGGACTGTTGTATCCTGTAATCTCGTATCTGTACTGGCCTAGGTTGGTGTACGTTTTCCTTATATCTACTAATACAGATATGGTTTATCAAAAAAAAAATAGACAGACGAGTCGCCGACGCTAGCCGCCGGGGAAGGCGAGGGAGGGCAATTTTCCAGGAAATTTTCCCGGTCCGGTACCAGCGCGCCCGACCCGTGCATACTGGCCTGCCTCACATGTGTCTCCTTCCCTAGCGACAGGAGAGAAGTCAAGACGAGAGAAGGCACGGACACGGCCGGAGCGCATGCAACAGCGCCGCACGCGGGTACTAGTAGAGTAGCTAGGAGAAGTAGTTTGGCCGGCCGGCAGCCGTCCCCGTCGCCCGTGTCACCGCGTTGGCGAGCATCGGCGTTCGTATCCCTCGTCAATTTGTTCGGCGCGTACCGCGTCCGCCGCGGCCGGAAAATTCCTCGCCGCCGCCGATGCACTGCACTTGCTGCTACTAGACTGGATCAGTACGAGTACACACCGGGAAACAAAAAGGACCACATAAATCACCATCTTGCTGGGGGCTGCCCGGCCGGTTGTTCCCTGGCAACGTGCAGCCAGCCTCCCTGGAAAGCTCACAGTACGTACTGCTACTGTCGTTCCTCCATCACTGCAACAGTAGTTAGTAGTGGGGTCCCTCAATTATAAAATTGGCGCATGTGCTTAATTTATCCTACGCCATCACCCTTCACCCCTCTGCCTTGTCATCTCCGTCTCAACCTAATTAAATTTATAGTCAAACATCAAATGATTTGATTTGAAAAAAATAAATAAATAACTTGTAATTTATAATAGAGCGATTATCTCTCGTGATTTTCTTATTCAATTCCCATGGAGATGTGGACTACAATATATGTAAATGTTATATGTAATACACACTCCAGTAATACATAATCTAGTTTTGCAACATGGCTGCAGATGCTTTTAATCTTTTGTTCGACAAAAAAAAGTCTAAATGAATCGAACCAAATCAAACACATAGTATATGTGTTATTCAACTTTGTCATGATACAAACTGGGCAATTTACATTATGAGACCGACTAGACTAGTACGGATCAGTGCGCTTGCTTCAAGCACTCATGAATGGAACTTAAATTCCCTAGCTGAATTCCCTAGCATCCAGAAGGCAGAAGCTATACTCTCTCCATTCTTATAAAACAAGTCATTTAATTTGGATAAGGTTTAAGTCAAACATTAGAAATATAAATCATAAATAACTTTTAAGTTATTGAGTTTGAAAATATAAAAATACTTTTATAAAAATATACATATATTTTATTTTAATAATTATTTTGTAAAAAATAATAACTAGTCAAAGTTACGTTTTTAATACTATGTCGCTGTCCAAAACAACTTATTTTATAGGTACGGAGGGAGTAGGTATGTACTGTAAGAGTTTAATTAAGCACATGTTCTCATTTCTGCCAGAGAACGAACCTGCAAGTTAAAGATTACAACGATACTCTATCAAAACATGCATGGTCTAGTTTTGTACGCACGATGGAATTGAAGTACCGAACCCTGTTAATTCAGCTCCGTTTCCACAGGCGCACTGGCCAGGAATAGGCACAAAGTTGGAGCCAAAAATCATGGCCACAAAAGATACAACATAGTACTACGCAGGTGCAGCAGCACTGTTACCGATCACTTTGCAGGCGCTATCTAACGTCATTAGCTCGTACGTCACTCTATGACGTCATCACCTCCCATCCCATATAAGAAATATGAATAATGGTGACTTTGATAATTATCACCTAAATGCAAATATAAGATTCAATTTATTATTTAGTGGTACAATTAAAATTCTAAACATTTGTAAAGCGTATAATCTTAAAATCTACTTAGAAAGAATTATAAGTATTCCAACTCTGTTGTAAGTATGTGTTGACGCAAAAAATGGGGCTTCCGGCGCCATCACTGCGTAGGGCCTGCGGAGACCATGCAGCAACAGATCGAGCTTGATCTCCTGGACCCCTTAAGCGGCTCAAGCCACTTCGATGATCGATTACAGGCGTGCCAGTCAATTTGACCTACAATTGACAAGGAGATGAAACGTCAAATTATGGAACCTGTCGGTTGTTGCCAGACAGTTCCATGGATATGCAGCTCTCATATAGCCGATGAATGTTGGAGATTGACTAAAGAGTCAACTCCGAACATGATTAAATATAACAATGGTGAACGGCTGTTACAAGATATCAAGCGTAAGGTGCGTAAATAGTCGATCACGCAGTGAGATTAAAGTAAAGATGCGATGCATGCAACGTTATCGTCATCGATCTACCAAATCTATTGAGTATACCGGATAAAGATTAACCATCAACAGAGGTGTGTTCCTATGCAACCATGATGAAAATTAACCCGATAACCTGACCAATCTACTAGCATTGGGGTGTTTTCATGCAGCCATAAAAGTAAACGAGTCAAGCCACGTCCAGTATACTTAATAGATCTAATAGATCGGAACGACAAAGTACACACATCGTATGATTGAAGCATAACCAGATCAGCTATACCAGTCGATATGGGATCCATGAAGCTTGAACAAGATCCACGTATTCGACACCGGACGGATCTAAGTCTGAGCAGACATAACTCAACACATATGGCATTGGGGTTCGTAAGATGTAGTCTTACCGCATATGTTGAGCCAGATCCAACCAGACACAAATCAATCTAATGACTGGATACATGTCTCAAACCCGCAACACGTGACAACCGTAACTAATGAATTAGCTGATATGATCTTAGATCCATCGCCTCTCTGAATGTAAAGAAAGAACGCGACGGAGGCAAATAGATCTAGATAGAAATAAAGTGCGAGCCAATTCATTAGATGAGATTGGGCAAGATATTGTGACAATAGATTAAACAAAGTATCACAGACAATATCGATAACTTAATGAATCTATTAGATCGCCAATCTAATAGAGCCGATAACTAGCCTGAAGCCACGATTCATATGAGATTGAAGCAATGCAGCCCCATAAACAATAGATTCAAACCGATAACTAGCTCATACCGAGCTTGCACGAGTTACACAATACAGCCGTACAAACGAGACATGAACGAAGGCTAAACTTATAAGCAAACCGGAGGTCGATCTAGTCGATGCATCCCAATCCGTCGAAGGTTCACCGAAATCTACTCTACTCTACTCCTACTCCTAGGGGTGGCTGAAGGCCGGGAACTAAAGACTATGTTGTATGTTTGATTGATTGGATGTCTTCCTCGTCTCCTATGCCTTGCTATTTATAGACCATAGCATGTACCCTAATCGAGCGTCACGTAAGTCCTAATAATAAGGAAACAAACCATGACTTGGGCCTCAATTTTCTTCATCGTTGAGATCGCCACGTGTGTGTTGTTGAAACCGGCCGAAAGATCTCTTATTTCCTTAGTCGATCTTTCGGGTCCATCTTAGATGCTTCCTCCGAAGGCCTGCTAGGGGGGCCATAAGCGCGTATCTGACTGTGTCAAAATACGGTGTTAACAGTATGATATATATATTAACTAGAAGATATATTTAATATTGTAGCTTATTTATCCATATGAACATAAGAAAGGATTTTATACTATGAAGGATATTTTTTTGTACAACTAAAAAGTAGTCATTATGCAAGAAGCATATTACTATTATTTATACTCTTATTATTAATTGATAGACGAATTGTGAGCTAACTTTTAAAAGATATGTATAGCATTGTGGTATTGCATACCATTAATTAACACATAGTTATGAAATGAGTATGGCTCTACAAGGGGAACATATTTGATTAGTAATCTACCAAAATTACAAATATCAAGTAGATCGCATTTGCTAAAACATTAAATTAAAATTCATACATATAGGACATGTTTCGATCGGACCAGACAAAGTTGTCTGGCATGAGAGCAGCTCCCCGGCGTCCGATTTTGGAGGCATGGGGCCAGGATGGCTGCGTGGGCGTGAGCTTGCCTGGGAGGCATCCATCCAAACAAGCTCATAGAATATTGTTTTTCTCTCCCAACGAATAAACAGGCACAAAGAGCAAAAGTTACAAACGGTCACATGCAGAGCCGCAGCTGGATCGGATGGATGAGCATATATTGTAACAAGACGCGTTGAAGTAATATAAGAGTTGCTAGCACCCCTTTTCAGCGACGAGAAAAATAGAACAGTAGAAATGTTATTCGTTCCTTTTCTTTGGCTACGTTCTCCACCAATCCATCACGCTGTCCTTTATCAGCATGGTGGGGGCCTGGGGCACAAAAATAACAAGTTGAGCTTTAATTAATCTGTTTAAGCAATAATTTAGGATAACAACTATGTTGGATTATTATAATTGAATGGTTTGCTGCACATGATGTTACTTTTATGTCCAGCACATCGATCTGCTTTCGATCTTATTATAAGTAGTATCACCTTAATTTATCGGTTTACAAATTCCCCTGCTGATGATATTTATCCTGCTTCTCAAAAGATAGATGCGTGTATTATTATTGTTTACTGCCAGATATTAATTAATAATTAATGTGGTATTGGAATGCTGATGATAGATCTATATATGTTAACTTTCGGCAGCTGCTTAATTTAGCATTTTTTTAGATTGGTTCCTGTACGTAGTTTGAAACGCACAATATATACCTACACTCAATGCCGGACCGGAACTTATTTGGTGGAGATCCGCAGAAAAGGACAACTAAGAGCTAGATACTGTAGATACGTATGTCTTCCATCCTGCCAAAGCTCTCAAGATCACTAGACAAAAACAGAATCCAATTCAATAATATAAAAAAGCATGAACCTAATCACACATGATTGATATATATCTTAGTTTGCATTATGTCCACCATCACCACTACAAAGCGGTTCTCTTAAGCAACCCCATGTAGAAACATTTGTCCGAAAATCGCAAGTCACGCATTTTTTCGCGTAAAATTCGCGAACGCGTTCCGCCGGGGATTCGAACCTCAGACCTCAAGCCTCGCGCGTTACCTTCTCTACCACTTCACCCATGACTTACTTGTGTCTAGATTCCGTTTTACTTCCTCATATTCTATACTAAACCGAGTGTAAATTGATTGTTTGAACCACTAAACGAATTCAAATGAAAAAGTTGTGAACTACAAAGTTTCATAACTTTTTGAGACCTACAACTTTCATGTAGCAAGTTTTTTCATCCGAGGTGGTTTACAAAAATTTGAATTTCAAATGTAACACATTCGAACGTATTTTTCGATGACAAGATGATTTCAAATAAAAAATTGTGAACTACAAAGTTTCATAACTTTTCGAGATCTACAACTTTCATGTAGAAAGTTTTTCCATCCAATATCGTTTACAAAAATAAAAAAATCAGTGAAAAAAATCCGAAGATGGATTTTTAGTGGCGGTTCGTAATTGTTTTTTTTTCTACTGGCGATTGATAACTCAAACCGCCTGTGCTATTTTTTTGAGGCGTAGCCAAAAATCATTTTTGTACTAGTACATACAAATAAGCACAAAATCAGATCAGCAGATTACCACAAAGCTTGGGCAAGAAAGGTGTTAATAAATGACATGGCCACTACCCACGAAAGATACGTACGTAAAGTACGTACCAGTGTTCACACAGAGGGGCCCATCTTCTCGTCAGTCGTTCAACTCGTCGTCATCCACTCAACTGACTGCCCTCTCTCCTCGGCCACGCGTAATGGTCCCATCCCATTCAGCTTCCACGTTGCTTCGCCAATGGGAAGCAAGAGATTGAGCTCCGACAAGTGCAGTATGTACCAATACCAACAAACTCTCATTATCATACAGTATGGCGTGTAACCACTAAAACAGTAACATTTTTTTTATAAAAAAATGGCAAATCATGCATGCTATAGATCGATTGCTCGAAAATTGGCGACCTTTGTGGCATAGTATATTATTTACAACATTTTAGGCTTGCCCGGCCAAATGCCACACTGAACATTTTAGGCTAGCAAGTCCAAATGCCTAGCGCATATTGATTATGTCCAAATGTTGGTTGTTACTAGTTGATAAATGTCATTATATAATCAACTTCTGAACATTCTTCCTGAGCTCAACTTCTGTGGACTTCTAAGTTTCCGGCGGTGTATGAAAATTCCATGTCCTACGAGATGCGCCTTACGAACACTAATACATATAACAAGCAGGAAAAAACTCAGGAAGCTCAAAAATTGACTGTAGGTGTGTTTGGTACCCCATAAAATCAGAATTGAGACAAAACAAATAATCGAGAATCGCACTCAAATGCTCTTCGTTATTTTAGGTTGACTGAGAATCAGGTGACAAAAAAAATCCAAATTTTAACTAGCATTGGCGTTTTTCATACCACAGCCTCCCTCTCGCGTTTTCTCCACCTCATGGGATTTCCCTCCTATTACCCGACCGATCCGATCCCCCTCTGCTCCACTCTCTTGCTTCCCCGCTGCAGCCACCTGCCTCCCTCTTGCTTCCCCACCACTAGCTTGGTCGCAGGTGACCCCTCTTGCCCATCTACTCTTGCGCTGGGCTCGGTCACAGGTGACCTCTCCTGCCCATCTGCTCTTGTGCTGGGCCTGGTCGCTCCCCTGTTCGCTACCGTCGTTGGGTTCGGTCGGAGAAGCCCCTCGAGGATGCATCGGCCCTCGAAGGAAATGACAATCTTCAGCACCGGGAGAGAACACGAGGAGGCATGTTTGCTCAACTCCCCTGATGTTTCGCCTGCCCTGAGATGGCCGAAGAAGGCAATGGCACCGGGTCTTTTGAGAAAGAAGAAGGACACAAATATTTTTTTACACATTCGAATGCTATATAATCAGGACTGTCAAACACTCTTGTTTTTTATACCTGAGAATTTTAAGACCGCTGCTTATGAAAGAATTACGATTGAATTATAATCAATTCTTATTATACAAGCATCCCAAACACATATTGTGCATGCTCCAACAACAACGGTTAAGTGGAAGGGTTTTAAATATCGCCGAAATGGAGGCCGAATTTCATTGATTTCAACCGAGATAAAAAAATGAAACTGATATTCTAAACAATCGACTTGTATGACTTTATCTAATACCTTCGCTGCGTTCGGTTGCTGGTGTTTCAAGTCATGGAATCATTCCAACCAGGATTGCTTCTTTAATATGTATATAGGCATTGTTCACCAGAAATAATTCCTGCCCAGAATCACACTAACCGAATGAGATCTTAAGCATTAACTGCTAGAATCCTGGGGTTCTAGTAGTACGTACATAGAAAAGCATTGAAACATTCGGCGGGCGCATCATAGTTGTTTGATCCTAATTGTACCGGGCCAGGATAGGATCCCTACTGGGGACGATCCATGATGGATTAGAGTGTACTCATTTGGTCCATAAATAACAATAGTTGTTGATATGTGTATCGTAAGTTTGACTCAATTTACAGAAAATATGTGTAACATTTGTATTTTTAAATAAATTTATTAGAAAATAGATAAAAATATTTATGTACCATAAATATTAATATTTTTAGTACATATATTTAAGGATAGAGAGAGTATATATCAGGCTAACAACTGCTTCAAATTAGTAATTAGTTCGTTGCAATCAATTCTGTATAGCAGCACTTTATATACATACAGTTTACACAATTACGATGGAGATGACATCGGTAAGCAGTACTCCCTCCGTCTAATTGAAAGTGTCATTTGAAAAGCCTCCGTTCTATTGAGAGTGTCGTTGGAAAATCGTGTATGTGAGGGAAATACGGTTTCCTAATGAGACAGAAGGAGTTAGTGCATGTATCACACAACGACAGTGGAACAGTACAGCCGCCGGCCGGGCCGAAGGAAGCGTGGGAGTGAGATCCGTGTGGGATGCAGTGCGGAGGAGCTCGTCATCGGGGACCCCAAGGAGCTCGCCGTCGGGGTCGGGGCAGCGGAGAGCCGCGCTGGCTCATTGGCCGAGCGGCGCGCTCGCGTTGGGGCCGGGGGCAGCGGCAAGCTCTGCTTGCGCCATATGGCTAGGCGACGTGCTCGCGTCGAGGCCACTAGCGACGAGTTTGGCAGCTTCCTGCTGTACGTCGTCGCCGTCACATCGTAGGCACGTAAACTCTTTTCTTGCATGCATGTCCTGCTGCTCGTCGCACTTACGGATCCATCCATCAGACGGACGTCGTCAATGTGCGTGTTGGGCGCCCGCGTAACGTAACGCGTCCGCCGCGGCCGGAGAATTCTCTTGCCGCCGCCGATGCATATTTATGATGAAGCCCATGTGAAACACTGAACCTGTCGATCCGTACTAGCTAGTTGGTGTCACTACCAGTGAAAGCCCACCCTACGTACGTTCCTCCATCATTGGTACAGTACTAATAACTACGAGCACTCCGAGCTAGTAGCAGTTATTATTAGCAAAGCTCCAATGGGCTGAGCTGAGTACCTGTTTCCCCAGAATTGGCCGCGCGCTGTTGTGTTCTCCTGGCACTTAGGGTAGTCTTGACATGACATGCAGCTACAGTAGTAGGATGGGTCGATCCATCCATCGGAGCACTTCAATTCACATTCACTACAGTATTATAGATAGCCATGTGGGAAACGACGAGTGGTACGGTGTGTCCCGGATTGTCGAGTCTGATGGACCACCAAATTTGCATGCACACAGGGGGGCATCGACTATCCGGCCAGTAGTCTTCTGTTACAGGGGGCCATCGACTATCCGACCTACAGGAGTTTGTGCTGCCTGCTACTTCAATTATCTGTGCACTGTCATCTTTCATTTCAAGAAATAAACAGGAAGAAAATCATAGCTCAGGCAACACCCTACCACATATATATATATATATATATATATATATATATATATATATATATATATATATATTATACCCGACCTATGATTTTTATATATACACTAGACCAAGCATTTATAATGAAAAAATTTAATACAATTCCGTAACATGTATTCATGATACTGACACATTATTCAGTATTTTCTAGTTTTAGCTGTTAGCTGTATAATAATCTAGCTATATATATATATATAGAGAGAGTATTTAGTAGCTAACTATAGAATAAGTTATTCTATAGCCAACTTCATTTACGATAGTTATGTGACGATAACATATGGGGATATTTACCATAATGTTATCATAAATCACACATTAAGGAGTTACTACAATCTCATAAATTAGTATAGTAATTATTATAAATTCAAGTGGCTATAGAATAAATTATTTGTAGCGAGTTATGGAGTAATAGTTCTAGTTCTATATATAGAAACCGCTTAATTAGTTTAGGCGGCCGTAGCATGTACTCCTCTGTACACTTGTAGCTACATATCTATATTATAATAACACAACGAATCCATTGTATATATACGACTACGAACACATGGTAAATAAGTACCCATGTAATTCAGTTTTACGATGAGTATATTGTGAACATGAAACCATTTCAGGTTGAGTGTGTTGATCTAACCCTACTACAAAAGCAGAGTTTGGCATATCTCTTGTTGTGTTGCGCATGCGTTGAGCTCGGAGACGGTAATCAATGGCGAGGTGAAGGTCAAGTTGAGACGAGCCGTGCCGATAGACCAGGAGCGGTGAAGGGCAGGCGTGAGGCTTAGACTGAGAGACCGGAGGCCCGGAGGACTAGCTGCGGTGGCTGACACTTAGGGCATCGACAAGTGCAAGAGTACATGGAGGTAACTGTGTGTTGACCAAGTCAAGACGACGATTGAGCAAGTCGAGCAGGAAGGCTTTAGAAGACTTGGCGCTCGCGATGACGCGTGTCGAGGAGCGGAGGACGCGTATGGAGTACGCTACTCATGTGTTGTTTGGTGGTTTGGGCCTCAAAACCATCGGTGACCGGTTTACGGGTTTTAGCCTCAAAACCCGGACGAAGCTTCCGAGAAAATGAGGATGGCCATGACGGAATCCTGGAGGTTGCGTCAAGGTGACGACAAGTCTAGACAGGAAGCGTGACCATCCAATGAAGATGAAGAAGATTCGAGAAAGTTGAATCATAATGTCCTAGAGCTAGGTGGTTTGCTCATGTATAAAGGGACTATTTGGAAATGTCCAATAGACCTTGTTAAATAAGGATGATAAGACTCTAAATCCCTCACCTCTTTCATTCCCTTATTTCCTCCTCCCACCTTCCTTAGGCTCTCTCCCTCTCCCTTAGCTTTCTTGCTTAGAGGTCCGCGGATGCTTTGGTGATTCATCCGTGTAACTTAAACCAATTGATCGGGAATGGAGGCCTTAATAATCTCCTCGTGTCATGGTCGCGTCGATTCGTGAATTGATTGAGTCTTTCTTTATCTTGTTTTTGGTTTTCCCCCTCCATGGTTTTCGCCTGATCTCTCTCTACTTGATCCTTTTACAAACCATTTGTTGGAGAAAGTGTTGCGAACCCTTGTAAAGCTTTCCACTGAAGGAATTGAGATGGTTTGGGGTGACCACTTAGATCAGTCAATTTCCATGTCTCTAGTCATTTTTCTCCTTCCGCTAGGATTTTGATTGACATCAAATTTTGTGAGATACCAAAGACTATGATCTTCATGGAGTAGCAGCCTTGTTACCTTATGAGCTTGCCATAAAATTTGGGATCAATCAGAGTTGCGAAATAGATTGATTTTTTTTGTGCGTTTTGGTGCTGGTTTTGGGGCACCATACGTTGTAGTAATAGTACCGAACGTGTCGCCACAGTGTACCGGACATGCGTAAGTAACACCAGAAGCTACAATAACTGCTACAGTGCGCCCAGTGATCAGTGTCTTGTGAGTTTTGTAGACTCGCTGTTTTGCCCATTTCTCTCTTGTCCGGACTCCGGATCAAGTTCCAATTGTTACATTGGATTCATATTCACGCAGGGAACATAATATGATACTTTTGAGACCATTTCTTATAAGTATTTGGGAGAATTGGCTATGGGACATTGTTGACGGTCGTTAGCGTCAACTTTTTATACAATTATAAACATGATAAATGGATCAATCGCATGAAAATCATAGAAATACAGGGGGTTATCCAACAAATTCCATGAGTTTTGGTGTTCTATTATTTTCCAGGGACTATTCCGAAAAAGCATATAAAGGAAAGCAAATCAGGATAAATATCGGAATAAATCTCGGAATAAATCCGCGGGGAGATAGATTACATCGGACTCAGGAAGGACCCAGAAGGCACCCGACGGAAGCGGGGCCCGAAAGGTCGATCTGGAGGGCCGACCGGCATGGGCCCATACCGGGCGGCACACCTGGGCCCGCCTGCCGCCGCCTTCTGGAAGCTTCCTCCACCGCCATTAAAGAGTCATCTAGGCCCTACGTTAAGTCAGTTTGATCCAATGGCCGTCGTGCATCCCACCGGACTATAAATAGGGACCTGTACCCCCTGGAGCCAAGCCATATCAGAAGCTCAAGAGAATGAAGCCCTAACTCCTATCTAGTAGATCTAGGCCAGCAATCAAGAGAGACTAGATCCATGTAGATCTAGCTCTAGTTAGAGATTAGAGATTTAGAGTTGGAGAGTGTAGTTCTGAAGGAGTTCCTGTCTGTCAGTGCTTCTTCATCGCTGTATTTTTGGGAACAGATTCCTCTCGCCCAAGATCTGTATTCTGAGATACCTTGTTATTCGACTTCTAGTTCAAGTAAGCAATATTATCCTTATCGTTCTTTATGTTTGCAACTCATCTTGAGTGTTTTGATCTTGATGGCCTTTTGATTAAAGTAGTAATTCGTAGTGTAGGCATGGTGCCTAGGCTAGGTTTACTTGTGAATGTCCCCTAATTTTCTAGACAACGGTAGCTCGCGTAGGTGACTCTTATAGCTACGTTGATTCCTCTGTACTCCATTTCCCGTAATAGATTTGGCAAGCATATAGGTGCTTGGTAGGAGAGAACTCTATTTCTGCTCTTATTTAAGTCATCGCTCTTAAAGATCATAAAAGATAATGCTTACCCAGTGATTAGAACTAGATAGTCCTTGGTTCTTTCTCCTCTTATTAATAGTTATTTATACTTGTTTGTGAAACGAGTTAAGTTAATATAGACTTAGTCTTCCTCATAACACCGTTCCTTTGGGTTCGATATTTAAAACTGGGTTATCTCGGTGAAGTGTTACATCGGTATTTATCTGTACGCTTGCGAATAATTAATTTACTCATTTGCTCTAAAAAATATCAACAGACATCTTGAAAGACGAAAATTGGCTGGTGCACACCTCTACTTTCGATAATTGTCATAAGACGTTATGCTTTCGTGTAATTGGCCCAATGGACACCGTGGCACTATTTAAGTCGTTACAAAATAGATATAAAATTATATAAGTGCTTGAAAATTATACTATAAAATCTTCTATGATCTACATGATGAGAAATATATAGTAAAAATGTTATTTTTTGCACTAAAATGATCATTTTGCTCCACTTTATAAATAGACAAAGTTAACCATAGTTAACTTGTTAATATATTTGTAGGACACTAAAAATCTAGAAAAATTCACAAAATGTGCACATCACCAAACATGACTGCTAAAAATATCAGTTTGAAATAATAAAGTTTAATGTATCAATTAAGCTTGACAGAAGATAAATCTATAACTTAGACATGCTAAATATACCATTATAAACTTTATTATTTCAAGCTGATATTTTAGCATAGTCATGATTTGGTGACGTGCACATTCTGTGATTTTTCAGATTTTTAGTGTCCTACAAATATATTAACAAATTAACTATGATTAATTCCGTCTATTTATGAAGAGGAGAAAAATGATCATTTTAGTGCAAAACAACATTTTTACTATATAATTCTCATCATGTAGAGCATAGAAGATTTTATAGTATAATTTTAGGAACTTATATGATTTTATATCTATTTTATAACGGTTTGAACTGGGCCACGGTGTCCATTGAGCCAATTACACAAAACCGCAGTGTCTTATGGCTAATATCGAAAAAGTGGAGGTGTGCACCAGCCAATTTTCACCTTTCAAGATGTCTCATAGCCAATTCTCCCTAAGTATTTTGGAGTGAGCTCTTGCCTCTTCTCTCTAGGGAATGAGAGCTTCGCTATCGGAGTTTCGGTTCGAGCTTTTGGCTTTTGGTAGATTCGCTGTATCTTTGGTCATCACCAAAGGTATCCACCTATCTTGGGTCGTGATCTTACTGGTCTCATGTGGTTGCTTCTTGGGGTTTGATTTTGGAAATAGTAGCCCAATATTTCTAAGTGAGATTTGAGGCTCTCATTCACCCGCCCCTCTGGTCGCCGTTTTGGTCCTTTAACGACCTATATACAACTTCATCAACAACTTTTTTCTCTGTACACTAGGTAAAGCTATTTTTCTCTTTTAATTTCTCACAAGAGGATGAGTTGAGGTGAAACTGAAAAAAAATAACTTTTCACAGGTCCCTCCTCTATTATCCTCTCTTAATCATACATAATATTGGTGGTAAAAACTGTTTTGACAAACACTTTTTCTAAAACAGTAGTCCAATTTTACCAAAAGCTACTCATAAGGCTAAGCCTGTTTTCAAGAAAACACCTTGGCTATTGAAGTTGAACTACGCCAAAAGAGCCCGTTGTCAAGAAAAGTTGTCTTTTAACATGAAAGGAAGAGACAGGAACGACGTGTGTTGATGCAACACGCAACCACACCTTTCAGCCTTAGAAAAATGAGATTATTAGTTGATCCATTGTCGTCACACCCCCTTAATTTGTTTTGTTTTTCTTGTTCTAGTAGCAGTTGCTCTCCACCCACCCAAAAGCCAAAGGCCAGCTAGCCTTGTCCCTGTCCTTGTTCTTCCCCTGCCATTTTGAAACTTATTTATTTATTATAAAGCGATGCTACAAAAACGTACTGTGGGGCCCTGCTTCAATTATACTAGAATTGGCGCATGTGCTTTAGTTTATGCTGAGCTTATCCGTGTCCCAAGTCCCCACACCCCTGTAGTATGTTAGTACCTCTCGCCGTGATCTTCTGCTTCTCATGAAGATGTGGACAATATATATAGAATTGGATTACTGCTGTAAGTACATGATTTCTTCTACTAGATACTAGTAGTATAATAGTCTACTTTTTGCTAATGTAGATCGTTCAGATTCTAGTCAGAAAAAAATCACTGATGTACTACCTATATTATATTATATTATTAGATGCTTCCTGTAGATTCTTTAATTTTTATGGTTTTATTCGACAAACAAATCAAATCGAATCAAATCAAATCAAACAATGGCATACAGTACTTGTATACTCAGTACGTATTACTCAACTTTGGCATGATGCGGTATATATATAACCGGACTGGAGTCATGAATACCCGAAGAAAAGGACATGGACATCCGTCCAGACGGAGCTAGGAGTAAAACTAATTAAGCACATGTTCTCATTTCTGCATGAACCTACGTAAAAGAACTGTAGATTACTACAGTAAAAGTAAAACGATACTCTGTCAAAACAAAAAACATGCATATATAGTCTGCTCATTACTGTAGCTACTCCTATATATACCCAAAAAAAGAAACTGTTTCCGATCCTCTCCCAACAGTAGAAGCAGTGCAGCACACTGTAGTAGTTTCCCGATCACTTTGCAGTCGCAAAGGCAGAGGCGGCGCCCACACCTCCCTCACAAAAATAGGTCATGCCTTCGTCAGCTTATGACGTCATCATCAACGCGTAATAATGGTCCCAGCCACAGCCAGGCAGAGCTTCCACGTTGCTTCGCCAATGGGGAGCAAGCAAGCAAAGGCCGCCAAAGCCCAAAGGGACGGAGCTCTGACTTCACCTCACGCTAGCTAAATCCTCTTACGAATTTCCACCACCTCTCGTTTTATCCCTCCGGAAACGGCTACTCTCGTAGAGTCTCACTCAGCAAGCTCACCTCACCTCACCTCACCAGACCGATCGAGATATATAGGCATTTTATTTAACTAAGCACTAATATTTATTATGCCAATTCCTGAGATTAGGAGATGTGCTGATGACACAAGAAAACGAACAAAGGCAGCAACTTTAGTTGAGTCCTCCAAAAAGAGCGTGTGAACAGCTCTTTTCATTTCTTGCATGATCTGTTTTGGATTATTTGAACCCCAAAAATTCTACTAGCTAGATTCCTAGCTACGCTGGCAACATTACTCGATCAAAAGTCGTTGCTAAAAACAAATATTTTGTGCGTGCGCTGGGTTTGGTAGTTTTCTCAATCCTTGCAGAAGCAAATATTATATCATATATACTGAGCACTAGCAGAGGCTTATTATTGTGTGCCAACGTATTTAGAAAGCTCAGCGGAAGCAATACAAGAGAGAGAGAGAGACAGAAAGAGCACATGGTGGATCGAGGTACCTACAAACAAGGCAACACGACGGCGCGGATGCGACAAGAAAATCAAATAAAATCCATACATGTGCGCACCTTACTTTTAACCTGACGGAAGTTATTATGAATATATATACATAGAAAATTAGTACCATGTCAAAAAACTACTACTACTACTACTACTATCTCTTCAGCTGCAAGTTTGTACTTTAATCGTACGTCCACTGGATCCATGATTGTACAATACAGTACGTATAATGCAAACAACCATATATATATACTATACATATGACAATAATTAATGTGCTCCATTGAAGCTTGCGAAGGGACAGTTTGAATTAGTCGCCGTTTATTAGGCAACTGGCCTTATAAAAATTTGAAATAAATGTCCACGATCAGCTGTGTTTGGAAAGAAGCGTCGTGCATGTACAATGAACATGTGTACTACTGGATAGGTTTCTTCCCTGTTTTCCAACCGTTGGCGGTTTTCCCTCCTATCTGTGGATTCCTCTCCCATCATTTGGACCCGACCCGGTACACGTCGCACAATCAACATTTGGATTATATTAATTAGTTCACAATATATATAATTTTGATTTTCATGATGTGCGACATGTCGCCCATAAAAAAGACAACCAAGAAGTCTCTGCTATAGTATACTAATATGTATAGCTGTCACTCTCTCTCTCTCGTATATAATATCGTATATATATATACTGCACTCGGTCAGAAGCATCAAACTATCTGAAATTGTTGCACAGTATATATGTAACTAGCTACATACTAGTATATATAGCCAGAGAAGAAGAATATGTACGTGTAATTTGAAGCAACTCAAATTGGAAAAACACTAACTGCGGCTGGCTCAGGTTTCAACTGAATTTTCATACAGGCACAGCCAGTACTTTTCAATGTGAAACGAAACAGCGAGGAAAAAGAGTAAGTTCAAGGCCTTTACACCAAAAACACAAGAATGAAACAGACCCTAGAAAAGACAGGTGCAGCTAGAACCAAAGTACAGTGTCCACACACCAAACATGCAGGAAAGCGATGCGCGCATTTGGTGCTATATATATATATATATATATATATATATATATATATATATATATATTATATTATATATATATAATATATATAAATATAGCAAAAGTTTTCTTTGCTTTCTTGCCAATTCAATATGAACTAGACAAGAAACATGACAAGGCCATAGCATCATATCATGTTTGGTGTGGCCTCAAGGTGTCACACAACAATTAGACATCACACAAGACATAAATGGCAAGTTGTTTTGAGGTTTGCTAAATTAAACTTGGTCTTGGCAAGTTCATAGAAAAATATATTAATATATCTAAAATATAGTAGCATCAAAATATATTTTAGGGTGTAATTAATGAACATGAATCTTAGTATACTTGATGTTATAGGTGTTTGTGCATTTATTTATTTATTTATTACAAATTTGATCAGAACTAGAGAAGTTAGAATTAGGATCAAGCTAAGAGGAATTGTGCTCTGGAGTGGAGCGAGTATAGATTTATTAGTTTTCACCCTTCCTTGCTATATTATTCATGGATTCCAAGAGGGAGAAGGAAACTACTACTACAACTACTTTGAGACCGGTCATCAGCAAGCTTGACCTCATCAAAATTAAAACCACCAAGTTGAGTATAGTATACATATGCACTAGAGAGGTTAGCTTTTTAATTTAAAAAGATCTTTTCTCAGTGATGATCCTTTTATCAGTAGCCTATATATACTCCATTAAGGTTTAATGTCCATGTATTTAGGGCATGTTCGGTATAGCTTATTATAGCTTCATGAAGCTGTTGCGAGCTATTTTTTTTTTGCCAAACACCTCTTTTCAAAACAGCTTTACCCATGAAGCTGTTTTTCTTCCCCTCTCACAAAGATATAAAGTTGGATGAAGCTGAAAATAGTAGCTTATCACAACTTTCTCACCTCTTTCTCTCTCACATGCATGCATAAAGTTGTTGGTGAAGCTGTTTTGCCAAACATTTTTTCCAAAATAGCTCAGCTTCACTTAGAGAGTTGTTTATAAAGTTATTTTCTAAAAAAAACAGCTTCACTAGTGAAGCTGGGCTGTACCAAACAGGCCCTTACTCCGTGTGCAAATGCATACTGTAAAACTATTTCCATGTGTACGTAATTAATAATATAAATAAATAAATTAATTAAAGAAAGAAAGAAAGCAGCGTAGTAGCACTGACATCCAGAAAACTAAGAAGAAATCCATGCATAGACAGAAAATTCGTCTCAGTCATATGTTAGTCGAATACAGTACAAGGTTGGCCGGTAGCTAGCATCTTCAACTTTGTGGGTTCATCAGATTTCGGGGTCCCGTACTGCTTGCCATGCATGACGATCGAGGCACCCGCACCGCACCTGGCTGGGTTCCCACCGGTGATTCCGACCTCTCACAGCATCTTGTGCCACAAAAGCCAACCCCGGCCATACCATCAGCACCCGGCACCACCAGGTGCAGTGCAGGCGTGGAAGCCGATCACGCGAGCTCCGTCCCTCCCAAACGAAGCGTCCAGGAAAGCTGTGTTGATCCGGATGGGACGGGGACCCCTGGCTTTTGCATAGTACTACTAGAGAGCACTACGTGTTTTCCGTGTTGCCGATCCGATCCGACATGGCACAGCAGTGGCCAATCAGGCCCCAGTCGCCACTGCACTCACTCGTCAATTTCCTGTTAAGTTCCCTCTCGGCTTCGCCGGGACGCGCTTGTGTTTTCTCTTTAAAAGGGTAGCGCCGATCGAGCTCCCCCACCCTCCAAAGCCAGCCTCCCACGACTCGATCGACTCCACCACCACCACCACCACCCTTGCTGCTGGATCCAGTCCTATCCTACGTGGCTCCACGGCCGGCGAACCAACCAACCAAACCAACGGGCGCGGGCGGGCATTCTATTCGTCTCGTCTCGTCTGATGGCAGCGACGACGGAGATGGAGATGGGCATGCTGGGCGTCCTCGACGGCGGCAGTAACAATAACAATGGAGGAGGCAGCTGCGGGCTGGTGGTCACAGAGCTCAGCCACATCAAGGAGCTGGTAAGGCAGCTGGAGCTGCACCTCGGCGGCTCCCCGTCCCCGGACCTGTGCAAGCACCTCGCCTCGCAGATCTTCTCCCTCACCGAGCGCTCCATCGGCCTCATCACCTCCTCCTCCAACAACAGCATCCTCGACGGCGGCGCCCGCCGGAAGCGCTCCGCGGGCGGCGATGCCGGCCTCGCCTCCCCGCTCTCTGCGACGCCCACCAGCGACGTCACGGACGGGCCCTTCAAGAACACCAAGAAGAGGTCCAGACCACCACTAACACTAATGCTTTGCTTTGCTGCTTCCTCTCAAGAAGCTTCCTCTCGATCTTTTGCTAAACTGAATGAACTCGTTTTGATCGCAGGAAGGTGATGGAACAGCGGAGGCAGAGGGTGAGCTCCGTCGGCGGGCGAGACCCAGTCGACGACGGCCATAGCTGGAGGAAGTACGGCCAGAAGGAGATTCTCGGAGCCAAGCACCCAAGGTTGGCAGCCATAGCCATCTCTATTGAATTTTCAAGCCCAAGCAATCTGTTCTGCACGTGTGTGTTGTGTTGTGTTCCTATCCTAACCTTCCTCCCAAGCCCAAGTGGAATCCAAATCATTTGCGTCTGCCTTTTGGGTTGGGATGCTTGTGCCTGTCCTGTCCTTTCTCAAAGTTGTAGCCTTTGTTGTGTTCTTGAATGATTGGCCTCCACTTGGCACACAAGGCCATTGGATGTGGTTTGGAACAGTCTTTCCTCCTGCTGCTACTGCTACTGCTACTGCTAGTGGTTTGGAACCGTGTCTGATGGATCTCCTCCGCCGTGCAAATTTCGCAGGGGCTACTACCGCTGCACGCACCGCCACTCGCAGGGGTGCCAAGCGACGAAGCAGGTGCAGCGCACCGACGAGGACCCGGCGCTGTACGACATCATCTACCACGGAGAGCACACTTGTGTCCACAGGCCAGCAGCGGCGGCACACAACAACCCGGACGCGCACGGCCACCTGCAGAGCCTGAGCGCCGGGCTCACGGTGAAGACCGAGGGCCTGCCCGCGGCCGCGGCACCATCGCATCAGGGCTTGTACTCCACGCCGCCCGCGACCTCCGAACTCCAACCACGTCGCTCCTACTCCTACCTGCCGCCGTTCGACGACGCCGAGTGGCGCGGCCATGACGAGCTCCAGGAGGTGGTGTCGGCGCTCGTGGCCGCCAGCGCGCCGCCGCCCGCCGTCGATAGCTTCGACGACCTCCTCGTCGACATAGACATCTCCAGCTTCTTCGTGTGAATCGTGATGCGCTTGGTTGGTTGTAGCTGATGAAGCTTAGTAGCCTAGTAGGGATGTGACCGAACCCTCTGGCTCTGGCTCTGGGGACCGGGGCGTTGGTTCGTCTGGAACAGAACAGAACAGAGGAGGGAAGAGCAACAAGCCAGAGCTCTGCTTTCCTGGGTCCATGCAGATGCAGTGCAGGCGTAATACCGTAGGAGATGATGAACACGAGTAGAGATTGTATTTTCTTTTTCTACCATTCTTTTTTGTTAATCTTTTTCCTCTTCTGAGGGCCGAGAGTGTTGTGTTTGTATTTGTATTATTGATTTTTTTATGCCAAGGGAAAATAAGATCCTTCGAGCCATCTGAGAATTGTCTTTGATCTCAATTATCGGTTTTTTTTTTACATATTAGTTTATATTGAAATCACAAATGCATTTAAGCTTTTTTTGTGTGTGTGTGTGGATGCAGTTCTGAATTGATCACAAGATAATTTGTCATTTGCCAACACTGTAAATTCTGAATACTAACCATATTTTGTCCTTGTAACTAATACTGTATAATAAATAAGTAGACAAAACATCTCCACTTTGGTTGCCACAGGTCTGAGTTCGGTAACGTGTGATTGGACTGATCATGATGATACACGCTACTCGCAAGCATATCACAAGTCACAAGGCTTGATGCTCAGTTATTAGCTCCTGCAGCCTTGTGAGTGGTTTATCTTCGTTTCGTTGAAATTTGACTTACGTTAATTTGTTGAGAGAGGAAAACACTATTCGCTCACTGAAAAGTACTACTCAAGTAATGCTGACAACATATACTACGTACTATCTTTTAAGATCACCTCTTTGATCAAGATTAACTCATGAACAAAAGTATGAACTTTCTTCTTCATACCCAAAAAAAGAAGAAGAGAGAATGAAATATGAGCCCATCAATCACCATAATTGTAAACGTGTTCCCTTGAGCCGAACAGCTCTGTCATTCTCAGACACGACCAGGGGGAGAATTGGACTTGGCAAATGCCTCTCACTGTCATTGTTGTAAAACTCATTAATATGAAAACCGGCAAAGTAGTTGTCCGGTCTGAGAAAGTTCCATACATCTAAGAAGCATATCTTCTCAAAGCGATAAAGCTAACAAAAACGTCCAGGACACGTCCAAAGTCCATGCTTCAAACACTGCTACTGCTACTGGTAAAAAACTACCCGGTCAATATCGAAGCAGAACCACAAAGCTGGGAGGAGGAGTCCTCATCACTAGTTTTGAGTTACTATCGTCGTCCTCAAGAATAATGTAGGAATAGCGCGTGGGTTCACATTTCATTCGGAGGATTCACAGCCTCTAGAATACTCCTCAGGCCTTCAGTTCGCCGATGCAGAAATCCTCGATGATGTCAAATACTCTTGTCCCATGTTGCGGGCTGAAAACGCGTGGAGGTATAAGTTTTAGCTAAACGCAATGAAAAATGAAGGTGGCAATGCTGCGCAATTATGACTTGTGGACAAAAGCAATAGCAAAAAAGAAAAACGAATTTTCCTTTCAGAAAAGGACAGGATAAGCACAGTCCCCATCAAAGTTGTTTTTTTACAGTTTCCATGATTCTGCAGCATCTTTCGTCACGTCAGGATTTTGTTAGTATTTCGTTTACGCACTTTCGGACGTGCTCCTGTAAACACTTAAGTGTCGTCTTCTCTGAGCTCTGAAAGCGTGTAGACTGCGCAGGTATGACATTTCTCTTGGTTGGACATAAATGATTGATGGCAATACAGTTGAGCAATCAAAAGCTTGTGAAGAAAAGCAATAGCAAGATCAGAATAATTTTTCTTGACAAGGAAAGGATATAAGAAGTATCCACAATCGATATTAATTTATGAGTTTTTTTACTGATTCGCAGCATCTATTATCTAGATGTTATCAATTATTCCATGATCTTATTGGCGTGCTCATGTATATATTTAATATTTCATACTCATAGCAACAACGACATGGACATGGACATCAATCTTATTGAATGTTTTCAAGCTACAGGTTCAGTTACACAGCATCAATATATATGAAACTTCGTAACAAAGGAAATTATTGGTCAACATCACTGAAAAAAAATACAAGCAATAGAAAACTATTAACCAGCTCTACTTATTGCTCAAACAGAAAAAATTGAAAATAACATTGAATTGCTAATTTATCTAATTATCTATTTGAAAACTCAGCCTTTGTCATATAAAGCCCCTAACTCTAGACCACCTTAAGATTGATTTTAGTTTGATCATTATCTAAGATTCTGACAAAGATAGATCTTATTTGGAGAAATTAGGTATCATTTATCCTTTATTTATTATTCTGGAAAACAACGGAATACTTCTCCATCAAGCTCACTGTTTTGGATATTGGAAGACAAGGGAGGATCCTTACCACGTTTTATGCCTACCTAATAAACAAATAGTTTGTTGAATAATTTAGTTTGAACCTATTTTTTTAAGGAATCTAATCACCTAAGAAAATGTAAATAAAAAAATATGCAGAGCAGTAAAACCTAACAATTCTGAAATATACTAACAGAGCATATTTTGGGTGGCCAAACAAAAGCATGTTCTTTGAGCAAAGATGGCAGAATGCAGAGCAAACAATGGAGGATAAGTTACAAACCCAAAAAATCCCTCCGTAGAATCATCTCCAGCATTGTTCAAGATGGCATCACCACCTGGGTGTTCCTCCACATATGAAGTGACATCATAAACCTGGATAATCAGAAAAAACTGAAGAATCATAAGAAATGAAGTCCAAGCAGTTATTAATTTCCTAATTTTAGTTTAAAGCTGATGAAATTTAGTTGGTACAGTGTTTTTCTTAACCTTATCTTTGATTATTATCCAACAATCCTTCCGTGTATTGTGAGTTGATACCTCTTTCTTTGTATAGCTTCTAGATGTCTGAATGGGGAATGGCAGACAGCAACGAATGAGAACGTTGTTAAGATAGATGTCTGAATGGGGAACGGAAGAAAGCAATAAACCAGAATGATGTTAAGACAGTGGCACATCTGAATGTGCATTTTAGTGTCTGCATAACCTATGTCAGCATTGCCTTTCAGTCAACAAGTCGTTTTTCAGATTCATAAAGCACAATGTAAAGCAACTGCTTGATCATCAGTTAGTTAGACGTGCATGCATTACAGAAATGAGGAAGCTAAAGTATTCAATGATAAAAGATCTCATTCACCTTCCCACTTCCTAATGGATGCGCCCATTTCCTTTACCTGCAATACAACAATAGTCAATAGCAAAATATTTACCTTTGATTCTCAAGTGATACAACTTTTACCTTTGCCATTAGACCTTGGGATAACAAACAGGGCTCCCAGTACAAGAAGCATAACAAGTAAGACGTAGATCAGAATTTCCATCGTGCACCTCAGAAATCACTGTACCTGATATTGACTGAAATAATGTTCAGAGAAAGAAACCGACTTTAGTACATGGCTATCGTCAGTGTTGCTCACAGTAAACAAAAGGCAACGAGCAAACACAACAAGAATCAAGTATAATTAAACAAAGATGTATATATGTATGACTTATGCTGTGTTTGGATGTAGATATTCAGCCACGGGTATTGGAATTGGTATTGGCTAGCACGGAATGCAGCTGTTTGGATGGTTTAGAATTCGGAATTGGAAACTGAGCTCAATACCAACCGGTATTCGCAACACTTGCTTGCCCCATCCCTCAATACACAGCCTTACCCTCGTTATTACACGGAATCGAGTCTCGCGAGAAAAAATTGCTCCCTTCCCCGTCTCCGACGTCAGCGAACCATACGGCTCGTCCATCTCCGTCGATCTGCCGACAGGTCCTCCTCCTCCTCCGGTGGCACCTCCTCCCTGCTATGGCCTCCGTCGGGCTCCTCCCTGCCACAGTTGTCACCAAAGAGGACCAGATTTGCCTCGCCATGGCCGCCACCGGACTCCTCCGCCCAAGCTCCTCCCGGTTGGACTCCTCCTTCCATGGCATCCGTCGACCTCCGCCCGAGCTCCGCCCGGCCATGGGCCATGGCCGCTTCGGGCTCCTTCCCGCCATCTCCGTCCGAGCTCCTCCCAGCCATGGGCCATGGCCGCTTCGGGCTCCTCCCCGCCATGGGTTGCGGCCGATGGGTGCAGGTCCCGCCCTGCCATGGTCGCCATTGACCGTCACCCAATTCAATGGCTATCCAAACAACAATATTCGAATTGAGCCCATTTCAATGCTATGGCTGATTTGGAATTGAACTCAATTCAATTCTATGGTCTCCAATATCTACATCCAAACGGAGCCTTATGTATCTCTTTGTCAACAGAATGCAACTGGATCTACAGCCTAATCAACTCTGAAACAGACGCAAGAAAGAAGAATAAGGACCTTGCACAATAGGGGACGAAGCCACATATCTAATGAGTAATGATGAAGGTGACCTAATAAAGGCTAAAGCCACATAATACTCTAGAATAATTTGTAAAAGGTCACATCGGCCTGCGTCAGGATCTACACGAATCTGGTATTCTATTTCAGAATAGATCTTCCAAAGACAAACGCGTTCAGCCGATAGAGAAGGCTCGCCTCGCACGCCGCCCCCGCCAGGCCGCCGCCGCACGCCACCACCCCCATCCCAGTTTCTCTCCGGCCGGCGGCGGCGGCGGCGGCCCGTGATGCTCTCATCGCTTCCCTTCTCCCCTCCCCTCCCTCATCCCCTCATCCCCACACCTCCTTCACCCTGCTCCTCCTCGCACATCTCCGGTGAGCTGGCCGGCCGGCGGGCCAGATCCGGGCCCCTCGGGGTCGGATCCGCCATCCCCCTCACCAGATCTGAGCCTCCGTGCGGCTTTTGGGGAGTGCATGTTCGTCCTCGCGCTACGACGTCCATGGGCGTGCTTGCTGAAGCCGGTGATGGCGCCGTTGCTGGCTTCCCTGGCGGGCCTGCGCTGCGTCGTCCATGGCCGTGCGCGCTGAAGCGGTGATGGCTTCCCCAGCGGGCCTGCTGCGAGGGCGGCTGCCTCCCCAGGCCTTCTCCTATCCTTGCCAGCCGTGGGCGGTCGATCTGGACCCATGCCAGCACAGCGTCGGCGTGGTGGAGTGCGGGCAGAGACTTCTGCGCGCCGAGCGACGGCGTGAGCTCGTTGCTCGCCGGCCTAGATGGCGCTTGGCACAGTGGCACCCCCTCTCCGACCCACGATGTCGACTACTATGCTTGGGTATCTACCTTGCCCAGCTTCTAGCTCTGGCTAGCGGCGGTGGCCAGGGTTTTTGTTACCGTTTCAAAACCGGTAACCGCCGGGGAGCGGTCGGGCGGTTACCGACCGGTTTGACCGGTTACCGGTCCAAACCGAACGGTTTGGATTTTGAATTCAAACCCCGCAGTTCATTCGGTTTGGGACCGGTAACCGGTCGGTTAGGGCCGGTTACCGACCGGTTTGAACGGTAACCGGTCCAAACCGCCGGGTGGCCTTTTTTTTTGCTTCAAAAAATCAATTTTTTTTTGCATGACCTTTGTGCATAATGATGTAAATAGAACACACAATTCATGGAAAATAGTGTGATACAAATGGCCAACCCCACAATAATATCATAGTGATGCACTAGCCACAAATTCACGACGAAAATAACGTAGTTCACCGTTGCAACAACAACAAATCGTACATGGAAATACCTTGTGTCGTAGACATGCGAAAAACACTGGTCACTGGCGTTGAATATAAGGGAAGATCCCGTTTCGGCACCCCTCCTCATACTCCGCGGTGGACATTAGAGTGATACCGCGCGACTGTAGCCCGGCCTTGTACTCTATCCATGATTGGCCCGTCCAATGAGCTGTGGTCTCTCATTCCTGCACTAACATGTTGTAGAAATCCGGGTCTTGCCATTCGTAGACCCATCTAGTGGTCGGCTGCGTGCTGATGTCAGGAACGGGGTAGGTATAACCACCACCGTACGATGTATCACTGTACGAGGAAGAGGAGTACTGTGGCGTGTCGTAGCAGTCCGTCGGGTCGTAAGTTCTCCTCTGCGATTCCGGCTGCCCATGGTCGCGGTCCTGAGTAGCATGTGTGAAGTCCGTCTCGCCTGCAGCCGACCATAATTAGTACTAGTGAATAGTCATAGACATTAAAAAAACGTCTGTAACAATCGATACCTGTGAAACGAAGTCCACCAGCATCACCAGCACCACTACCACCAGCACCATCTGCAGAACCCCCAGCCCCATCACCACCACCACCACCAACAACAACAACAGCTCCAGGGTCATCGTCACCACTATGACCGTCTCCACTGTCAGTTGCTGAGCTGCTGTGATCGGACTCCTGGTACCGTGGACTTTGCTCACCCTCCTCGCCATCATCTGTCGAATCATCGCTGGTGACAGGTTGTTGCACTCGCTTCCCCTTTTGTTTCTGGCTAGGTCCCGTCTGGTATTTTCTTTTGCCAAGATGCGTGTCACCCACATGTCTACGGGCCCAATCACTGATGGGCCCAAGATCGTTGGGGTCCACTTGGTCTCTGTCATCACAAAGAATGAATCATATTATTAAAAGTATGGTTCGTTAGTGGCTAACAAAGTACATCAACGTACCTCACGATATGGGACGGAAGAGGGATGTTCGTTTCTTCATCCTCTTCGTCGAGAACTGGAGCCTGGTTGGATCTGCCATACTCCATCCAGTCTCGAACCGGATTATCCCTTTCGTAAAAGGATATCTGCGTGAACTGGTCAATGATGTCTTCTTCCTCACGCCTAGGTGGTCCGGAGGCATCCGCGAGTCGTAGGCGAAGGTTGTAGTTCACATACACTAGCTTGTTCAGTTTTTTGTGGGACAAGCGATTCCGAACCTTCGTGTGCACTAAGGCAAATGTACTCCAGTTGCGCTCGCATCCACTGGAGGATACACACTGTTCAACAAGCCTCAACGCAAGTGTTTGCAGATTTGGAGTGCTCCTGCCGAACAACATCCACCATTGAGCTGCAAGTGGAACCCATTATGTTAGGTATGCGCTCAAAAAGACAAAAAAAATGAGTTCAAAAGTACTCTTACATGGGGTTGTCTTGGGGTCCGTGGCCATTTTAATGGCCAGCTCACTGCCAAACTCCCCAAGATGTAGGCGGAATGATTCTGCCTCCTGTAATGCCAAGACAGCGGAGTGCACATCCGTCATTTTCCCAAATGCTTCCTTGAGGTCAGCAAACATTTGCGGAGTTGGATTGTAACGGTATACAAGCCTTGGGTTGAGGACAGCAGCTGCAACATACGATGCACGACAAATTAGCAAATGGTAAATACTCAATATGTAGAGACTGCTATTTTAACAATGGTTGTGATCGCACCTGGGCCCACATGCGTGCCATAGTACACGTCCGCAATCCTGCCATCCATGATAGCCTTGTACTCATGCCATGTTGAGACATTTGTTCCAAAGAAGGCCTCCATCTCATTTTTGCACTCTTGGAAGTTGTACACTACCTCACACAAGTTAGGTCGCCTATCCTGATCAGCGAACCGAAGGAACCTGTAAATTGGTGCCACTGAATCGATGATGTATTTGAGTGTTTCCCACCACTGTATACTAGACAACCTTGCGTGAGCATAATGACCTTCCTTGGATTTTCCCCACCTGCTATGCAAGAACTCGGAAGATCCCATCCACTACATAAAATGATCACGCTTCCGATGGAAGCTCTCCATGAACATGTAGTTGGTCCCAAACTAGTGGCATTCCATTTGATCAACTCACCACCAATGGCTTCCCTCATCATTGCATTCAACTGGCCATGGTTGTGCAGCCAAGCTGAAATGCGCTTGCATACGGAGATCATACATGCATGCTCCGGCCTTTTACCAATGTCCTTCAGCATCAAGTTGATGGTGTGTGCAAGGCAAGGTGTCCAAACAATATGCTTGTACTCCTCGTTCAATCTCTGGCATGCTCTCTTGAAGTTGGCGCCGTTGTCCGTGACGATATGCACGACATGCTCAGCACCTATCTCCTCAACCACCTTGCGAATCAGCTGCACAAGTAGGCACAACATTTAGTGGAACCGAGAAAACATAGTGCATGTGAACTGGCATAATATTTTGGACGTACCCCCAACAAATAAGATGAATCTTGGCTTCTGCCCGTCGCATCAACTGACTTGTGGAACCACATGACGCCATTGCAATAGATCAAAAAATTGATGACATTCATTCTTGTCGGGCCCGTCCACGAATCACACATCAACGTGACCCCAAACAAGGGCCACTCCTCCTTAAACTTTGCGTACTGGATCTGCAGGTCCTTCTCGTTATGATCGAGGTACTTCCCGTCTATATCCTTTCCACTGGATGACGCGATGCCTTCACCTGCAATCGTAAGTGAATCATGAGAATAGAGAAATATACGTAATGAATTGAAGTCTCCAAGTATATGTACTTACCCCACTTCTGCGTCTCCCTGACCGCACTAACAAAGTACGGATTGTCCGTCTGTCTCCCGGGGATTCCTGCAGTATGGAAAAACTTTCCCCAAGCTTTCCCAATTGCGTCCTTCGCGTTCCTTCCCCTCTGCATCCATGACCCTGTATCAATCCTTGTCTGCTTCAGTCCACCCCTCATACCGGCTGCCAAGTTGTAGTCCTCCACCACCGCAGGTGATGAATGTGTGGGTTGTCCCGATCTTTCGGTGGAGATAGATAACTACGATTTGACTGGAGAGACGTTCACGATCCGACTACAACCATCCAAGGACGCTGCGCCTTAGCGATCGATACACCAAATCCAGCGGTTGCTCACGATCTTGCGGATCACAACCAACCAAACCACTAGGGTTATTCCTGCAAGCAATCGAAGAACAAGCAAGAACAAGTAGAACAAGCACTCAATTGCAAATAAGAGATGAAGGATCAGATGTGATACACACGAAGGTGGGGTTCCGAATCAAGTAGAACGGATGGTCTAGTCGACACACGCGTCTACAAGGAAGTAGCAGCAGCTAAACTTTCATCTAAACAAAACCCAATCTGTTTGTGGCGGCTCTAGGGGGATATAAGGAGGAGGGAGGACGACCACAAGGGTCCTATTGTCGTCCTACAACCCTAGGATGAGTCCCTAATGGACTCAACTTGATACACGGGCCATCGGCCCAAAATAGGGTGACGCAGCACCGTTGGCAGAAAAGATCTCGGTATTAAATTGTCTACTGCGCACGCATCTGATAGGATATAGGTACGAGTCCGGACCCATTGGAAAGTAGACTTAATAAGCTTTCCAAAAAGTCCTATAACGTCCCAATCGGAGTCCGTATGAAGTCGTGGCAACCGTCGCAAGTTTGGACTCTTCTGCAGTCCGAATTGAACTTTCCAAAACGTGTTGGACTTGGACTCTTTGTTTCCTTGGATCCAATATGACGTGGTGGCCTGGTGGAGAACGTTAGGAACACTTGGATTTGGTCCCCAATCAACTTCATTGACCATCCATGCTTTCCATATGCAATCTAGCCCTTCCTTGATCCATGTAAGCAATTCTGAAAATGAAAACATACACACTTCATAGTGCAGCACCCATTCATCAAATGTAACAATGATAAACCTCATATAGAATGGTTTCACCTTTGGTATAGAAGTGGATGGCATGGTCATATCTAAGCCGGTGATGTCCTCATCATTCTCCCTTTCTTGACAGCAAACCGTCCTCGGTTTGACTACTGTTGGAGAATGTGGTGTAGGTAAAAGCAAACCAGGCTCCCTTTCTTGTTTGTTATCCTGTATCTTCATAATAAAACTAGAGAAGCTCGACATGGCATGTTTATAATTAATGCATACCTCTAATTGATCACATCTTTTCACAATAAAAGAAGATTGCAGAACTGAGCAAATGTAAATTCGATGTACCATATACTCCTCTTTACAATTATATTTTCCAATAGCATGGAAACTAACATTAGAAGAACATGGCAATTCAAATCTACCAATCAGTTTATTCTGCAAATAGCTAAGCTCACAAAGATCATCAAACTCAATATATCCGATTGTATGTAAAGATGACAACAATTGAGCTTCTTCATTTTCATTTACAATATGAACAACATGCTTGAATTCAGCACTCATTAATACAGAATTTGTAGCTTTATTCACTAGTTGTGGTATGGATATAAGTGATGCACTATCACACAACTCTTCTTTGTCACAAGTAAAATCAAGCATATCAAAGTGTGACAAAGGAAAATCAGCGACCAGTTCAACAATTGATTGATCTATAATATCATGATTAGTTGGCAAATTTAAGTCAACTAAAGTATTCTCACCTTGATTTAGTTTACAAGCATTTGACATACCTTGGATGCTCATCTTAATTGGTGTAGGTGTAGCCAGATTCACGCTCTCTTTAAATGTTTCACCTCCTATCTCAAATTGATTGTTGTCGACATGTATATTATCATCTACTTCCTGCAAATTGTCAGTAATAGGAGAGACAAATGCTTCTATAGTATTTGTATGTTCCCTTTGTAGATTTACTTCAGCATCACAAGCAAGATCAAACAACTCATCAAAATTCTTATAATGTTTATCAACAAGTATATTCTGAATTTCCACATTAAGACCATGCAAAAATCTATGTTCCAGAAACTCATCGGTTCCTTCTAAGCCACAACGTAGCAAACCCAATTTTAGTTTCTCTAGATATTTTGCTACAGTTTTGTTTCCTTGTTTTATAGATTTCAAGTTTCCATTCAAAATTTCAGAATAATAGCTAGGAACAAAAACATCTCTAAAATGTCTTTTCATATCTTTCCATGATTGAGGAGCTTTATCAAATCTACAAAGGTGTTTCCACTCAGTTAAAGCATACTTAATAAGAACACTTGAAGCAACTTTAACCTTTTGTTTTTCAGATAGATCATACTTTTTAAATTCCTTGTCTACATGTAGCTCCCATTCAATATATGCATGAGGATCATAGTTTCCTTCAAAATAAGGTAGTGCAGATTTTATTCTATCAAGCCAAACATCACATACCTCATGAGTAGCATGGCTATCAATTGCCACATCTTTAGCAAAGTAGTTAGAATATGCAACCTGATCATCTCCTTTTTCGATGTAGATTCCTGCCATGATTAGGAGATAACAAGAAACATACACAATAGTATTTATGTTGCTATCAACTAGTAGGATGTGGTTGTTGTAATTCTCTCACTCTCAACTTGATCAAACAAATTCTTACAAGTTCTTACCCAGCAAAACAGGGGGTTGCAGCAACCAGCAAGTCGGAAACCTTGGATGTAGTGTATCGACACCGTAGCAACAACACCTGTCAAGCTGTATCCGGATATGTGGAGCTATAGGAGGGCTAAACAATAATGTGCAAGGAAGTACTACCACCAAATTAGTCACAAAAGCAAGTTGAGAAATCGTTCAACGGAGGTACCGTGCTGGTCCTAGGCTAGACAGTGCTAGAGACGCGAGCCTAGACACAAACGAAGTCACGGTACAGCAAAAACAAGGCACAAGAATAGCAAGCAAAACACTCCCTTTCTTTTCCTCCTCTCTTCTTTTTTTTTCTTTTCTCTTCTTTTGTTTCTTTTCTCTTTCTCTTTGTTTTTCTTTTCTGTTATCCTCTTTTCTTTTCTTTTTCTTTCTGATTTTTTTTTCTTTTCTTTAACTCTCCTCAACTAGAACAAATCTGAAACTTGACAAATCAGATTTCAACAAAAGCAATGGACAATGTGTTTCTCGAACAAGAGTAGAACTAGCAATGCTGATATTTTTTTGTGTGCCTAAATCAGATTTGGATGTGAAAAAAAAAATGTGGATGGATATGGTGCAGCGAAGATGTATATGGTAGCAACGATTGCAAAAGAAATATATATGATGTAGTGGAGTTGTATATGGTGATGGTAAACACAGCGGATATAGTGACCAAAACGTGACAAGAACTCGAAACTCTAAAAGCCTAACCCTAAGACCAGCAACACGACTCAACCGATGTAAACCAAACTCAACAAGCCTGAACTAATCAATACTAGTAAAAGGCTCAAAAGGTCTATGGGATTATGGGAAACGAATCTACTATTTTTTGTTGGCTTTTTCTGGACTCTAGGAAATTAAAAGCAAACTGAAATCTCTCACCGATGAAACCTTGCTCTGATACCACTTGATGAATGTGTGGGTTGTCCCGATCTTTCGGTGGAGATAGATAACTACGATTTGACTGGAGAGACGTTCACGATCCGACTACAACCATCCAAGGACGCTGCGCCTTAGCGATCGATACACCAAATCCAGCGGTTGCTCACGATCTTGCGGATCACAACCAACCAAACCACTAGGGTTATTCCTGCAAGCAATCGAAGAACAAGCAAGAACAAGTAGAACAAGCACTCAATTGCAAATAAGAGATGAAGGATCAGATGTGATACACACGAAGGTGGGGTTCCGAATCAAGTAGAACGGATGGTCTAGTCGACACACGCGTCTACAAGGAAGTAGCAGCAGCTAAACTTTCATCTAAACAAAACCCAATCTGTTTGTGGCGGCTCTAGGGGGATATAAGGAGGAGGGAGGACGACCACAAGGGTCCTATTGTCGTCCTACAACCCTAGGATGAGTCCCTAATGGACTCAACTTGATACACGGGCCATCGGCCCAAAATAGGGTGACGCAGCACCGTTGGCAGAAAAGATCTCGGTATTAAATTGTCTACTGCGCACGCATCTGATAGGATATAGGTACGAGTCCGGACCCATTGGAAAGTAGACTTAATAAGCTTTCCAAAAAGTCCTATAACGTCCCAATCGGAGTCCGTATGAAGTCGTGGCAACCGTCGCAAGTTTGGACTCTTCTGCAGTCCGAATTGAACTTTCCAAAACGTGTTGGACTTGGACTCTTTGTTTCCTTGGATCCAATATGACGTGGTGGCCTGGTGGAGAACGTTAGGAACACTTGGATTTGGTCCCCAATCAACTTCATTGACCATCCATGCTTTCCATATGCAATCTAGCCCTTCCTTGATCCATGTAAGCAATTCTGAAAATGAAAACATACACACTTCATAGTGCAGCACCCATTCATCAAATGTAACAATGATAAACCTCATATAGAATGGTTTCACCTTTGGTATAGAAGTGGATGGCATGGTCATATCTAAGCCGGTGATGTCCTCATCAGCAAGGGTCTGCCTCTGTGAACCAGACCTCCGAAACATCCTCTGCAAAGGATTGTTCCCCTGCGAAGCAGTACCACTACCACTGCCACCTCCACGCTCGTAAGCGCCTTCTCTCCGCTGCACCCCCTCCTGGTACTCATATTCTGCTCTAGACTGATTCATGACTGCCTGCAACTGAGCCTCGTACTCGTCATCGTCAAGGGGTGGTTGCCCTCCGCTGCAGCAGCCTCTCGTGCAACCCTCTGCCGAGAGCGGTCACTAGTTGCCTGCCTAGTTCTGTCGATCTCCTGCTGAAAGTACTCCTGGACTTCTCTGGGCACCTTGCTGCAGTGGATCACCTCCGTCCCGCGCGCAGCCAAATGCTGCTTCAATCGGGAAGCACCACCCCCGGCTTTTTGTGTACGACAGTAGTTGCATTTTCAACCGGGAGCAAGATTCTCACCATGCTCCCATACCACGTCTCTGCGCTCTCTCGGCATCTCCTGCACAAATGGACAACACAAACAAATCGAACACATGCATCAAATCATAGCGCAAATAAACCTAAATCCTAACATACACCTAAATCCTACCTAAATCCTAAATCTACGTCAATGAAATCCTAAATCCTAAATCCTACATACATCCTAAAGCAAATCCAACCGCAAATCCTAAATCCTAAACCAAATAAACCTAACTCCTATATACGTCCTAAGTCAAATCCTACCTAAATCCTACAATAAATATTTTCTACATCATATACTCCATAAATCCTACATCCTATAGCTTATCATAACTAAATCCTACAACTATAGCAACTACAAATGCAAGGAAATGAAAAAACAAAACAAAAAAACTTACCGAGCGAACCGGTCGGTAACCGTTCGGGGGGTCGGTAACCGCCGCGTCCGGTCGGTAACCGCTGGGGGAAGGGCGCGTGGCGGGCTATCTCTCGGTAACCGCCGCCGTCCGGTTGGTTACCGAGGGGCGCGGTCGGCTGCGGGCGGCGCGGGGGCGGAAGTGAAGGGGGCGGGCGCGGATAGGGTTTGGGGCGCGGACATCGCCCCCCCGGCCGACAACTCCCTTTTATTCGGCGCCAGGAGCCAATGGGCCGCGTGGGCCCTTAACGGGCCGGCCGGTTTTTTTTCTTTTTTTTTTCAAACTTAAACACGTCCAAAAAAATAGCAAACGAACTCCAATTTGAAAAAATTTTACACCATTGGACTCTATAAATCGTGAACTATTTTTAGGAATTTTTTCAGAATTTTTTTTTAAAAAAATTTCAAATTTGAAATTTGAATTCAAACCGGTACCGAAACCGAACCGCCCGCGGCCGGTTTGTCGGTAACCGACCGGTTACCGCGGTTACCGTTCGGTAACAAAAACACTGGCGGTGGCGCTGTGTGCGTCATTTTCCTTCCTGAAGGCGTCGTCAAATCTTGTCCTCACCGTTCGGGTCACCGGGGCAGGTTTCTGGGACGAAAATCCCCGTGTGCTTCTGTCAACGATGTTGGCGTCTGCGGACGTCAGTACCCTTCCTGAAGGCATCGTTGGAGCACTCTTGCTGCTATGCTTCTGCCCCTTTCGCTTCCCTGTGCTAAGCCCGATTGTGCTCACATCGGTTTGTCCAGTAGTTGGATGGTGTGGCCGCAGTCGATTGTTTCTTTGCAGTTCTTGGACGGGTGCCTTGCCGTCATTTGCTTGGGTGGTTGTGTTACTGTCGATGTTGCTTCGATCTCCCCTCTTTGGCAGATGCTTTGCTGTTGTGAGCGTGATGGTCCCCCATCCACGGATGCTTTGCTGCGTTGATGGTAGTCGTCTCTGGTGGATGCTTTGCCGTCATGTTGGTTCCAGTGGATGCTTTGCCGCTGTGGTCTCTTCTTTAGCGGATGCTTTGCCGCTGTGGTCGTTCTAGCGCCCTTGGCGGATGCTTTGCCGCCAAGGTTGAAGCTTGTGTCGTCTCCTCTGCAGGTCTCACTACACCATTGGCTTTCGATGTGTTGTCTTCATGTATTAGGCTTAGTTGGTTGGAGTTTTGAGGTGGAGGATCTCCCCCCTCCTGTCTTCTTGCTTGTGTTTGTGTCTTTAAATTTCGTCGGTAATCCAAAGATTACTTGCGAAGTCCTATGTATCGTCCTTGTAACATTTGGTTACCTTTTCTCTTAATATAAACGGGTTGAACACATGATCGAAAAAAAACGCATTCAGTACGGTATCTTGCGATGGTTCCAACGCGGACTCCTCAAAGACCGAATCATTGCCAGTAATCCTACCCGAAATCGGCGAATCTTGCTATAACTTTTGGCGGAATCCAAGTGAGAGAGGGATCTCTATTCCTCCAGCCCGTCAGGTCACTAACGCCCACCTACTGTAAGCTCTGGATAGACCCCATGAACAGCCCTGAATGCAGCATTTGAAAAGAATGCAGCTGCCCTGCCTGACAAGCAGAAGCGTACCTGGAGAGAACAAAGAAGAGCACAGCAGTGCGCGCAGCGACTAGCGACCCTCCCCAAGTGAGTATAACAGTTCGTGGCTGGCCGTTGTAGAGAATATTCGCGGGCCGTGGCCTGTGCTGCCAATTTGGCCATTTGCCATGGCAAGTCCTGATGAACTAGAAAAAAAAACGCAGAACCCGACAAGAAGAGCGAATGAATCAGCAAATGAGGCCCGTTGTTTCACGGACGGACATGGTTTGCTGTTTGTGTTACCTCTGATCTACGGATCTACGAAGTAGTACTACTGTTTAGCTCACTCGGCCATGGGTTTTATGCAGAGACTCAGTACAGTGGCCGTGTGTTATTATGGGATAACTAGATTTTCGTTCTACAAACACATAAATCACATAATAAAATAATAATATTATAAAATTAAATACCAATATTAAAGTGATATTAAATATTGAGTCGGACTTGGCTACGCATGAAACCAACTCACTGTCACACAGTTTAATTTATTAATCTCATAAATAGTTGAGATTAGACATCAAGGGTTTAGGATGAACACTGTGACCAAATGGCCGGAGATACAAAATTATATATAATACTTAATCCGTTCTAAATTATAGTTCGTTTGACTTTTTCAACCCTAAGTTTGATCGCTCGTCTTATTTAAATTTTTATATAAAATATTATTTTTTTTGGTGTGGCTTACTTATTTAATAAATAGTCTACATAAATGATTTAAATTTAACTATGTTTGTATAAATTTTTTGAATAAGACGAGTGGTCAAAGTCGGAATAAAAAAAGTCAAACGAATTATAAATTGAAACGGAGAGAGTATTTGAGTAAATATAAACATGTAACATGACATTATTTTTGAAAGGTAAACCTAACATGTACGGATGTTTGTTCCATATTCTAAAATAACTCATATTTTTGCCAATAAGTAATTTAATATATTAGTCATCAAATCATAGTATGGGAGAAAGTTTTGGATATATGAAAGAGCTGAAAGTTTTATAGTGACACAACCACAAAAATGATATTGGCCAATGAAAGACGGATATATGGTTTGATATCTTTATTTTTTTAATTACATAGTGTAAAGGCCACCTCTATTTATGTAAAATAGGGACATGCATGGCTAAGAGTATTTATTATGGGACCACCTCTTCCTCCTCATCCTACTACTACTATATATCCTTTTTTCAATGACCCATGTACCAGAAGTTTAGTGAACTTCGCAAAGAAATAGTAATATATCCTGGACAGTCCCGATTTTTGTTTTGAAGAAGAAAAATGTCTTTGAATTGCCTGATGAAGAAGCATATATCACCACAGGACCACTTCATCCAATGCCTCCTCCGCCTCCTCGTTGGATAGGAACCACCCCTCCTGGTGGTTCGGAGGTCACCCCTGGTGCTTCCAATGTTGGGGGTTAAGTTAACATGCGTGTTGATGACAATCGTCAGACAAGAGATGGAGTGGAAGCACCGTTTGAATATCTACAAGAATCGTTGACTAAAGTTGGGGTGCAGTCTGATGCCTTTGTTGTTGATGCCCAAGCCAACTTGCAGGAAAATATTGATGGTGACATTTTGCTAGAGCCTCATATAACATTCACCCGCTCTGCTCCTCTTGCTATGGGCCTAGGCAATAAAGGAAGGCCCAATCTGAGATAGTAAGATGCCTAGACTGCATCAATCAAGGAGGCAGACTAGAGCACTTATCATTCTCTGGTCTTGATAGGAAAAATCACTCCATTTTGGCAAGTTGTCTTTTCTGCGGCTTTGACAACCATATTTCCTCCCAATACCTCTCCCCGGCCCGTCAATGCAGCAATTTACACACCACTCCGAATGAAAGTGAGCGGGCATCCAAAGATGGGGGTTTTATACACCCGTGTAGAAGGATTCATGATTCGCCTCTCAGGCTCACTTTTCCCCACAACATCCCTCTGCTCCATCCTCCTCGTCGGTGCCACAAAGATTATGAACTTTGCTGTCATTCCTCGTCCTCACGTGCCACACGGGTTTGTGCTTGATGATCCTTCTGCTCGGCCACCTCTACGTAACGAGGTCTTCGTCACTGGATGCTACACCCTCTACAACGAGGACCTCGCGATCGTGAAGCTGCAACCTCCTGTCAGCAACGATGATTTTGCGGTGCTTGCTATAGAACTACGTATGTTATTCAGAGATACCCACCAAACTCGGGTCATAGAAATAGAGCCCTATCCTCTTGGAGATAAGTATGTTTGTTTTAGCTCTGCTCTAGACAGAGAAAGGTTCATCGGTCCTGTTTTTCAGTTTGGTGCATACAATATGTTAGTTATCAAGCATGATGAAGCTGAACACGCTAGGAGCTCTAATCTTGATAGAGAGGCATGCGTCATGATGTTGGGTTTTCCTGAAGATCTTCGTAACTCTGCTACCATTGCCAGAGCTTTCTCTAATTTTGGAATCATGGTGCATTGGCATGAATCACTGAGTCTTGCTAGGGTTATTGTCAAAATTTAGATGATGGCAAGATATCGAATTTTGTTAAGGTGAATGCATGGCTTCCAAATAAAGGAAGATCCTGGACGGTCACAATTTTTGTTTTGAAGAAGAAAACTGTCTTTGAATTGCCTGATGAAGAAGCATATATCACCACGGGAACACTTCATCCAATTCCTCTTCAGCCTCCTCGTTGGACAGGACCCACCCCTCCTGGTGGTTTGGAGGGCACCCCTAGTGCTTCCAATGTTGGGGGTCAAGTTGACATGCGTGTTGATGACAATCATCAGGCAAGAGATGGAGTGGAAGCACCGTTTGAATATCTACAGGAATCGTTGACTAAAGTTGGGGTGTAGTCTGATGCCTTTGTTGCTGATGCCCAGGCCAACTTGCAGGAAAATATTGATGGTGACATTTTGCTAGAGCCTCAAATAACATTCACCCACTCTGCTCCTCTTGCTATGGGCCTGGGCAATATAGGAAGGCCCAATCTAAGATAGTAAGATGCCTAGACTGCATCAATCAAGGAGGCAGACTAGAGCACTTATCATTCTCTGGTCTTGATAGGAAAAATCACTCCATTTTGGCAAGTTGTCTTTTCTGCGCCTTTGACGACCATATTTCCTGCCAATACCTCTCCCCGGCCCGTCAATGCAGCACTTTACACACCACTCCGAATGAAAGTGAGCGGGCCTCCAAAGATGGGGGTTTTATACCGCCCGCGTAGAAGGATTGATGATTCGCCTCTCAGGCTCACTTTTCCCCACAGCATCCCTCTGCTCCATCCTCCTCGTCGGTGCCCACAAAGATAGTGAACTTTGCTGTCGTTCCTCGTCCTCACGTGCCACACGGGTTTGTGCTTGATGATCTTTCTGCTCGGCCACCTCTACGTAACGAGGTCTTCGTCACTGGATGCTACACCCTCTACAACGAGGACCTCGCGATCATGAAGCTGCAGCCTCCTGTCAGCAACGATGATTTTGCGCTGCTTGCTATGGAACTACGTAAGTTATTCAGAGATACCCACCAAACTCGAGTCATAGAAATAGAGCCCTATCCTCTTGGAGATAAGTATGTTTGTTTCAGCTCTGCTCTAGACAGAGAAAGGTTCATCGGTCCTGTTTTTCAGTTTGGTGCATACAATATGTTAGTTATCAAGCATGATGAAGCCGAAAATGCTAGGAGCTATAATCTTGATAGAGAGGCATGGGTCATGATGTTAGGTTTTCCTAAAGATCTTCGTAACTCTGCTACCATTGCCAGAGCTTTCTCTAATTTTGGAATCATGGTGCATTGGCATGAATCACTGAGTCTTTCTAGGGTTATTGTCAAAATTTAGATGATGTGCAAGATACCGAATTCTGTTAAGTTGAATTCATGGCTTCCAAACAAAGGAAGACCCTGTACGGTCGTGATTTTTATTTTGAAGAAGCAAAATGTCTTTGAATTGCTTGATGAAGAAGCATATATCACCACGGGAACACTTCATCCAATTCCTCCTCAGCCTCCTCGTTGGACAGGACCCACCCCTCCTGGTGGTTTGGAGGGCACCCTTGGTGCTTCCAATGTTGGGGGTCAAGTTGACATGAGTGTTGATGACAATAGTCAGGCAAGAGATGGAGTGGAAGCACGGTTTGAATATCTACAGGAATCGTTGACTAAAGTTGGGGTGTAGTCTGATGCCTTTGTTGTTGATGCCCAAGGCAACTTGCAGGAAAATATTGATGGTGATATTTTGCTAGAGCCTCAGATAACATTCACCCGCTCTGCTCCTCTTGCTATGAGCCTAGGCAATATAGGAAGGCCCAATCTGAGATAGTAAGATGCCTAGACTGCATCAATCAAGGAGGCAGACTAGAGCACTTATCATTCTCTGGTCTTGATAGGAAAAATCACTCCATTTTGGCAAGTTGTCTTTTCTGCGTCTTTGACGGCCATTTTTCCTCCCAATGCCTCTCCCCGGCCCATCAATGCAGCAATTTACACACCACTCCGAATGAAAGTGAGGGGGCGTCTGTTGACACCTCTTAAGTATCAATTCTAAGTGTCAATTGAGCAGAAGAAAGGATATATTTGCAACACACTACCTAGATATAGTGTTTTAACTAACAGAATTCCATGAGTTTTGGTTTTTATCTGTTTCTGCAGGGAGACAACTGAAAAAGAGCAAAATAGGCCCACATGTAAGGATTACATAGATATATAACACCCCCGCACAAAAAAGAATAATCTAGAAGGGTCAAGAAGGCTTGGGAAGAAACCAGAGGCCAAATGGGACCAGGGGCAGGGCGCCCGCCCTAACCCCTGGGGCGGCTGCCCTAGGTCAGGCTCCAATGGGCCTCTGCCTTGTGGGGCCACTCTCCACCGCCTTTGAGGTTACATCTACACCATCCATTAAGGTCGGTTTGATCCGACGGCTGACGATCATTTGAGGGGGCTATATAAGGAGGACCCCTGCCCCCTGGCTAAAGGCAATCCATAATCTATTGTTCATTTAGCATATTTTCCAAAGAGGATTCGCCAGAGAAGATCCCTCACGGTCTATTCTCTAGGGCTTAGCATACATGTGAGATTAGAGTTTAGTCTTCTAGATTGAGAGAGTTAGAGTGGAGGTGTGGATTGGAGGAAGCCCGACTTGTCGGTGTCTCCTCTCCAATTTGTATCGACGGATCAAGACTCCTAACCCGAGGCTTGCTCCTAGGATTTCTTCGGTAATTCGACTTCTAATTCTAGTAAGTTCCCTGTTTATTATTCTTTGGTTTGTGAGTTTACTTTATTCTCTTCGCGTAGAGAGTAGGGTAATCATCTTTAGCGTAAACGTGGTGTTTGGGCTAGGATACTCATAGATATCCCCTATCTAGCTGGATCTGTAGTAGTAGCTCGGAAAGTGACAATTCCGTAGATACCTTTGGAACCCACAATCCCGATAGGGTTTCATAGGCCGCGTGTTAAGCATCCTCTGAGGTGTCTCTTCTCACGACGGTTCTCCCCAATAGAATAATAGATCATATCTTATATAGACTAGAACGAGACTACAGTTGCGATCTTCTCTAATCGCTTATATCATGATCACCTTGTTTGTAGCCTAAGGGTTACTAGCATAGATTTGGTAAGTCAGATGCACCCTTTCTCCCTACGGAAAAACAAATAACGATACTCTAGACTATCTCCCGGGTGAAGTGCTCACCGGTATCCGTGCGCTTGCGGATTACTTCCTAGTGATTTCTCTGTCTGCATTAACAAATATCAACAGCGTCCAAAGATGGGGTTTTATACCACCCATGTAGAAGGATTCATGATTCGCCTCTTAGGCTCACTTTTCCCCACAGCATCCCTCTGCTCCATCCTCCTCGTCGGTGCCCACAAAGATTGTGAACTTTGCTGTCGATCCTCGTCCTCACGTGCCACACGGGTTTGTGCTTGATGATCCTCCCGCTCGGCCACCTCTATGTCACGAAGTCTTCATCACTGGATGCTACACCCTCTACAATGATGACCTCATGATCGTGAAGCTACAGCCTCCTGTCAGCAAAGATGATTTTGCGCTGGTTGCTATAGAACTACGTAAGTTATTCAGAGATACCCACAAGACTCGGGTCATAGAAATAGAGCCCTATCCTCTTGGAGATGCGTATGTTTGTTTCAGCTCTGCTCTAAACAGAGAAAGGTTCATCGATCCTGTTTTTCAGTTTGGTGCATACAATATATTAGTTATCAAGTATGGAGAGCCTCCGAGGTAAGACGGCGTCACGAGTGACGTCGCCTTGGCTCAGACGAGGCGGGGAGCCTCCGAGGGTGTTGATTGTTGACGGTCCTTAAGTACCAATTTTAACCATCAACTAAACATGGAAAAGGATCTAAATGAAACCACTAGCTAGAATTAGGGTTTATACTGACAGAATTCCACGAGTTTTGGTGAATGTCTTTTTCTGCAGGGGGTTATCAGGAAATACCAAGGAAAGGCCCACATGTCATGTTTACGTAGAGATAATTATCAACCGTACAATTTTCTATACTCAGGAAGGCTCTAGAAGGAACTGGACCAAGCCGGAAGCCAGTCGGGCCCACACCTAGGGCGCCCGCCCTATTGTCTCGGCCAATCAGGGTCAATCTCACGAATCACGCTCCACCGCCTTTGAGGATGAATCTAAACCACTCGCTTAAGGTCGGTTTGATCCGACGGTCCACGTTCATTTGAGGAGGCTATATAAGGAAGGCCCCTGACCGTCCTGAGGATAATCTCATCTCATTATTCTTCTCTAGAGAAAAAGCTAGGGTTTCAAGATGTAGAGAAGGAGAGAGGTCCCTCTAGTTGTCTAGATCTAGATCTTCTAGTTCTAGTTCATCTAGTTGTAATTAGAGGTGAGAGAGA